>JANBXA010000069.1:90955000-91182500 GCA_030556225.1 Cricetiscus sungorus | reverse complement strand
CCACTATTCACCTCTGCTCCCATTCTGCCTCCCACACCCACCCGCACCCTGGGCTGGCTGTCCGGGAATCATCACCTCTGCTGGAGAAACTGTTCTCCTCAGCACTTATCTGTCCCTTGACTCCCACAGCACCCTACTCAAGCCCTGCCAGGACCTCAGCACTCCTGGATATCCTCTCACCTTCTCTGTCCCTCAGCTGGCTCTAAGCACCTTCCAACCATTTTCCTGGCATTGTAGGGATCAGCCACTGCCTTCCCAGCTCCCTGCCTGATGCACCCCAGCCTCTCCCCTCCCTGACCACACCCACTGATGAGTGAGGGGTCTCTGAAACACACGGACTCCAAAGTCTTCCATCTCACCCAGCAGCTTCCCTCTATCTGCCTGGAAACAGTTCCCGGTGTCCTGGTTGGCCTAGCCTCAGGCTCTGTGACAGTTATTCAGCGTTTACCAAGCATTTAACTCTCCTTCCTCATGCCCTGTCTCTCTTAGAAAAGTTCCCTGCCTTTGTGTCCCCCTTCCCACCTTTCTTTCTCTTTCCTGCTTTTAACTTTTTGAGGCATGACCTTGCCAGGATGCCCAGGCTGGTCTTGAACTCACTCTGCATCCCTGGCAGGCCTCGAACTTCCTGGGTTAGTTAGGATTGCAGTCCTGCACCACCAGGCCCACTTGTTGCCAACTACTTGAATATTTCAAAACGGATAGTAGAGAGGACTTTTGAGTATTCGTAACACACACACACACACACACACAGGACAAGAACTGAAATGTCACTTTGTGCCCTGTAATACGCATGCATATACAATCACCATGTGTCAATTAAACTTTTTTTTTTTTTTTTTTTTTTTTTTTTTTGGTTTTTGGAGACAGGGTTTCTCTGTTGCTTTGGAGCTTGTACTGGAACTTGCTTGTAGACCAGGCTGGTCTGGAACTCACAGCGATCTGCCTGTCTCTACTTCGTGAGTGCCAGGATCAAAGGCGTGTGCCACCTCCCAGCTTTACAATAGTTTTTAAAAGAAGAGAAATGAATTTGTGAAGTGACAATTGTTCCAGCCAGTGAGGCTTTTACAAAATGTGATCTTTACTAATTACAAAGCAGGGACCTCAGACTGGCCAGAAACGCCTCACGTCCAGACAGGAGCCCCTCAGGACCTTGTGGTGCTGGGAGGTGTCACACCTTAGGAGTTAAGCACACAGCTGGCACTGTTTCACACTCATCTCATGGCTGGTTCTACGTGAAAAGCTAAAGAGGCCTCTAACTAACCTCTCCTTTGACCCCAGGACTTTCAACCTGGACACAGAGAACAACACGCTTTGTGGACCTTTGCCCCCAACAGGACTTGCGGCAGGCTCAGGAGGGTGGAAAGCACAGTCAACCCTCTGCCCAGGTGAGAGGGCGGGACAGACAAGGCAGCGATCAGCCTACACAGGGCTCCACCCACTGCCCCATCTTTAACTATTCACGCCAGATCAGAGCCGAATGCATAAAACACTCAAAAAAAAAAAAAAAAAAAAATGCAGAAAAGCTCTAAGGGAAAGAAGTCAAACGAGCCGGAAAGGTAGCCTTAGAGAGCGCCATGCCAGCACCTTTATTCACACTGGGGCAAGCATGAGAGTGTGCACACATACAAAAAATAAGTGGCTTTGTTCTTTGAACGATAAAAGGCCCTTTGTACGTCCTCACTGTCTCGCACATCAGTTATGAGGGCAGGAACTCTGACCTTCAAATCTTAAATCTGTGTGTGATGAACGTTTCCTAAATCCAATATAATTAAGGCCAGCCTTTGACTAATGAATTTAGTTATGTATTTCATCCAGAGTTATAAGCTACCATGGATTTTTTTTAGGAGGTTTTGCTTTCTAACTGTGTTTGTGTGTGTGCACACGAATGTGAAGTGACAGACCGCAGAGTTCCAGAAGAGAAGCTGAAGTTGGAGGCACGTGTGAACTACCAGACGTGGGTGCTGGGAGACAAACCCTGGTCCTCTGCCCGAGCAGCCAGTGCTCTTAACCACCGGGCCGTCGCTCCAGCCCATGGAGTCTTAAAAGCATGCATTAAGAGACATACGTGTACTAAGCATAAGTCCACACTGCTGATCTTGATTTTTCTGGATGAGTCAGAATGATCAAGAATGATGGTCAGAATTAGGTCACAGGCCAGCTGATCTACATATTCCAGGAAAGCCTGGGTTACGCAGACCTACCTCAAAACATAAACAATAAGATAAGGCACAGCCAGGTATGGCACATGTCTATAATCCTAGCATGTGGGAAGCTAAGGCAGAAGGCCTGTTGGGGGTTCAAAGCCAGTCTGGCCTACAATGTAATAAATTCCAGTCACTCTGAGATATGTCTCAAAATAAATAAATACCCAATTTGATAAATTAATTTTTAAAATGCTAAGAAAAGTCTAAAAATTTAGCTGGCTGTGGTTCCCCAGGTGTGAAATCCTAGTCTTCAGGACTCAGAGGCAGGAAGATCACAAATTCAAGGCCAGCCTGGGCTAAACAGCTCATTTGAGGCCAGCCCAGGATACATAAGACTCTCTCAAAACAGTAACAACAACAACAACAACAACAACACACTAACAGATTTAAATGGCTTTTAAAAACTTAAAAAAACCCAACACACACATAAAGTATAGCGTGACATCGACCATATAAAGGTAAATGGCAGGAAAGAAACCATTCTGGAGACACTTGAACACTCCAGGCACAGCTGCCTACTGCTCCCCGGCAGCGAGTCCGGCACTGTCTCACTTAGAATTTTCTAAACATTTATTTACTTTATTATTCTCTGTGTATGGGTGTTTTGCCTGCATGTGTGTTTGTGTGCCACATACATGTAGTACCCATGAACGAAATGAGGATGTCAGATCTCCTGAGCCTGGTGCTATAGAGGGCTGTGAGACTCCATGTGGATGCGGGCGGGCATTTTAGGAAAGATCTAAGCAAACTACATGACACAAAGACCCTCAGAAGTCTGTGACCTTCTCTTTTGTCACGTCCCCATGGTGGCATCTCTTCACTGCCCCTCTTCCTGATGCGGCATCGCATGGCTGGTCCATTACAGTCCAGGCACACCTGTTCCCCAAGAGCCCTTGACCTCATGGGCTGATCTGTAAGCCCAGCAAGCCCAGCAAGCCCAGTGGCCACAGGACGGGCCCAATCTATCCCTGCTTCTTTCTTTTTCTCCTTTGTGTGTTGGCTTGCATACATCATGGCACATGGATGGACATCGGAGCACGTGGGGAGTCAGCCCTCATGGCCACCTTGTTTGAGGCGAGGTCTCTTGCTCACCCCACTGCATACACGGTCTGGCCTCTGCCCCGGTCTCCTGGGAACCAGATGCCTATTCAGTTTCATTGTGCTCTGGGGACCTGGCAAGCACTTTACCCACTGAGCTCACATTTTCCTAGTTCTATTGTTTCGTTTCGCTTTTGTTTGAGACAGAGTTTTTCTCTATGTAGACCAGGCTGGCCTAGAACTCACAGAGCACTGAGATTGCAGGCGTGTGTCCCAAGCCCAGTGCACTGCTGATGCACATAAAGATGGCCTGGCTCAGGAGCCAGAGAGACAGCTCACCCTCCTCACGCTCCAGGTCCCCCAGCACCATGTACAGGAAGTCCACATGCGGCTCGAAGGGCTCCACCAGCTTGGTGCAGACACGAAGCTGACACTGATCAGATTTGTGCTGTGCTGTCAAGGTCACAAGGGAGTGTGTCATGTCGTAGAGGCACAACCTGGAGGGCAGAGGAAGTGTGAGCATCTGTACTCATAGACAAGCTACCACCAAGCTCCATAGAGGAGGCCGACAGATACACGGCAGTCCATGATTAGCCTCAGTGTGATCCAAAAATAAAATACAAGCCGCAGCCACAGACTGGAACACGTGTTTCCCATTGCCTTATAGGTGGGAGGCGACTGCCTGGCAATTTTCTTTCTTTTGCTTTGAATTTTGTCAATTTTATTTTGAGACAAGGTCTCACTATGCATCTCTGGCTGGTCTAGAACTCAATGTGTAGACCAAGCTGGCCCTGAACTCACAGAAATCCTCTGCATCCAAGTGTTGGAATTAAAGGCGCGTGCCACCGTGCCCAGCTTATTTTTTTCTCCTCTGAGACAGTACACTGCCAAGCTTCCCAGGCAAGCCTTCCACCTGAGATGCTCCCGCACCAGCCTCCCAAGCTAGGATTACAGATATGTGTCACCATGCTCAGAGTCTCTTTTCTTTCAGGTGATCTGTGACATAACAATATACAATTTACAGTATATGTGTATATAAGTGTGTACCCACATCCACTCAGGTCATCCCTCTCATATATACACATGAGAGGTCAAAAAATTTATCAGTGGTTGTCTGGACAATGGTATCATATGCGATTTTTGCTTTCTTTACTCCTTTGTGGGTTATTTGTATGAAAACAAATACAGTCGGGAAGCAGATCTCTGTGAGTTTAAGATCAGCCTGATGTAGATGGCTCATTCCAGGACAGCCAGGGCTACACAGTGAGAGTTTATAATTAGACAAAATTATATTAAGACCATTTTAACTGAGTTTCTTTGGAGGGGAGCTATTCAATCACGCCTGCCTCATGAAGAGATGGCCATTCTTACCTGCCAAATGTTCGAAGTGTGCTTCCATCAGGGACCTGGCCATCACTGACTTCCCAGGGGAAGTAATAGATCCCAGGTTTGGGCAGCATCAATGGCATCAGGAACCAAAGTGTTGGGATGGAGTTTTCAAGATTCCTGATAAACCAAGACAACCATAAGACATGAGAAACCAGCCACGTCTGAAGACGAGCTCCAGCAGGAGGGGCTGCAAAAGTCTTTGATACATTATGAGCTAGGATTAAAGGCGTGTGCCACCACTGCCTGGCTTCTCGTGTTTATTTCATGTGTGTGTGTTTTGCCGGCATGGATGTCTGTCCACAACATATGAGCAGTGCCTGAGGAGCTGGAAGAGGGCAAAGGATCTGCTGACAGTGTGAGCCACCATGTGGCTGCTGGGAATTGAACCCGGGTCCTCTGGAAGAGCAGCCAGAGCTCTTAACTGCTGAGCCAATTCTCCAACCCTTGCCATTTGAGAAAAACAAAATGAAGCCTGACTATTCTAATCAATCACTGGCTACAGGCTGGTGGCCTTGGTGGCTTGTGCCTCTAACCCTGTGTTCAGCTAGCAGCTAGGACGTAACTCAGCTGATAAGAGTGCTGTCTAGAGTGGGTGGATGCCCAGCCCTGCGTACACGGGAAAGAATCCTCCCCGGAACCCTTTTTAAAGTTGTTTTTAAAGTCCGTATGGGTGTCTTGCTTGCAAGTATGTCTGTACATCACTTACTTGTATGCCTGGTGCCTATGGAGTTACAGATGTCTGTGAGCCCAGCGCTGGGCCCTCTTCAAGAGCAGTGAGAGTTCTTAATGACTGAGCTCTCTCTAGCCCTTTATCTTCATTTAAAAAAGAAAAGATTTTATTTTACTTATGTGTAGGTGTGCAAGCCTCCGGAGGCCAGAAGAGAGGGCCAGTCTCCTGGGGCGACAGTTTCAGGCAGCTGTGAGCCACCTGGCATGGGTGGTGGGAACTGAACTCAGGGCCTCTGCAAGAGCAGCCGGTGCTCTTACCTGCTGAGCACTGCTCCAGCCCTGGTCATGTTCTTTTATCGACCGGATTCCATTCTGTGGCCCTGGCTGGCTTCTAATCCTCCTCCTCCTCCTCCTGGCCCAGCTTCCCAACTGCTGGCATTTAGAGTGTACCCCACTATATGAACTTCTCATCCCCATCTCAGCTCCCTTGCTTTCAGAGATGAGCCTGTAAATGCTATTTAAGTCACTCTGCCGCATTCTACTGCAACATAACACCACCCCTTGGGATGCTAGATTAGATTCCAGATGAGGGAACCTCGGTAAAGAACAGTGATGGACAGCAGTAAGGCCATGAAAAGGAATGTAGTAGATCCAATTACCTTAACCACAATCATCCTGTAAATGTCCTTATTTTTCTCCCCGAGACAGGGTTTCTCTGTATTGCTTTGGAGCCTGTCCTGGAACTCGCTCTGTAGACCAGGCTGGCCTCAAACTCACAGAGATCCACCTGCCCCTGCCTCCCGAGTGCTGGGACTAAAGGCGTGGGCCACCAATGTCCCGCTATTTTTCGGAAATTCTTAAATATTGGTAAGTAAAGGAGGACTTCCACAAAGTTTCCTCAAAGAGCTCCAAAGTTAAGAATGAGTAAACAAAGCTGACCCTGCAGGTGACCGGTAAAGCAACTGTGGCAAATGTTAACTAGGGAATCTGGGTGAAAGGGGAATTGCTTATTTATCCCCTATTGTGACTCCTGAGTGTTCAGAAATGAAACTCCAACCGCGGTGGTCAGAGGACAGGACTCCTGTAAGTGGGAGAAAGGTAACCCCTCACTATCACCAGCAGAACTCAGTCTTAGGTTGGCCCATGGTGCCACGCTGCATGGCAGTGGCCTAGCTTTACCCTTCCCCCTTCCTCGGGCTCATGGCCAACTCAGGGCCTGTAGCTGAGCTTTTCCTGCTTCTCAAATTAGGTTTTATTCGGTTAGTTTTAGACAAAAACAGCGTAGCTCTAGCTGGCCTGCAACCCACAACCTTGTGCAGCAGACCAGGCTGATCTTGAACTTAACAGGGCTCACCCTGCCTCTGGCGCATGACAAGTCTCTATTGTGGGTGTATGTGCAGGCATATGTATGTCATGGCACACACTGCAGGTCAGAAGACAATGTTGTGGAGTTGCTTCCCCTCTTTCAAAACCTTTATGTGGGTTCTGGGCCTGACCTCAGGCCTGTAGGCTTGCATATTCAGGAGGCAAGAACCTTCATCCACCCAGCCAATTGAACAGCTTTCCTTTTCCAGACCTTACGTGGCTGTTTCTTCTCCCTCAGGTCCCTTCTAGTTCAGATATTTCCGCGTGTCTCTTTGACAGCAGGATCTGCCTCCTCTACCTCTGAAACGGCACCCTCCCGGGCCCTGCCCTCCACACCGACTATTTCATTCATTGAAGTTTACTAAACAATCAGATTTCAAACAGTTTGGTCTGTTTGCTTGTGGCGGGCGCCAGTTTTTCATCCCGTGAGGCGGGGATCCGGATAACTGTGTTCTTTGCGTCTAGGGGTTTCTGGGACATTATTAAATATGGATGAACAGATCCACGAAGAGGATGAAAATCAAAACCACCCACCCCATACTTGCTGGGCACTGCGCTAAAGCCATACCTTACTAGTCACGTGAATGTAACCCTGCCAGAACCCTGCCTTCGCCTTCGTCAGTGTTTCTAGCTGACTGTGCACCCAGGTGAGCGGCCTCAACGTCACCTGCATCCCCTCACCTGGCCAGTCCCAATTGTGTTGCTGTTTTGAGACAGGGTCTCACCATGTAGTTTGATTGGCTTGGAAATCACTTTATAGACCAAGGTGGCCTGGAACTCACAGAGATTCACCTGCCTCTAACTCCTGAGTGCTAGGATTAAAGGAGTCCTGTACTAAGACCCATAGTTGAAAGAGCTGCCTTAAAAGTCAAACTTTCGCTATTTGCTGATGATATGACAGTATACACAAGTGACTCCAAAAATTCTACTAGGGAACTCCTACAACTTATAAACACCTTCAGTAATGTAGCAAGATACAAGATTAACCAAAAATGAAAATCAGTAGCCCTCCTATATACAGATGATAAATGGGCTGAGAAAGCAATCAGAGAAACAGCACCCTTCATAATAGCCACAAAGAACATAAAATATCTTGGGGTAGTGCTAACCAAACAAGTAAAAGACCTGTATGACAACAACAAAATTGAAGAGGACATCAGAAAATGGAAAGATCTCCCATGCTCTTGGATAGTTAGGATCAACACAGTAAAAATGGCAATCTTACCAAAAGCAATCTACAAAGTCAATGCAATCCCCATCAAAATCCCAACACAATTCTTCACAGACCTTGAAAGAACAATATTTATATGGAAAAACAAAAAACCCAGGATAGCCAAAACAACCCTGTACAAACTTCAGAGGCGTCACCATCCCTGACTTCAAGCTCCACTATAGAGCTACAGTAGTGTCCAAATGAGTCAGAGACCTCAACATAAATCCAACCACACTGAACCTCATAAAAGAGAAAGTGGGAAGTAGTCTTGAACACATTGACACAGGAGACCGCTTTAGAAATAAAACATCTGTAGCACAGACACTGACATCGACAATTAATAAACGGGATCCATCGAAATGAGAGGCAAAGGACGCGGTCAACCAGAAAAAAACAGAAGCTTGCACAATGGGCAAAGATCTTCACCATCCCCACATCTGACAGAGGGTTGATCTCCAAAATATAGAAAGAACTCAAGAAACTAGACACCAAAATACCAAACAATCCTATTTCAAAATGTGGTGGACATCTGAACAGAGACCTCTCAACAGAACAATCTCAAATGGCTGAAAAGACATCTAAGGAATTGCTCAACATCCTTAGCCGTCAAGGAAATACAAATCAAAACAACTCTGAGATACCATCTTACACCTGTCAGAATGGCTAAGATAAAAAAATCTCTGATGACAGCTGATGCTGGAGAGGATGTGGAGTAAGGGGAACACTCCTCCACTGCTAGTGGCAGTGCAAACTTGTACAGCTGCTGTGGAAATCAGTACAGTGATTTCTCAGAAAATTGGAAACCAATCCACCTAATGACCCAGCAATACCACTTTTGGGCATATACCCAAAGGACGCTCAATCATACCACAAGAAAATTAGCATTACTCATAATAGCCAGAACCCGGAAACAACCTAGATGCCCCTCAACCGAAGATTGGATTTAAAAAAGGTTCATTTATACAATGGAGTACTATTTAGTGGTAAAACAAACAAACAAACAAACAAACAGATGGAATTAGAAAAAAAAAATTCTGAAAGAGGTAACACAGACACAGAATTGTCTTATTGAGCCGTCATCCAGTAACTGATGGAAGCAGATGCAGAGATCCACAGCCAAGCACTGGGCCGAGCTCCTGGAGTCCAGTCTGAGAGAGGGTAAGTGGATAAATGAGCAAAGGCATCAAGACCAAGACCCATAGAAACAGCCGACCTGAGTTAGTGAGAGCTCACTGACTCTGAACTGTAAGCTGGGGCACCTGCATAGGACCCAATCAGGGCCCCTGAAAACAAGTGACAGTAGATGGCTTGGGAAGTTTGTGGGGTCACTGGCAGGATCTATACCTAGTGCATGAACTGGCTTTTTGGAACCCATTTCCTACGGAGGACACCTTGCTCAGTCTAGACATAGGGGTAAGTCTCTTGGTCCCACCTTAACATGGTGATGGGACAGACTTCCTTGACTCCCCATGGGAGGCTTTACCCTCTCTGAGGAGCAAGTTGGGGGGGTTAGGGTGAAGAAAAAGTAGGAGGAGGAAAGGGAGGAGGAACTGGGATTAGTATGTAAAATTTTTAAAAAGGTAAAAGAAAAAACAAAACAAAAAAAAAAAGATTGCCAATCAGCAAATCAACATCCAAAACATGGCCAGAAAGAAAGAAAGAAACGAGAGAAAGCTAGCTTAAATCAAGTTAACAGTTCTCTGCAGCTCAGGTTGGCTTTGGATTTATGATCCTCCTGCCTCAGCCTCCTGAGTAGCTGAGATTGCAGGTCAACAGGACAGGTCAAATTTCCAATTGTCACTAAGTTTGACCAGGCCTTCTGGGACAGTGCTAAAGGCTTGCCATGTAGTTGTCCTTTACCCCAGTAAGCAATAACCTCAGCCCCGGTTTTAACGCATCAATAGCTTGTGCTGTTTGCATTTGGGATACAATTTTTTGATAAGAGGAGTACTATTCACAACAACCAAGCTAAATAATGTCTCAGTGCCTAAGGACTGTTCTTGACAGCAGCCTCAGCGGCAGGACCTTTGCATGAGCATACTGGAGCCTGAGCCAAAGGCACAATCAGCAACATCGATAGAGTCTTTATTTAAATTTTCTCTTTTGAATTTATAAATATTGTGAGACTGTGGGTGTATCTCAGAGGTCCATCTCCTGTACCAAGAAAAAAAAAAGTGTATTAAAATATTAAATTTGGAGAGATTCTTTAAACTTTGCATTCAAGATAAATCCTTCATTTTGTCCATTCGAGGTAATATTAATGTAAATGGACCTTAAATATGTTGTTACAAGAGCAAGTTAGAGAAGTAACATACTGTAGTTCTCTCTTGTGGCATCAAGTCAAAAGACTGCTAAATCAAATGAAGAGAGTGCATTTTAAAGACTTTTTGAAACAGGCCATCACAGCCCAGGCTGCCCTCAAACTCTACACAGCTGAGGGATTACACACCTGTGCCACTATGCCCAGTCTGTGTGGTGCTTGGGGATCAAATCCTGGATTTCGTGCTTGCCAGACATCGTACTGAGCTGCATCTCCTGTTTGTTCTTTCCTTTCCTTTCCTTTTCTTTCTTTCTTTCTTTCTTTTTTTTAAAGAACACATATTTCCCACCTGATTCTCTCTCTCTCTCATTTGCACTGGTGCTTTGCATACATGTATGTCTGTGTGAGTGTCAGATCTTAAAGGTACAGACAGCTGTGAGCGCCATGTGGGTGCTGGGAATCGAACCAGGGTCCTCTGGAAGAGCAGCCAGGATTCCTAACTACTGAGCCATCTCCCCAGCCCCATGTTTGTTAATGTTGTTTTTGTGTTTTCTTTCTTTGTTTTGGTTTTGCAAGACAGGGTTTCTCTGTGTAACTATGGCTGTCCTGGAACTCACACTGTAGACTGGATGGCCTTGAACTCTCCCCGAGTGCTGGAATTAAAGGCACGCGCCAACATGCTCGACAATTTAGCACTTTTTAAGAAATAAGAACTAAAAAAACGAATTGGTGAAAACTAGCTGTCTCTGAGGCTAAGGAACGCTTTGTCTTAAGTTGTAGGCTGGAGCCTCTTAGGCATGTATACATTTACGTCTTCGATGACAACGATAATGATAACACAAACAAAAGTCTTGGTTGCAAAACTTTTAGGCCCTGCCAGGTCAGGAGGAAAACGTCTTGGATTGTAACATGTAGATAAACACGTCCTCTTCACTCTCACTCCAAACCAACAGATACTGCACAAGCCGGGCAGCTTCGCCAGAGTCAGACCCAAGCCTGGCAGCCAATACTTTTAACCGACGGAGATGAACCTTCTCCGAACGTGACCTCTGTCCCAGTCCCCCTTTGCTCCAATTTGGGTGGGTTCCAGAAAAACCAACATCTTTCCTCTACTGGCCTCTCCCGCGCACCCTAGGCCCCTGCCACCCAGTCCCCTTCTTGTTCCCGGGGAGCGTTTAGCGAGGGAACCCCCAAAGCTGGAAGCAGGTGAGTCCCACGGCGCAGGCGCAATCCCGCCCCTCACGGCCCCGGCCAATCCGTTGCGCGCATCTCCCGGCTTCACACTTCCTCCTTTCCGCCCGGAGAGACCACGTGAGCCTGGAGGAGCGACGCCCGCAAGCGTCCCCCCCCCCGCCCCCCCCCTCCGGTCCCCCGTCCCCTTCCTGCTCCGCCGCGCTTTCCTGACCTTCTACCTCGGTCTCCTTGGCGAGGAGCCGCTCAGGGACCTCCCCTGGCTCGCAGCAGGGGATTCGTCCGTCCGGCGGGCGGGCTCGCAGCCGGTCACGCGGGGAGTGGCGGCCGGCCGGGCCGGGCCGGGGCGGGGCGGGGCGGGGCCTCGGCCGGCTCCGCAGAGCTCTTAGGGCCGGCTCTGCGCTGTAGCTGCAGACACGGGTCTGGTCGTGGCTTTGCTGTCTGTCACTTCTGTCGCCACCTCGTCTGCCACCGGCACCGGCCGCCACCATGAACCCCGACCTGCGCAAGGAGCGGCTCGCCGCCACCTTCAACCCGGAGCTGATCACGCACATCTTGGATGGCAGTCCGGAGAACACCCGGCGCCGCCGAGAGATCGGTGAGGCCGGAGAGGGCCAGGCCTCCCTGCTCCCCCGACCGAGGCGGCAGACCCCTGTGAAGTGGGGTCCCCCAGTTAGGAGGGTGCCGCCCTCGGTCCTAATCTGCTGGGATTCAGGGAGGGCGAGTGCTGTTTCTCTTGATGTCGTTTAACTCCCTCGCAGAGAACATGATCCTGAACGACCCAGACTTCCAGCACGAAGACTATAACTTCCTGACTCGGAGCCAGCGGTACGAGGTGGCTGTTAAGAAGAGTGCCATCATGGTGAAGAAGATGAGGGAATATGGCATCTCAGATCCCGAAGAAATCATGTGGTTTAAGAAGTAGGTGTACCTTAGCACAGCATTGCAAGCCCAGACTATAGCTGCCTTCTGGGGAGGCCTGTTTATCTTGCACAGTATTTGAAGGCTCAAATTGAACGTTTCATCATCATTCAGTTTTATGTGTGAAAAGTAATATTTTGCGTTTAAGTTCTTTAGTGGGATATGTTTGTAAAATGCTAATTATGAATGAATACGCTCAGTTTTGTATCTTATTTTTTTTTTTTTTTTTTTTAAGTTTAAGGGTTCCTGAGGTGGTTACTCAGTGGCCAAAGGCCCTTGCCACCCAGCCTAATGATCAGAGTTCAATTCACAGGACCCACATTATAGAGTCACAGATTGTCCCTCTGACCTCTGTTTACTGGAGGTGGCTATTGTGTGCCCCTACACACACACACACACACACACACACACACACACACACACACACACACAAATTCAATTTAAAATTAATTTTAAAACTTCTTTTGTGCCTGGGCCATGGTGGCGCATACCTTTAATTCCAGCGCTCAGGAGGCAGAGGCAGGCTGATTATGAGCCAGTTCCAGGACAACCAGGGCTGTTATACAGAGAAACCCTGTCTCAAAAGAAAGAATAAACAAATAGTAATGAAAAATTGTTTTGTTCCAAACATCCCAATGAGAGTTGTTTAAATGCAAAGTGAACTTGCACTTTGTAAGAGAGCATCCTGTGCCTGTGCCAGGGGTGTGGCTCAGTGGGACACAGGTTGCCTAGTATTCACAAGGCCTGGGCTTGATTGTCAGCACTGAAGAGAAGGGAAGAAAAGGGCATCCTGATTTTCTGAGAACTGTTGTAGTTTGTTGTAGTTAGAAGACCACACGTTTAAATATCTTGGAATAGCAGCAGAGTTGTTGTTACATAATGTGTATCTTGAGTATAATATAATGGGAGATGTGAGAGTAGGATCAGGAACAACATTGGCAGGTCTCAGGATGAATCTCATACTCTAAGAACCACATTCTAAGAACCCTGCATTGTTGAATGTTGTGTAGCAGTCATTAATGGTTGTTCAGTGCATAAAACCTGCCTTAGTCCTGTTGCTGGGGAAAGTGCCCTTCTCTTACTCATTCGGCTACACTTTGCTTTTCAGTTATTCGTGGAGTCCCCTTCCCCCCCTTAGCCTTAATTCTAGCGCAGATTTTGTGCCACCTCTGATGCTTCTCCTTTACTTCTGGGTTTTCATCAGTAAAGATAAAACTGGGAGGCTGGGGGTAAAACTCAATGGTAGAGCCCTTGCCCAGCATGCACAGTTAATTACCTAGGCCCAATCCCTAGCATCACCAAATAAGAATAACTAAATAAACGATGAAATGAAGTGGGCTGGAGAGATGACTCAGCTGTTCAGAGCACTGGCTGCTCTTCCAGGGTCCTAAGTTCAATTCCCAGCCATCTATAATGGGACCTGATGCCCTCTTCTGGTGTGCAGGCATACTTGCAAACAGAGCATTCATGTATGTAAACAACTTGATTTGTTTTTTTAAATGAAGTAAAAATTTGGACCAGAAGTATAGCTCACTTTTGCTTGTTACTCCCCAGGCCCTATGTTAACTCTAGAGCACCTGAGGGAGAACAGAAAATTCTGTTTTGTGTTTTTGAGATAGGTTGGCCTGGAATTCTTATGTAGTCCAGGCTAGCCTCCAATTCCACACACTCCTGCCTCAGTCTCCTAAGTGCTGGGGTTATAGGTGTGAGCCACCCTGCCTGACTTGAAGAGGTTACATTTCATTAAGAATGTTTTCAAGAGCTAATATAAGTGATTAGAAGCCCTTATGTGGCAATGGTTATTCCTCCTTCCTTTGCATGGATACAATGCATCCAGTGTCTGCTTGTGACTTGATTTGGTCATTACTGTGATGTTGAAATGGGTTGCTTTGTCCTTAAGACTTCCTCAGGACTCCACTCAATCTTACTAATCAGAAACATGATGATGTGTGCCTGTAATCCTAGCACATGGGAGCAGGAGGTACATCAAGGTCATCCTTACGTGTCTAACCAGTTTGAAGACAGTCTGAACTGCATGTAAGCTTTTTTTGTATTTAGTTTGGCAGTTCAAATCAGAATACTCACCATCTTCCAAATATTCACTCTTGTTTCTAAAGTGTGTAATTCATGGGATTTTGAAGTACAGTAGATCCTTGGAAAGAGTTACAAGATGGACTAAGTTGGATTTACAAACTTGAAAATTGCTAAGATTTTATACCTTCTCAAAGCAACATTAAAGAGAAGGGTTGCTGTTTTGTTCTGTAAGTGGTGATATATACGGGTGTTTCATAACCTGTGTGGGTGCTCACTGTGCAGCCAGACTTAAGTGAGGACAGAGACCCGGAACGTAGCTCTTCCTGTGGACCAAGCCTGCTGTTCTGATGAAATATTAACGGTTTGAATGCCCTGTGACAGGGAGATCAGTTTAAGTTAGAGGAGGAGGCCGGAAGCTGGTCTTGGCAGTGGCCGTGGTGTTAGGCCCTCTGTGAGCATATATTCCCACCTATATCTTGGTTGCTGACTATAGTGAACATCAGAATTTTATGTGCCACCAAGAAACACTTGCATTATTCCTTTTTGCCCAATTCTTTATTACTTGCTGCAGATTGCTTATTTTGCATTCATGTAGACTGTGTTGCGAGTGTGTTTCACCTAGTAGTAAAAATTTAGGGGAACCCCCAAAATCTTACCATCAATTATAAAATTCACGGGATATGCTAATGAGGGAGGGGTGCTAGGATTGATTAAACAGGAGGGTTTCTGGGGGTTTGGAGGCATTTACTGGTCTCTGTTATATATTTATTAGTGTTTTTTTCTTTTTTTGGTTTTTCAAAACAGAGTTTCTCTGTGTAGTCCTGGCCGTCCTGGAACTCACTCTGAAGACCAGACTGGCCTGCAACTCAGAGATCCAACCTGCCTCTGCCTCCCTAGTCTTGGGATCAAAGGTGCCCTACCACCACTCAGCTAGTATTTCTTTTTAAGATGATCTCTTTTATGTCTTGTTGGGGGTTTTTCTTTTTTTTTTTAATTAATTATTATTATTTTTTAAGAATGTGTTATTTTTACAGAGTTGCTTTTTTAAGGCAGTGTTTGGTGTGCATGGATGTGTGGCATCCATGCATGTCTGTACCACTTGCCTGCCTGGTTCTGGTGGAGACCGGAAGCAGTTTGGGATCTGGGGCTGGAACTGGAGTCACAGTTGCGAGCTGCCCTGTGGGTGCAAGGACTGAGCCCAGGTCCTCTGGAGGAGCAAGCCGTGCTTTTAACTGCTGACACCCCTTCCTTGTCCCTACTGTAGAGAGAAATTCCATCAAGGGTCAGTTGGATTTTTGTAGACTCCTTGGGTTTTTAAAGCTGGTCCCTTGGGGCTGGTAAAGGTACCCTGCTCAGTTGGTGGAGCATTTAATCATGTTTGAGGTCCCGGTCCCCAGGCCCCATTAGTTAATCAATGAGGCCTGATTTCTTGACAGGCGTCTGCAGGGCCATACAGCCTTCTCCCCACCAGCCAGCTGTGAGTGTGGACACCACTCCCAGCTACAGAGTTTATTCTTCAGTTAAATTCCAAGTGGTCTGGGGAAGGGAGAAACGACAAAGAATTGTAATTAAGAAAACAGTTATCGTTTGTGTCCTGTTAGTTTCCTCCTTCTTCATGGCAGGTCTTACTGCTGTGACCTGGCCGGCTAGTCTGGAACTCACTATGTAGACCTAGGCTGTCTTTGAACCCTCAGATATCTGCCCTCTGAGTAGTAAGCTCATAGGATGATGCTCTCACACCCAGCTCTGTGTTACTATCCTTATAATTACATTTTCAGTTTCAGAAGCCTTTTCGGTTCCCTTGTGAAAATGTGGGTGCGTTGCATATTCACTGTTTTTGACTCCTTAACTACGCCTTACTTCTCAGAAATTCCTGTTTCCTCTTCTCTCTCTCTGCCTCTGTCTCTCTCTCTCATACTTACATGCATTCCCCAGATTCTTATTTAGCACTGGCTATCTTAGATATCCACCCCGCCCCCACCTGTCCCCATGCCCCAATGGGTGTGGTCAGTGCAACAGATGTGGGCGGGGTGGATAGCTCACTACATACATGCACGTGAGCATGTGTGTGGGCAAGGAAAAGGGAAGTGTGTGGTTTTAGTGGGCGCAGAAGGCCTGTTGTGATGCTCTGCCAGTGTTGCCCTGGAGGGTGATCTAAGTGAGTGTCCAGCTCCTCTGCTCTTAGTGCGTTGACTTCCTCTTTCCAGTGTGATCTCTCCGGCTTCCCATCGGTACCTTTGCGTAGTGGCATCTTCAGACCCAAGATCTGCATTAGTCCCCTCTTTTGCTGAGCTAACAGGCATGTGCCACACCAGCTTCCACCCAACTTAAAATGGTAGCTGAATGTGTTGTCATAGAAACCAGAGGCAAAGGGCACTTTATTACTTGGGGCTGTGTTACCATCTTTCTGTCTAGTCATTCATCCCATGGACATTTGGGCATTTACTCCTAGCATATCCAAAAAGTGATTTGTCTGTCTTGCTGGGCAGTGAACAGAGTACCTTCTACACGGTAGACAAAGGGTCCTACCCCAGCCGGAGAGTGCTCTCTGCTCTAACTGTACAACGGAAACCATTGACATCAGAGCAAATGTTTGCTGAGCAGCATTGCCCAGGGCGAAGGGTGCAGAGGTCCTCCCTCTGCAGACTCTGGCCATATTAGCTCATCTGGGTTGACTGGCAGGCAGTATTGGTCTCTGAGAGCATCCACACGGACAGTGTCTCAGTGGCTGTGGCCAATAGAGAGCAGGAGGATCTGACTGGTTTCTGTGGTGCTATCTCAGAAAGAGAACAGTAGGCAATGACTGTGCTGCTGCTTTTAAGGTGCTGGCCCCTCTGTGGAGAGACAGTCTTCCTTTTCTACTGTAATCCGTGTCTGTGAGCCCAAGGTCTCCTGGGTGACACCTCTCACCCAAGAGAAGGCATCAAGGTCAGTTAGGCGACACAGCGTTTGCACTCCCTGTTCTCTGGGTGCTCACTGGGCCAGACTGCAAAGCAGATCCTAGAAAGTCCAGCCAGTGCCATTTGTAGCTTCTGTTTGATGAGAAGGTGGTTGAGGGATGCATTTCAGTGTCCTGTGCAGCTTCCTCAGTCTGAAGCGATGGTCATTAGCCATTGGGGTGGATTTTTAAACCGCTTACATTAGATACCTTTGGAGATCCGTGGTCTTACTCTGAAATACATATACTTACTCATCTGGTTATTTCTTAGGTCATCCAGGCAGAGACTATTCTGCTACTCTTCTTTCTGCAACAAAATAGGAATTGTCCATTTTTTTTATTGTTTTTTTATTTTGCTTGCATTGTGTTTTTTGCATGTATGTCTGTATGCAGGTGTTGGATCCCCTGGAACTGGAGTCACAGAAACTTGTGAGCTGCCATGTGGGTGCAGGGAATTGAACCTGGGTCCTCTGAAAGAGTAGCCAGTTCTCTTAACCACTGAGCCGTCTCTCCAGCCCTGGCCATTCTACTATTCTTGATGCCTTGGTGCCGAATGCCTGTAATCCCAGCACTTGGGCCTAATGGAGGAGGATTCCAGGAGGGTTTTTTTGTTTGTTTTTTTGTTTTGGTTTTCTGAGACAGGGTTCCTCTGTGGCTTTGGAGGCTGTCCTGGAGCTCGCTCTTCGAACTCACAGCGATCTGCCTGCTGCCTCTGCCTCCTGAGTGCTGGGATTAAAGGTGTACGCCACCACTGCCCAGCCGGATTCCCAGGAGTTTGAGACTATGCTGAACCACATAGTAAATTCTAGGTCAGCCAGGGTTATGTAGTGAGAGAAAAACGAAACTTTGAAAGGGATTATTGTCAGGAGCTTTTGCTAACAGCTGTGTAACAAGCAATGGCTGTGGGATTCCTTTTGATCCTCAAAGCAAATTAAGCCTAAAAGGAATACGGCAGTGCCCACGCCCATCTAAAACACCCACGCAGCCACGCCAGTGCTAGCAACGCCTACTCTTTCTGGTTAAGTGCAGAGTTCATACATGACTTCTTTCTTTAAACTGAGACAAGGATTCTGAAGCCTGCGGCTGCAGCTCAGTGATGGAGCTAAGGCTTAGCTGTCTGAGGAGCTGGGTCCATTCTGCACCAGAGAGAAACAAAAGGCATCTGGCCCTGGCGTTATGAGAAGAGCTGCTACGTAAGATCCGGGTCATGCCTCTTTATATAGTAAATGGTAAAATTTACATTTAGTTTAAGAAAAGAGGTCGTCAGTTTTCCATTCTTCATCCTGAAGGCCAAGACTTTTTTGTCAGGAATGTGGGGTTGAGGGGCTGGCAAGATGGCTCAAGGTGATTGCTGCCAAGCTTGACAAGTGGAGTTTGATCCCTGGAACCTGAAGGTAGAAGGAGAGCACTTACTGCCCTCTGAGGTCCACATGCCTCCTTCCCCCATGTCTTGGCACACACTAAATAAATTGACAGAGAGTGAGCGGTGGGCGCCGTGTCCTGCGTGAGGCTGAGATGCTTTTCTTTTCTCTCCTGTAGACTACATTTGGTCAATTTTGTGGAGCCTGTGGGCCTCAGTTACTCCATGTTTATTCCTACCTTGCTGAATCAGGGCACCGCTGCTCAGCAAGAGAAATGGATGCATCCGTCCCAAGAGCTCCAGATAATTGGTACCTACGCCCAGACGGAGATGGGCCACGGTTAGTCCACACCTGACGGTCCCGGGATGACCACCTCATGACTTCAAGAAAAGGGGCCCCTGCCGTTTAGTTTTTTTCTTCCTCCCCTGGTTCTATGTGTTTAGGAGTTCATTTTTAAATTGTTGCATCAAAACCCAGTTTCCCATTTCTGAGTTTATTTCCCCAGGGCTCGGGCCAGTGAAGGTCTTAAAGCTGTTGTCATTGCCATGCATACCATGTCAACGGTTACTGGGCAGCTTGGAGGGCTGCGAGGAAACAACAGAGCGCCGGTGTGTTGGTGTGTGTTTGTGAGGGAGTTTGTTGGAAGAGGCCGGTGCCTCAGTGGTGCCCAGAGGTGAAGCCGCAAGAATGCTTTATAATAGCGGTAAAGGCGGACAGCTGCACAACTGCTCTCTCTCATTGACTGCTATCTGCTCCACAGTGTGCCTCCCTCCAGGGCTTACCGTGCGCTCCCACTCCCTGCTCCCCGCTCCCCGGGACGCCTGTGCGCCCGTTAGGCCTTACAGTGGTTTTGATTAAACCCTTACCGTCAGCAGATACGATGGTGGACTCAATGTGGAATAGGCCTGTTTTCCCGGACCATACCTGGGGTCGTGTGTGTGTTTAGGCTTTTGTTTGTATACTGTTTTTCCTTTTGTTTTTCAAGACAAGAGGTTCTCTGTGTAAGAGCCCTGGCTGTCTTGGAACCCTTTGTAGACCAGACTGGCCTCATAGAGGTCCACCTGCCTCTGCCTACCAAGTGCTGGAATTGAAGGCGTGGGTCACCACTGCCTGGCTGCTTTGGTTGTTTTTGTTTGTTTGTTTGTTTGGTTGTTTTAAAGACAAGGTGGCCTGTCAAGTGTGGCACTTGACTTTAGTGCCAGCACTCAGGAGTAACTAGGTGAGTTTGAGGCTAGCCTGGTCTACAAAGCCAGGGAAACTCTGCCTAGAAAGGAAGGAAGGAAGGAAGGAAGGAAGGAAGGAAGGAAGGAAGGAAGGAAGGAAGGAAGCAAGCAAGCAAGCAAGCAAGCTATGTAGCGGTGACGCACACCTTTAGTCCCAGCACTTGGGAGGCAGAGTCAGGCAGAGCTCTGTGAGTTCAAGGACAGCCAGGGCTACACAGAGAAACCCTGTCTCAAAAAAATTTTTAAAAATAAAATTATTTTGGACATGGTGGTACATTCCTTTAATACAGTTCCTCATGTTGTGCTGACCCCAACCATAAAATTATTTTTGTTACTGCTATGAATCATAATGTAAATGTCTGCATTTTCTGGTGGTCCTTGGCTATCCCTACCCCTCACCCCCCTGGCCTGAGGCCCACATGTTGAGAACAGCTGCTCTAGAGTGTGTCTTCCCTCCTCTTAAGGCATACCAAGAAATCTAGACAGACCTGTTCAGGGTCTATGAGCCTCCTGGGAAGGCCCAGGCCTGGGCAGAGGAAGGGCACCCTACAGGACTCTAGTGTTGAAGGGACAGTGTGGAAATCAGTCTCACATTTCTTTAGGTTACAAAGCAGGTGACCAGTTGAAGAACTTGCCACCTCTCAGGAACTGTTTGTTTTCCCTTCTTCCCGTTAACACTTTGGTTTAGAGCTGTAATGCAGACGCTGCCCTGTAGCTCTGTAATGCAGACGCTGCCCTGGAAAACAGCGTTGGCAGGATCCTCTCTCTGAAAAAGTTCCTCTCTTCCTTCCACATTTGGAAGATAGCAGGTTGGATTTCACGAGTCACTAATCCTCCTGCTTTGCCACTGCTGTCCCCGATGCTAGTCTTGACTCTTGCCAGCTGACTGAACCCTGTGGGTTCCTATGAGACTTGCTTCTTGGTTTTGGGTTATTGTAATTTTCTCAGCTTTTTTCTGTCCATCTGTCTGTCTTTTTGTTTTCATGCTGGGATGGAACCAGTTTTGATGCATGTTAGAGAAGCACTCTGCCCCTGAGTAGTATCTGTAGCCCTCCCTTGCTGGTGTAATAATAGTGATTGCCTAGCAAACAAGAGGCTCTCAGTTCAAACCCAGCACTGCAGTGAAGGAAGGAAAAATACACACACACACACACACACACACACACACACACACACACACACACACACACACGGACAGATGTACTTAAACATGTATAGTATTTAGGGTTAAACGTTCAGCCTATTTTATCAGCAATTCCTGCACTGAAAGAAATAAACATTTAAAACAGTTTTTATTTTGTTTTGTTTTGTTTTGAGACATGGACTCATGAAGGCTATGCAAACCTAGAACTCATTATTTAGTAAGAATGACCTTGAACTTTTGGTCCTCCTGCCTCACTTTCCAAGCATCGTGGCTACAAACACATCATCATGCCCAGCTTCATTTCATAGTTTGTTTTGCTAGCCCAAGACTCCGAGCTCCTGCTGTCTGTAACTGCTTTGTTTCCCTACAAGTTCTGTGATTCTCCTGCTTCAACCTTCCCAGTGCTGGGATTACAGTCACCTCATGTCCAATCTCTAGTGACTTCAGAACGTACCTGTCTCTATAGCCACTTTGTTGTCACCATATTAATACACACTTAAGAGTTCAAGCTGTGCTGTCCTGTTGCTAGCTTGTATGCAGCTACACATTCCCGTACTATTTGCATTTTCTTTGATGAGATGAGGGATTTTTTCCTGCCTTGAGTATTGATGAACATAGAGCCTGCATATTGATCTTCACACAACACCGGATCTAATAATTTTTCCATTCCTGCCTTATGTGTCAGACATTGTATTCTGTATGTTGGATGTGTCCTCAGAGTAGGTGCAAGTCTGTCTGTCCTGTGATTGTTCTGGCTTCTGGTTCTGTTCAGCTCATCTGTGCTGACTTGGAGAGCGAGAGCAACTCTCAGACATTTTCCTACATTTGTGTGTTTCTCAGCTAGAGGCTTTTCTTCTGTTGGCTCTTTGTAGCTTATTTTAGAGTTTTGTAATAGTGTGCCTTTATTTCTGGACATGTACTTCTCTGTATCTGGAGGCTGAGAATGGAGCTCAGAGGTTGAATGCTTGCCCAATGTGTGCCAGGCCCTGAGCTCTATTTCCAGTAGCAAACCCCAAAAACAAAATAGAGTATACATTTTGTATTCTTGCGTAAGCCAGGGTTTAAGTACAATAAGTATGACCTCTACCGTGAGTGTCTCCCCCAGCCTGGACTACCCCCTCATTTCAATCCTGGGCCTCCTGGATGAGTTCTAGGGTTAGGTGTGTGGTTTTAACAGCGGCTTGGTTTTTGTCTGTGAGTGATAGAGCAGACCCAAGGCAAACTGTTTACCACTGAGCTGTGCCCCCATTCCCAGTGCTGCCATGAACAAAAGGGTCACCTACAAATGCAGTTTGGTTTGATTTGGTTGATGTGGTTTGGGTTGTAAGGCAGGATCTCCCTGTGTGATCTAAACTGGCCTTGACCTGGAACCCTGCCTCAGCTTCCAATGTGCTTGGATTACAGATGTGCACCATCACAGCTAGTTCCATGAATTGGTTTCAATTTTTTTTCTAATTTAAAAATGATTACAAATATATAGGGAGTTGGAAAGTAGCACCAAGAGTCCGCACAGCCCTTTCACCCTCTCTGCCAGTGGCCAATCTTTTGGCATTTCCATTTTGATGTTTCTAAGGACAGCTCTGGATTTTAGACATCCTCAGCCCATGTCCTGCTTGACCATTAAGATTGCCAACCAGAGTCCAGACACAGGACTAGGTTGCGAAATCCTTGTCCTGGCTTGACACCATCATTTTGATGCAACCGTGACACTTGACCATTCGTCTTCGTTTCTTTATGAAGTGGGGACGTCACTGTGACCTGTGGCCGCTTATGGAAAGCACAGCCACTTACTTGTCTTGAAAAGCTCTTCTGAGCGAATCAGCCGTATTTGCTCCCCAGCTTAGAGGGGGCAGGCTCATCTCTAAGATAGTTGAATGCATCATAATGGGCGGCAGCCTGCTGATTTGCAATTATAATGGTCCTCACTAGAGATCACTGTCTTTAATTGCTGCAATTGTTGGGGTGGAGAGCACTGTCCCTTTCTGTGTTAATTTGCACCAGTAGAGCCAACCCGAATATCTGACACTATGAAATCAGTCATGTAAAGACTGTGGGTCTGTCCTCAATATTTTCTGAACAAACAGAAAGATCCCAGTCTAGACACGTGACTAAATTTGCGTTCAGAAAACCCCTTGGCCCGGATTCATTTTATCCCTGAGAGACTGCTCTGGTTTCCTGCCCCCCAGGGACACCTTGTTCCCTTCAGGTCTCCTCAGGGTCTCCTTCCCTTCCATTGAAGCACCAGGCTGGAGTTTTGCCCCTGCCACACATTGCCCACCTAGGAAAGATGACATTGCTGAGAGTCATGACTTAACACAGAAACGGGCAGTGCTCCCCCATCCCTGATGGCGTGCACGTGACTGATTCATACTCACAGTTGTTTTTTCTCCTTCCCTGCTCTGTCTGTTCACATTGTTAATTCTTACACACCTGATGATGCTTCTCTCAATTGCCTGTCCTTGGTATTTCTTCGAAGCTTTGTCCACCGAGGGCGACCTGAGCCTTTGGACCTTCACTTGGGCATGTTCCTGCCCACCTTGCTTCACCAGGCCACCGCAGAGCAGCAAGAGCGCTTCTTCATACCGGCCTGGAATTTGGAGATCACGGGCACTTATGCCCAGACAGAGATGGGTCATGGTACAGTGTGTTTAGTCTACCTTCTGGGTGGGCGGGCCCTGTGGGCCGGACCTATAGAGAGATAGCAGGGTGCTGCTGGCTGTTTCTGTGAGCCTCTGCAGAGTCCGACCCCCCGGCTTAGGTAACTTGGGCAGTGGGAATGAAGTTATGTTATCACTGCGGTTGCTGGTTCTTCTTGGCACTCCTTCAGGAGATCAGGGATGACCCACAGCTGTAGCCACGCAGTCTGTGGAATCTGTGTGTGTAGACTCGGAACACATCTGTTGGTTACTTCCTGATGATTACCCCAGAAGGACACATTAATGAATGAGTGCCCTTTGACTTCCTATAGGGAGGTGTATAGCTTCCGGTATCAGAATGTGCAGTCTGTGCCTTGAAGTTATAGGCACTTTAAGTTCTGAAGGTGGTTTGACCAGAGGTTAGAAAAGTTAAGCCGTACTCCCAGGCCACTGACATCAAAGCATTTGCACGCACTTGACGTCTCACGGGTCTTCCTGAACCAGGGGAGGCTGGAGGTGTAGTTTCCCTCACGTTCTGAGTTGGCATCCCAAATTGCCCATCTTAATTGCCCCCTCCCCTGTTCTGAGGAATTAGAGAAAGAATATTCTAGCAGCCTCCTCTTAATGCTGAGCAATATTTCATAGAGTCCTCATGGGATGCAAAGGGGGTGCAGTTGAGTTCAGCTGTCATGTGGGGTCACCAGGCTTCTTTGGCAGAGGAGTTCACTCGGTACCTCGTTTCTTTTACACTGAAGGCCGTTGCTCACAGACTGGCCATTCTGTTGCCCAGTTTGGAATTTCTAGATGCCTCAAAGTGTTCAGTAAAGCCTAGCGTTCTCCAAGTAGTCTGTCTAAATAATAATAATAATAATAATAATAATAATAATAATAATAATAATAATAACAATAAGGTCCTCAGCATTTGTTTCAATACAGTACGAATAGAATGCCACCCACAGTTTTCTAGAATGCTTTCCAATGCCATGTATACAGGCAGGTTCAGAGTGGAAGGGTCCATCCGTCCCCAGCAGCACACGAGCCCAGAGCACAAGCTGTCTCAGTGTCCTGAGCAGTGAGCACAGAGGTGGAGCCCGGCCCCAGAAAGCATTGTCGGGCCCATAGGAGAGTCTCAGGAAGTCACTTTTCATGATGAATTAATGCCCTTCTGTTCTTAGCTTGGATTTTAGAGGCCATTCTGAAGTAAGTTACGCACATACAGAAGGTCTAGCTGTCTGCCTCTGTCACATGTTGCCTTTCTGTCCTCAGTACAGATGTAAATAGTTCACTAGAGTTGAAGTTGTCATTTTGGAACATAGAAATGGGGGCCCAGGCTGGCAGTGTGGTACAGTGGTAAAGGCACGTGTTGCCAAGCCTGATGACGCAAGTTCAGTTCCCAGGACCGCCTGGTAGGAAAGTGTGTGCTGAGCCTCCCGAGGACCCACACATGGCACAGTTGCACACAGCAAATGTAAGAGAGTGGCTGCCTGTGCCCTTAGCACATGAGCTGCCTGTCATCCTCCCTTATTAGTCTGAATACGGTGACACATTGAAGTGGGATGCTCAAGACACTTTTGTTTGCCGCCTAGTGGGGACCTGTCCAGTAGAATATTAACTTCGTGCTGTGCCCATCACTCACAGCTCGTCTGCAGACACGTTGCTGGCTCTTGGCTTCCTGTGAGGTCTGGAACTCTCAGGATTTGGCAGGGAGTCGGCTGTCTGTTTTGTTGGTCTCCCCTCTGCCCTCTGCTGTATCTGAGGCCGTATGCTCTCTCCTTAGGAACTCACCTTCGAGGCCTGGAGACTACGGCCACATATGACCCCAAAACCCAGGAATTCATTCTCAACAGCCCTACTGTGACTTCTATTAAGTGGTGGCCTGGGGGACGTAAGTTGATTTTTTTTTTTTTTTTTTTAAGCATTTGTGAGTGAGTTCCAGACTGGTCAGAGGTACATAGTGAGATCCTGTCTCAAAAAATAAAATAAATTTTTTTGTTTTTTTCAGACAGGATTTCTCTATATAATATCCCTGGCTGTCCTCAAACTCACACTTTAGACCAGGCTGGCTTCAAACTCACAGAGCTCCACCTGCCTCTCCTGCTGGAATTAAAGGTGTGGGCCACCACCACACAGCATAGCTTCCCTATTTCTTGATTTTTATTATAAGTAACTTTGATATAAAATTTATATTTACTGTCTTCTTTCACTCTGAGTTATGGCCCTGGGATGTCTATTTCAGGTGTAATTAGTAGTTGACAGATTTTGATACCTACATTCTCTTTTTGTTTGGGGAGCAGCCTTGCTATGTAATCCAGGTTGCCTCAGGGTCTCCGATTGTCTAAATATCTTAAATTATCTATTTATTTATGTATATATTTATTGGGGGGAGCTGAGACAGGGTTTCCTGGTGTAGCCTTGGCTACCCTAGAATTCACGGAAATCTCCCTGCCTGTGCCTCTGAAGTGTTGGAATTCCACACCTGACTAGAACTTTGTTGTGTGATAGGAATAGGCAGTTTATGCATAGAATAAAGGGTTTCCCAAGAAAAGAACACATGTGAGTTAAAGGGCTGGGACAGCTCCTAGGCCCAAACACCCACATTGCACCGGAGAGCTGGCTCAGCAGGTAAAGGCACGTTTGGAACAAGCCTGCCAGCCTGAATTTGATCCCGTAAACCACATGGTGGAAGGAAAAAACTGACATCCTTCAAATTGTTGTCTGTTTTCCGTGGGCACTGTGGCACACATATGTACACCCACCTCCTCCATGCTTGTGTGCACACACAAACCCAAATACTAAATGTATAAAAAAAAATTGAAAGCCTATTTTTTTAATGTAGGATTTATCTGTCAAAAAAAATAAAATCAGAGCAAAACTGTAAATTTCGTCCAGAAGCTTGTGTGAGATTGTCATGGGAATGGCACACTTTCACATACTTTACTATTTCCACCATTTAGAAATGCAAGAACAGGGCCAGTGAAAGGGCTCAGTGGATAAAGGTACATGCTCCAATACCAGTGACTTGACTTCAGTCCTCAGAAACCGTCATGGTTTTCTTCTGACCTCCATATGCATGCCACATTACTTGCATGAGGTACCTCCCCTCAAATAAATGATATCTGTAAAAAAAGAAAAACATGCCCAGGCGTGGTGGTTCATCGCCCTTGTCATCCCAGGCCTGAGGACGTAGGGGTAGGAGGAGCAAGAGTTCATGAGGTTCCGCCTTTAAGAAAGAAGGAAGATTAAAGAGCAGGAACAACACACGAACTTCTCCCCACTCTTGCCGTTGCAGTTGGGAAGACTTCCAATCACGCGATAGTTCTTGCCCAGCTCATCACTCAAGGGGAGTGCTATGGGTTGCACGCCTTTGTTGTCCCTATCCGTGAAATTGGGACCCACAAGCCCTTGCCAGGTAAGGATGGATTGTTCATCTGATGTCAATTACACAGGGCTGGAGAGTTGACCTAGCAGGTATGAACACTGGCTGATCTTCCAAAGGATCAGGGTTCAATTCCAGCACTTATATGGTAACCCACAACCATTAGTTAACTCCAGTTCCAGGGGACCCAACACCCTCTTCTGGCCTCTCATAGGGCACCAGACATGCATGTGGTCATGGACATACATGCATAAAAAATACCCATACACAAATTAATTAATATAATAAATATATTAATATAATTAATATAGAATAATTAAATGAACTGCAAAAAGTGTAAGGCAAGGAATTCAGAAGCAACAATATCTCATTGTTTCTGTTGTCTGCGGTAGGTATTACTGTTGGGGATATTGGCCCCAAATTTGGTTATGAAGAGATGGATAATGGCTACCTGAAGATGGACAATTACCGTATTCCTAGAGAGAACATGCTGATGAAATATGCCCAGGTACATTTATTTAGTTTTAAGTCTGTCATTGTCAAGCTTTCACGACGTTTCCCAGGCTAGCTAAGCAGAGCAGTCTTCCTGTCCCAACCTTTGCAAGTTGGCTGCAAGTGACATGCTTTGACTTCCAACTTCTGTTTTTCTTTTTCTTTTTTGGTTTTTCCAGACAGGGTTTCTCTGTATTACTTTGGAGCCTGTCCTGGAACTCACTTTGTAGACCAGGCTGGCCTTGAACTAGAAGAGGCCTGCCTCTGCCACCAGTGCCCGGTGACTTCTGACTTCTTTTATTCTGACAATAATGTAGAGGCAGTTGAGGAGGGTGTAAGAAATATTGGTTGTCAAGCCCTTAAGTAACTTAAAATTGCCTGGAAGGCTAGTTAGAACTCAAGATTGTGAGCCAAGTACCGTGTGTCCTGAGAAGCAGAGGAAGTGAGTTCAAGGTCAGGCTGAGCTGCATAGCAAGCCCATGTCTTTTTTTGTTATGTTTTGTTTCAAGACAGGGTTTCTCTATGTAATCCTGGCCTTATTGGAACTTACTTTGTAGACCAGGCTGGCCTTGAACACACAGAGATCTGCCTGCCTCTGCCTCCTGAGCCCTGGGATTAAAGGTGTGCGCCACCACTGCCTGGCTAAACTCAGGCCTTAAAATCAAGCCCTTGCTCCCCAAGTCTCTGGTTCAGAAGGTCAGAGTCGGGAGTGAAATTTAGTATTTCACACCAGTTGCCAGGTCGTGAAGCCGGGACCCCTGCTGTTCCAGAGCCCAGGCTCTTGGCCTCACAGAAAGACACTTCAGGCCTGTTTTGTTTTTTCAGGTGAAGCCTGATGGCACCTATGTGAAACCCTTGAATAACAAGCTGACATATGGGACCATGGTGTTCGTCAGGTCCTTCCTCGTGGGAGATGCAGCTCGGTGTCTGTCCAAGGCTTGCACGATTGCCATACGATACAGCGCCGTGAGGCACCAGTCTGAAATCAAGCCAGGGTGAGGGTGGGGTCTGAGATGGGCTGGTGCTGATGGCTTGCTTTGACCGTTCTTAAGAGGGTGGATCAGAGTAACTACTTCATCCACCTTCCACCCGGCCCCAGTGCCGTGGTGCTGCGTGTTAGTTAACCCAGGGCTCACATGCGCTAGGCCTCCCGACGCACAGCATCCGTGTGGCATGCCTGATGGCAAGGAAGCAGGAACAGGCAGGCAGGCTGCTTCTATCTTTAAGAATTAAAAACAAAAAACCCTGCAAAACTGATCATTTAAAAATTGTTTATTATCTGACAGTTAGATACACATATACAAGATTCGCTTGATCATCTTCAACCCCAGGATCTTTGTCAGTTCTTAACTTTAAAATACTTTATATTGTGTCATCTCCAGGGTCGGTCAGAGCACAGTGTGTTGAGCCCTTTTGTAGCACCCTCTGAGTTGTGAGCTGACCAGCTTGGGTTTCTGTGTAGTTATGAGAAGCAGCTGCCTCAGTCATACGGAAACACTGAGGCGGGTAGAAGACTCTGCTCACAGCAGCGCTGTAGAGTAAAGAAGAGCATTGCAGGCTGATCTCTGTGAGTTCCAGGCCAGTGTGCTCTACAGAGTGAGTGCCAGGATAGCCAGGGCTATGGAGAGAAGAGAAACCCCATCTCCAACAACCAGGGAGAAGAAAAAAAGAATAATAATAAGAGTCAAGAACTGCCATTTTGAGCTCTGTGATCTCAGACAGATTCCCTACCCTTTCAGTTTCCTTCTTTGTAGAATGACAGTAGTGGCAGCTGCTGTTGTACAGGAAGAACCTATGTGAGGACGAATTCAGTCGCCACGTCAGGAAACCTGTACTGAAACCTGGGATAATGCAACCAAATATTTATTTACTACGGTTTTTTTCCTTTTTCTGTTAGTGAACCAGAACCACAGATTTTGGATTTTCAAACCCAGCAGTATAAACTCTTCCCCATGCTGGCCACTGCCTACGCCTTCCATTTTGTAGGAAGGTACATGAAGGAGACCTACCTGCGAATTAATGAGAGCATTGGCAAAGGGGACCTGAGCGAGCTGCCCGAGGTATGGATGCACTTTCTCAGCCTCCATAGATACCCACGGGTTTCCATAGATACCCTTAGGGTTCATGTTTGCCTGGTGGCAGATATCCAGCAAAAACTGCATGTTGGAATTTCATGAAAAGAATTACATAACCTTGGAACTTTTTAAAATTAAATGTGGGTCAGATGGCAAGCTAGAATTGTTATTAATAGAATTTAAAGAAAGGACTCACTGGGGCTGGAGAGATGGCTCAGCCGTTAAAGGCTCACAACCAAAAATATAAGAAAGGGCTCACTGTTTGGCCAAGTACAACTGTTCAGAAAGGTGTAAGAACATTGCTGATTCAGATCCCAGATGACTGCCTCTGCATAGGCATGCACACAGATCCCAGATGACTGTCTCTGCAGAAGGCATGCACACAGATCACAGATGACTGTCTCTGCAGAAAGCATGCACACAGATCCCAGATGACTGTCTCTGCATAGGCATACATACAGATCACAGATGACTGTCTCTGCATAGGCATGCACACAGTTCACAGATGACTGTCTCTGCACACAGATCACAGATGACTGTCTCTGCACACAGTTCACAGATGACTGTCTCTGCACACAGATCACAGATGACTGTCTCTGCATAGGCATGCACACAGATCACAGATGACTGTCTCTGCACACTGATCACAGGTGACTGTCTCTGCACACTGATCACAGATGACTGTCTCTGCACACTGATCACAGGTGACTGTCTCTGCACACAGATCACAGATGACTGTCTCTGCACACTGATCACAGGTGACTGTCTCTGCACACAGATCACAGATGACTGTCTCTGCACACAGATCCCAGATGACTGTCTCTGCACACAGATCACAGATGACTGTCTCTGCACACTGATCACAGGTGACTGTCTCTGCACACAGATCACAGATGACTGTCTCTGCACACAGATCACAGATGACTGTCTCTGCATAGGCATGCACATAGCTGGTTCTGACAGTGACCAGCGCACTTCCAGGAGGGTGTGTCTTTGTATTAGAAGGTGGGTTCTAAGCCAGGGTTCTCATCGACTGTACTTGTCCCCTAGCTTCATGCCCTCACTGCTGGGCTTAAGGCTTTTACCACCTGGACAGCCAATGCTGGTATCGAAGAATGTCGGATGGCTTGTGGTGGGCATGGCTATTCTCACAGCAGCGGAATTCCAAATATTTATGTCACTTTTACCCCGGCCTGCACCTTCGAGGGGGAGAACACGGTCATGATGCTGCAGACGGCCAGGTGAGGAGCGGGCTTCACGGACTCCATGAAAGGGAGGGAGCTTGGCTTCCACATGATTCTCTCCTTGTTTGTTCTGACTGAGTTAGGGTCACTGTGACGAACACCATGTCCAACATAACTTGGGGAGGAAGGGCTTTTTAAGACCTGACCATTCCTTATTTTTGGTTCATCTCAAGATCTCAGATCAATGAGTACCACAAATATAAAACATTACACCTTGAAAGTCTTTACCATTTCAAACACTTTAAAAGTCCAGTCTCGATAAAATCCCAAATCTCTTAAAATCTAAAATCTCTTTTAAAATTTCAAAGTCTCTCAACTGTAGACACCTATAAAATAAGTAATAAGCTAGTACTTTCTCACTTGAAGAGGGAAGAACCAGGGCAAGGCACAGTCTGAACAAAGCAAAACCAAACTCCAACAGATAAATAATTTAATATCACCTTGTGCGATTCACACATGATCTTCTCCTGGGCTCCTTCAGGGGGCTTGGGTCACTGCAGCTCTGCTACCAGTGAGGACTGGGGTAGGAGGAAGGCGTAACAGGTCCAGACCCTCTCCAGTAAGATAAGACCTTGTGGACATACTTAGATGACTAGAAATGGGTTAATAATTAAGACAGAACTAGCCAGTAAGAAGCCCTAGCCATTGGCCAACGGTTTTATAATTAACATAGCGTCTGTGTGTTTATTTGGGGCAAAGTGGCTGTGGGGCCTGGCAGGAAGGAACCCCCACCCCCACGGCCCCTGCAGCACACTCAGCTTGGCTTCTGGGCTCTGCTGGCTCCGCTCCATGGCTGCTGCTGTTCTTGGTGGTCATCCCATGGTGCTGGCATCTCCAAAACTGCAGCTAGGCCACACCTTCACCAACAGCCTCTCTTGGGCTCTCTTCAGGGACTCCAGGCCTGCCACACAGCGCCAAGTCTCCGCTGCTCCCCATGGCCCTCATGCCTTCAAACCCAGCGCCACCTGGGTGACTCTCACTACCAAGTTCGCTGCCAGCATGGGGACAACCTTAGCCGCCTTTGGTCCACAGCTCTGAGTGCTGACCCTGAGCACACACTTCCCAGACGACGTCACCTCAGTGGTGACGCTGGCCTCTTGTTAATCACAGCCGATTCTTCAGCCCCAGCAGACCAGACACCTCAGAGTCTTCACACAAAACAGCTGGAAGAGTCTTTGCTTCCCTCTGAAGGAAGGCCAGGCCTCCATCATCTGTAGTGTTCTCAACATTGTTGTCTTCCAAGCTCCTACAGAACAGCCCGCTGAGCTCCCAATAATCAATGGCTGTCCTAGCCCCAAGCTCCACAGCCCTTCCACAACCTCCCCCAAATAAAACACATGGTCACGTCTGTCGTGGCAATACCCCACTATCCTCGCACCAACTCCTTCCTAGGTAGGGTTCTACTGTGACGACACCATGGTCAAAGCAACTCGGGGGAGAAAGGGATTATTTGACTTATATTTCCATGTTACTGTTCATCATCAAAAGAAGTCAGGACAGGAGCTCAAGCAGGGCAGGAATCGGAGGCAGAGCTGACGCAGAGGCCGGGAGGGTGCTGCTCACTGGCTTGCTCCCCTGCCTTGCGCAGCCTTTCTCTTTGTTGTTTTTGTTTTGTTTCTCCAGACAAAGTTTCTCTGTGTAGCCCTGGCTGTCCTGGAACTCACTCTGTAGAACAGGCTGGCCTTGAACTCACAGAGATCCACCTGCCTCTGCCTCCTGCGTGCTGGGATTAAAGGTGCACACCGCCACCCCGGTCTCAGCCTGCTTTCTTAGAGAAATCTAGCACTACTCACACAGGGATGGTGCACAGACACAATGGCGGGCCCTCCCCCACAATCACTAACTTAAGACAATGCTCTGCAGTGCTGGTTCTGAACTCCTGCTGCAACCCTTTAACACAGCTCCTCATGCAGTCATGACCCCAACCATAGCCCTTTAACACAGCTCCTCATGCAGTCATGACCCCAACCATAGCCCTTTAATACAGCTCCTCATGCAGTCATGACCCCAACCATAGCCCTTTAATACAGCTCCTCATGCAGTCATGACCCCAACCATAGCCCTTTAATACAGCTCCTCATGCAGTCATGACCCCAACCATAGCCCTTTAATACAGCTCCTCATGCAGTCATGACCCCAACCATAGCCCTTTAATACAGCTCCTCATGCAGTCATGACCCCAACCATAGCCCTTTAATACAGCTCCTCATGCAGTCATGACCCCAACCATAGCCCTTTAATACAGCTCCTCATGCAGTCATGACCCCAACCATAGCATTTTCATCACTGCCTCATAACTGTAATTTTGCTGCTTACTGTTAGGATGCAAATACCTGTTTTCTGATGAGGGGTCGTGACCAACGGGTTGAAAACAGTGCTCTACAGGCTTGCCTACACCCTATTTTTATGGAGGTATTTTCTGAGGTTCCCTGTGCTCAGATGACTCTAGCATGTATCAAGTAGACATAGTTAGCCAGCACAATGGTCAGACTGTGTGGAATCATTTCATTAGCTACTTAATCCTGTGTTTTGGTGATTTCTAGGTTCTTGATGAAAATCTATGACCAGGTGCACTCTGGGAAGTTGGTGGGTGGCATGGTGTCCTACTTGAATGACCTGCCCAGTCAGCGTATCCAGCCACAGCAGGTGGCAGTCTGGCCAGCTATGGTGGACATCAGCAGCCTGGACAGCCTGACTGAAGCCTACAAGCTTCGTGCAGCCAGGTGAGCTCCTCGGGAGTAAGAGGCCAGCTGTGGGGCCTTCCAGGCTGGGGCCACGCAGAGGGTGAGGGCCAGGGTGCTTTCTTGCGCTCCCTACTCTTCCTTCTTGCTTGACAGATTGGTAGAAATTGCTGCAAAAAACCTCCAGACTCATATGAGTCACAGGAAGAGCAAGGAAGTAGCGTGGAACCTAACTTCCGTTGACCTTGTTCGTGCAAGTGAGGTCAGTGGTGGCTCCCTCACCCTGCTCTGCCGCCCCTTCCTTCAGTCTTTGTGGCGGCTCCCCTCACCCTGCTCTGCCGCCCCTTCCTTCAGTCTTTGTGGCGGCTCCCCTCACCCTGCTCTGCCGCCCCTTCCTTCAGTCTTTGTGGCGGCTCTCCTCACTAACCCAGGCCGCTCTGGAGCGTCCAAGTAGCTAAAACTGACCCCGAAGTCAGGGCACTCCTCCTGCTTCAGCCTCCCAAATGCTGGAATTAGACACAAGCCACCACACCCAGCTCTCCAGGTTCCCACCCTCCACCGTTTGTCTTTCCGCCAGGCCCATTGCCACTATGTGGCAGTTAAGCTGTTTTCAGATAAACTCCCCAAGATCCAAGACAAAGCCGTCCAGGCTGTCCTGCGGAATCTGTGTTTCTTATATTCTCTGTATGGGATCAGCCAGAAGGGAGGAGATTTCCTTGAGGTCAGTATCTTCAAAGAAGTCTTGTGCTTGTCTGTTTGATTTTAAGCAGTTGTCTGTTTTACAGTTCTGTGTATAAATGTCTAGTCTGCACGTTTTTTCTCATTCATTTTATTTTATTTTCTCCTTAGGCGAACATCATCACCACGGCTCAAATGTCACAAGTAAACAGCCGGATCCTGGAGTTGCTCGCACTAATCCGGCCCAACGCCGTTGCTCTGGTGGATGCCTTTGATTTTAAGGATAGGACGCTCGGCTCTGTTCTCGGCCGCTATGACGGGAATGTATATGAAAACTTGTTTGAGTGGGCCAAGCGATCCCCGCTGAACAAAACAGAGGTAAGAGAGGCAAAGCGTGCCTTTCCAGCTTCTGCAGTCGCCATCTGATTCTCTGCAGTGCTGGTTCAGAGCCCAGGGTGCCCTGGCAGGCGCTGGCAAGGGCTCTGTCACTGAGTGGCACTCCTGGCCCACTGACTTTTGTCAGATCAGTAAGGAGGAGGAGGGGCGGGAGAGTACTTGATGCTCCTACCTGGATTTGGTTCTTGCCACCTATGTTGAATGGCCCACATAGTGACTCCAGCTCCAGGGGATCCAACACACTTTCTGACGTCATTGGTCCCCTGAACACTCAGGAACGTGCTAACGTACACACATACACACACAGAGTAAGACTCAATACATACATTTATATATTTTTTTATTTTTTAAATAAAGGCTGGGCATAGTGGGGCACACTTTAATCCCAGCACTGGGAGGCAGAGGCAAGCAGATCCCTGTGAGTTTGAGACTAGGGCTATATAATGGGCCCCTGGCTTAAAAAACAAGACAAAAAACAAACAAAAAACATTTGTATTTCTTTCTGTATAAGGCCCATGTAATTCTCAGTTTAAAGTTGTGCTGTTACTGTTTAAAGGTAAATGCTAGTTCCTCACTGCTGTGTCTGCTCTCTGCTGCCCCTGCAGGTCCATGAGTCTTACTACAAGCACTTGAAGCCGCTGCAGTCCAAGCTGTGAGCTTCCCCAGGGAGAAGTCTGACATGCTCCAGAGAGTGGCGGGAAATCTCTCCTTGATTCACTAATCCTTGTGAAATCTTCATCAAATTTGTGTAGCTATAGAGCAGCGGATGGGTTGGCCTTTTCCCTCTTTAAGTAAAGAGAAATGAGCAGACTGTAGAGATGAAATGAGAAATCAGTATGGTTTAAGTGCAGTAACACACTCTTAGGCACTCACGGGGCTGGCTTCACGCCTGTGGTCTCATTTCCATCTGTGCTGCTGCTGATCCCAGTAGGCCACGACTGAGCAATTAACAGAGTTTTAACTACTAAATCCTTACTTATTTTCACATTTTTACTGCTAATCACTGGATATATGTTTTTTAAAGCAATGGTATTTTCTAAGGTGGAACTTTCCAGGTTTTCCAGCCTGGGCCGAAGCTAATAGAAGCCCTGGGGTGGGTGTGCAGTGGGTGCACACATTCGCCGGTGCTGCGTGCTGTGTGGGTGTGTCACTCTATGAACTTTATCATCGCCAGGACCAGCAAGACTCCTCCCACACACACACACACACACACACACACACACACCTAGGAACCGCAGGCCCTGGGAATGCCCGTGCCCTGGGCTCTTCCCCGTCGGCACTGCTGCGCTTTGGCCCGCTCTCTGACTTAGTTAGCACAGTTAGCTTTGCTTACCTGGCCATTGCCCAGACTTCAGTCATGGTGGCTGACGTTCTATCTTTCCTGCTTGCCGTCTCCTGAAAGAGATACTAAAGACATGGCCGTTCCTTCCTTGTAGATTGAGTATAGGGACAGAGCCCTCCGCTGTGACACTGCCGTATTTTGGTGACTTCGTTAAGTAAATTTCCTGGGACAATCCAGATTTAAAGGCTCTGTCACCGTGTCATACGCCATTAAAATGCTTGGTGGTCCAAGTAAATCAGTCAGGTCACCTTTCACACCCAGAGATAACAGAAAACTCTGCCTCAGCGTGCACTGTGGTTTCTAGTTCAGGAGATGCAATCATTGATGTGGGCTTAAGGATGAGAGGAGGTTGCAGTGAGCTGCTTGCTGCTGAGTACCTATGGTAAGCTGCTAGCAGCCTCACCTAGCAGTCAAATGGCCCTGCAGTGACAGTTCGGTCTCTACAATCATTGTGCTTGAAGGTGAAATACACCTTTTAGTGTGTGTGTGTGTGTGTGTGTGTGTGTGTGTGTGTGTCGCACATTGTTGTATGGCGATTTTGTTTGTTTTGAGATGGGCCCAGACTGGCCTTGAACTCCTGATCCTCAGTCTCCCGAGTGCTGGAATTACAGGTGTGCCACTATGGCTAATAGGGACTCTTTGTTCTTAAAGTCACAGAGAAAACACTTTAACCTGTTAACTCTGCTTCCATGGCATTTGCATCATGAAAACAATTGAGAACATTATACTGTTGAGGACATAGTATAATGGAGTAGAAATAATGTCGTGACACCAGACATAAAACTAGTCCCAGGGGAACTGATGACATTAGATTTGTCGACACAAGCCTTAACCTTTCTCCTGACTGATAATTGCTTAGGATGGAAGATAGCACTCTCACTTCATTTGGGTTTCTATTGACAGTACTCCATAGTCTTGAAAATGAGAAATAAATTTAAACGACTGGATCTTGACTGTTAAGTGTAGACTTATTTCTGAATACTGTATTATAGATAACGGTGGACAGCATTTGTATGTTAACCAGCCCCACACCCATCCCGTTGCATAGACATGGGCTCTTGTAGAACTGAAGGTGATTGACACCACAGAGCCTCCTCCAGCCCCAACACTTGAGTGCTGTTTAAAAAGTGAAGTGTGTGACAGACACGTGGCTCTCTATGAGTTCAGGGCCAGCCTGGATTACATAATGAGTTCCAGGCTGCCAGAGCTGTAATGACACTAGAACTTTTAATGTGTTGGGTGATTTACCTACATGTCTATCTGTGCACCACAAGTGTTCAGTGCCCTTGGAGGCCAGGATGGAATGATGGATCCCCAGGAAGTGGAGTTACAGAGAACTGTCAGTCCTCCCCAGTTCCCAGTGACCCAAAGTCCCCTCTGGCTTCCAAGGACACCCACATACGTGGTACACATACATGCAGGTACACAGAATAAAAACAAACCTTGGAAAAGAAGGGACTAGACAGAAAGGATTATTATTGCTGAGCTCTCTCCTCCTGAGAAAACCCTGCCCACCCACACTTAGCTTCATCCCCCACATGATTGACAGTCCCTGCAGATGTGCCCAGAGACCAGTCTCCAGATGATTCTAAGCTCTCAAGGTGACAGCACTAGCCATCACAGTGCCCTCTGATTTTCACCTGGATACGCCTGGTTCTGAGCTCAGCTTAGGTGCTTTGCTTATTGCTGTGTCCAAAGGCTTCCCGGTGGCTTCGCAGTGCTTAGCACTGGGGCGCCCTGGACCCAAATCCTCAAGGCGTTAATCTTCCTAGTTTTCCATGATGGCACAGCTTTTAGCTGCTGCCTAGAACTTTACAAATTCATTACCTAATGTTCTCAGGAGTCAAAAGTTTCAAAACACTTGCTGCCCAGAGCTGTTCCTCCTCCTCTGAACTCTTCAGGTCTGTCTTCTAGGAAGTGAAGTGGGTGTGGGCGGTAGAAATCCCTGACACTCATTGTGGTTGTCTGCTGTCCTGGCCCAGCAGCTTACCAGTGACAGGTTCCTGTGAGGAAGACAACAAGACCAGAAAATATAGTTAGGAAACTTTGGGGTCAGGAAGCTTTGCTGGATATATCTTAGGCCAGTATCAGGCTGGAGAGATGGCTCCGTGGTTAAGAGCACTGGCTGCTCTTCCAGAGACCCCTGTTCAATTCCCAGCACCTACACGGCAGCTCACAGCTAAGTGTAGTGCCAGGATCCAACACCCTCATGCAGACATACATGCAGGCGAAACACCAACGCGCATGGAAATAATAAACCTTACATGTGTGTATAAAGTAAGTTTGTAGGAGGGAAACGGAACGGTCAGCAGAAAACAACCACACAGCAGGATGATGCCAGCAGGAAGCTAAGCAAGCTGTATTGCCCAGAGAGCACAGGTTGTCTCAAGTGCACCATAGACCAGGCACACAGCACTCTCTTCAAACTGAAACCTTAACCCTTCTAGGCCCTGGCCCCAGCCCCAGCCCAGACCTTGCCAGCTTTGGCCCTAGGAAAGGCCTCTAGCAGGGCTGTGTCCTTTCATCTGGGACTGAAAAGCCTTGGATCTGTCTGCCTCCTACAGGTTGGTTGGTGTTTTTTTTTTTCAGAAAGAATTGACCCCAGGAAGTTGTCCTCTGTCCACACATGTGGGTGCATACACACACGAGTAAATGTAAAGTATATGTATGTATGTATGTATGTATGTATGTATATATACATATATATACATATATATATGAGAATTTAGCTTTTATCTGTACACACTTTGTGAATTTTTCTTTGTATTTTCTGTGTTTGGGTGGCAGATCCCCTGGAACCACATGGGTGCAGAGGAAAAACAATGGGTCCTCTGGAAGAGCAGTTGGTGGTTGTAAAATTGCCGAGCCATCTTTCCAGTCCCAGCCTACTGAAGATTTGGTTTTGTTAATTTCAAGACAGGATTTCTCTGTGTATCCCTGGCCATCCTGGATCCCTGTAAATCAGGCTGGCCTCGAACCCAGAGATCTGCCTGGCTCTGCTCCTGAGTGCTAGGATTAAAGGCTTTGCCACTACCACCTGGCAGTTTACTGAATTTTAAAACCACTCCTGTGGTTTATAATGGTAAAAATATGACAAACTCTTGTTTTTTCAGTTTTTTTTTTAAAGTTAATTTATTTTTATTACATATAATGTTCTGTCTGCATATATACCTGCATGCCAGAAGAGGGCACCAGACCTCATTATAGATGGTTGTGAGCCACCATGTGGTTGCTGGGAATTCCAAAGCACCAGTGCTCTTAACATCTGAACCATCTCTCCAGCCCTGGTTTTAGTTTCTTAAACTAGTTTTTTATAAGCAATCTTTTTGATGGTTTCAAAATCCTAGATTCTAGTGTGGTTTGGTTTACTTTTGCTTTAACCAGTTAAATTTTGGCTGCCAGGCAGTGGTGGTGCACACTTTTAATTCCAGCACTTCGAAGGCAAAGGCAGGAGGATCCCTGAGTTCAAGGCCAGTCTTGTCTACAGAGTGAATTCCAGGACAGCCAGGGCTACAGAGAAACCGTGTGTCAAACAAAACAATCAATCAATTTGGGTTAACTTCATTAGAAGCTTCTTTTTGCAAAAGATGGCAATTAATAGACAATTGATCAATGTGCTATGTGTAAGACACTGGAAGTGCTCAGTCCTAAATGGAGCATCTACACCACACACACACACACTCATACACACACACACACACACACTCATACACACACACACACATACCTACATTCACTCATACACACTCACATACACTCACACACACATACACCGTACCACACACACACACTCATACACACATACACTCACACACACACATACACCATACCACACACATACACACACACACACACACATCACACACATTCCAGGGCTCAGGGATCATTGTCAGGCAGGAAGAAGTAGGGGCTTGCTGCAAAACTGTGCTTTCCATGCATGATGGTGATGCTATGTAGCAGACACACGAACTGACTGCACTCTAACTGCTCTCTCACAATCAAGCCAGCCAAGATTTCAACCTGGATGGGGACAGGCTCTAAAGTCCCACCCTAGCTGAGTGAGGAGCCTTTGGCAATGGATGGCCGATGGAAGAGAGAGTGTGAGTTGTATTCAGGAATTCTTCTCCTGATCCATGTGTGCCCACGTGTGTGGCGCTGTGCCCTGCACACACTGGCCACGGATGGACTCTGGCTTAATAAAAGAGCACATGAAGGTGGCAGAGAAAAGGCTAGGGGCGGGGAGGAGGGGCTGGGGGATATAAGCGGAGAGCGGATTTGATCTAAGTATAGACACACATAAAACTCAAATTAAAGCCAGGTGGTGGTGGCGCACACCTTTAATCCCAGAACTTGGGAAACAGAGGAGGGAGATTTCAGAGTTTGAGGCTAGCCTGGTCTACAAATCAAGTTCCAGGAAAGTCAGGGCTGTTACACAGAGAAACCCGTTCTCGAAAAACAAACAAAAATAGGTACACACTACTCTTTTTTGTTTGTTTGTCTGTTTGTTTTTAGAAACAGGGTTTCTCTGTGGCTTTCAGGCTGTCCTGGAACTAGCTCTGTAGACCAGGCTGGTCTTGAACTCACAGAGATCCTCCTGCCTTTGGCTCCCGAGTGCTGGGATTAAAGGCATGGCCACCAACATTCGGCTTGAACACACTACTCTTGTAGAGAACCCAAGTTTGCATTTTTAGGCTTATTATTTTGTGTGTATTTATTTGGATATGCATCTGTACAGCACATTGCCTGGCGCCTGAGGAGGTAGTGAGCCTCTATGTGCTTGTTTCGAAGTGAACCAGAGTATTTTGAACTTAACCACTGAGACAGCTCTATCCAGAGGACTCAAGTTTAATCCCCAGTATTCGTGTTAGACTAACCACAACTACATATAACTCCAGGGGATTAGACATCTTCTGACCTCCATGGGTGCACACATCCCTCCACCCCCAGTCATACACAGGAACAAATGTGGCTTGAATAGAAACGGCCCCCATAGACTCATGTGTGTGAATGCTTTGCTCTTAGCTAATGGCACTATTGGGACAAGGTGTGGCCTTGTTGGAGGAAGTGTGTCACTGTGGAGGCGGGCTTTGAGGTCTCATATATGCTCAAGCCATGCCCAGTGAGACCGTTCACTTCCTGTTGCCTGCAAGTCAAGATGCAGGACACTCAGTGGGCTCCTTCTCCAGCACCGTGTCTACCTGCACGACACCATGTCACAGCGTGATAATGGACTAAGCCTCTAAAAATGTCAGCCACCCCAGCTAAATGTTTTTCTCAGTACCCACAACTCACAGCTCCAGAGAATCCAATGCCCACACCTGGCATTCATGCAAAACCCCACACGCGCACACACAATAATTTAAATTTGAAAGACTGCTTGCTACTAGTTGATAGACATTTCCTATTCAGTTGCTATGTGTTTATCTAAATGATTTGTAATCTTTAGCTGCTGACAATAACTTTTAGCATGTGTTACTAGCCCTGACTGTCCCAGAACTCGATATGTAGACCAGGCTGGTCTTGAACTCAAAGATCTGCCTCCCAAGTGTTGGGATTACAGGCATACACTGCCATTGCCCAGCTGAGTTTGTTTGCTTTTTAATTTTGGTTTATAATTTTTGTTAGTTTTTTAAATTACGAATCTAAAAAGAAGTGGAGAATCAGAGTTCAGTGAGTGAGAGCATAAACAAATGTTGCTGCAGGTACAGAATGGGAAGGCTGGAGAGACAGCCCACAGGTTAAGAGCATGGACAACTCTTCCAGAGAACTGGAGTCCAACTTCAAGCACCCACACAAGGTGTCTGAAAAAAGTGCCCGGCACTCCCACGCCAGGAGACCTGACATGCTCATGCACTCAGATACAGCCACCTAAAAACAAATGGATAGGAAGAAAAATAAAAACAGGAGGAGAGTGCTGGAGAGATGGCTTGACACTTGTTCTCGGAGGAGCCTGGGTTCTGCCCCACAACCCACATCAGGCAGCCCACAATCTCCTGTCCCAGAGGATCAAATGCCCTCATGTTGCCTGAGAGGGCGCTGCAGGAATGGGATGCCCATATATAACCGCCGGGCACACGCAACATACACACAAATAAAAATACAGAGAAAGGCAATATATTTATAAATACATATACTTATGTGTAGTTTGCATATTTACACACACATGTATTTACACATATATACACATGTATATTTACACATGTGCATATAATTAAGGAAAGCTTGTCACCTGCTACAGCACGGGTGGCATTGTGTTACGTAAAATAAGCCAGTCACAAAGAACTCTACACTGGATGTGAGATGCGCTTATATGAGATCATAGTGTGGAATTGGGGTTACAAGGAGTAGGAGAGAGGGAGATGGGGACTGGTTTAATAGGTTCAGGATTTCAGCTTTTGCAAAATGAAATGTGTTCCGGGTATTAGGCTGTAACAATGCACACGTTAACATTAGTGGGTTGCTCACTAAAAATGGTTGAAACTTATATTTGGTGTATTTTGCCACAACTTGTTAAGAAGTGTGAGAGGGGATCTGGGGATGGCTTAGGGGTTGCTTACATGGCTGCTGAGCCAGGCCGCGGTGGCTCTTGTCCTTAATCCTAGCACTCAGGAGACCAAGACAGGAGAATCTCTGAGTTTAAAACCAGCCTGGTCTACAGAGCAAGCTCCAGGTCAGCCAGGGCGACACAGAGAAACCCTGGCTCCCAAAACCAACCCCCCCCCAAAAAAAAACAGACCCAAACAAAGAAAGAAACCCACACTGGCTACTCTTTCAGAGGACCAGAGTTCAAGTCCCAGCAGCCACATGGCAGCTAACAACTGTTTGTATCTTCAGTTTGAAGGGCTCTAATGCCCTCTTCTGGCCTGCTGATGCACAGCTATACATGCAGACAAAGCACATATGTGCATGGAACAACAGATAAAGCCTCAAAAATAAAATCAAATGTGTGGGAGAAAGAAAGAGACCTGTTGTCCCCTGTGCTTTGGGCTCTTTGTCCCCAGTATCATATATCAACCAGTTTTAATCGAGACATTGAACGTAAATGCTAAGGGCTTGCCTTACAGTATTTTGCTTTTGAAAATATTTATTGTTTTATGTACGTGACCATTTTGCCTGCTTGTATGTCTGTGCACCATGTGCATGCCCGCTGCTGTGGGCATCAGAAGAGGGGTCAGGTTACTTGGAATTGGAGCCGCAGGGGGTAGTTGGCCACCACATGGGTGCTGGGAGCCGAACCCGGTCCCCTGCAGGAGCAGCAAATGCTCTCCCACCCTCTGGAAACATCTAAGTTAAACTTGTGTTCACAAAAGTTCTTAGAAGCTGCTGGTTGAGCCTCCTGAAGGTCTAGTGAGCCTCCTGCAGCTCTAAGGAACCTTCTTCAGGCCTAAGGAACCTTCTTCAGGCCTAAGGAACCTTCTTCAGGCCTAAGGAACCTTCTTCAGGTCTAAGGAACATTCTTCAGGTCTAAGGAAACTTCTTCAGGTCTAAGGAACCTTCTTCAGGTCTAAGGAACCTTCTTCAGGTCTAAGGAACCTTCTTCAGGTCTAAGGAGCCTTCTGCAGCTCTAAGGAGCCTCCTGCAGGTCCAATAAATGATAAAGATATCATGGTTAGAGCGAGTTGGAGTGTTGCAGATCCAGATTGTCTTGGACCACCTCTCTCTTGTCTTACTACGTAGCTCAGCCTGTCGTGGAATTCATGTAGGGCAGCCTGGCTTTCCTAACATCTTAGTGACCATTAAGCAAATCATTTGGAAAGTACAAACAAAACGCTAAGAACACAGTCAGACAGCATCGGAAACCTGCAACAACGCTTCGGGCTTCGCTGTAACCGCCCGCCTGATGTTTCCCCAGTGCATTTGAAAAGTGCCTTGATGTGTATGACTTGCTTTGTTCTGTTACTATAGAAACTTCACCAAACTGCCTCCATGTTGAAACACATTTTGGAGTACCCCGAGCCTGTGTTCCTGAGCCAATGTCAGTCATATTTGACTCCAAATAAATTCTTTTATCCCCTTTGGGACAGCTGCAGGTCCATGTGCACCAGAGAGAAACACTAGCCTTTGCCCAGCCTCCCCTACGGTAACATCTTGAGAAACCACACGGTATATTAAGGCTGTTTCCATAGCCATCAGCATCCCTCATGCTGTTCTTTTACAGCCACGCCTCCCTCCCTGCCGTCCCCACCTCCACCCCTTACCCGTCCACCAATAATCTTTATTTTTATAATTTTTGTCATTGCAAGAATGCATCCATCTATCAAATTTTTTTTAAAAAAGCCTCTAAAAATTACATTATTTATTTACTTTGTGGAGGTCAGAGGACAGCTTTCAGGAGTTCATCCTCTCCTTCTACCTTGTTAGTCCAAGGATGGAACCCATGATGTCAGGTTTGGCACCAGGTGCCTTTACCTGCTGAGCCATCTCACTGTCCCCTCATTCAATATTTGTGACCCTCCCACCCTGTATAATCTAAAGGAGACTTGTGGCCCTCCCACCCTGTATAATCTAAAGGAGACTTGTCTAAGTTGTATGCATCAAAGGCACATTCATTGATTGGGGAGTATTATTTTTTTTCTTTGTTATTTTTATTTGAGGGTTTTGTTGTTGTCATTGCTGTAGGCACATTGCTGTCAGGGGCCAGGGTGACCTCAAACTTGCTGTGCATTCAAGGATAGCCTTGAACTTCTGATCCTCCTGGCTCCTTCTGAGTGCTGGAGTTCTAAGTTGGCTACTCCACACTTGTCAGAAGCTCTCTGGCTTCTGTGGTGCCGGTGGGTGCAGATGTCCACCCGGGACTGAGCCCAGTGCTTCCTGCATGCTAGGCAGCACTCTCCTCCTCCTCCTCCTCCTCCTCCTCCTCCTCCACCTCCTCCTCCTCCTCCTCCTCCTCCTCCTCCTCCTCCTCCTCCTCCTCCTCCTCCTCCTCCACCTCCTCCTCCTCCTCCTCCTCCTCCTCCTCCTCCTCCTCCTCCTCCTCCTCCTCCTCCCTCCTCCTCCTCCTCCTCCTCCTCCTCCTCCTCCACCTCCTCCTCCTCCTCCTCCTCCTCCTCCTCCTCCCTCCTCCTCCTCCTCCTCCTCCTCCTCCTCCTCTTCTTCCTCCTCCACCTCCTTTTTCTTTTGTTTTTTTTTAAACCTTTTTGAAAAATTAACTAATTTATTCCTTGTTACATATAGTGTTCTGTCTGAATGTTTGCCTACAGGCCAGGAGAGGGCACCAGACCTCATAATAGGTGGTCATGAGCCACCATGTGGTTGCTGGGAATTGAACTCAGAACCTCTAGGAAGTGCAGTCTGTGCTATTAACCTCTGAGCCACCCCTCCAGTCACTAAGCAGCTCTCTCTTGGTGCCCAGTTGCACCGCTAGCCTAGGTGTTTTGTTTTGTTTTTCCACTTCCTGTGAGTCTCTGTAAATGGTTAATGACATTGACCACTTTTCCCTGTGTTTATTTCCTGTCTCTTTATCCTCTTTGGTGAACAGTTCATTCATGACTTTCAGTCCATTTTCTAACTGGATTTCATACGTTTTGAGTTCTGGGTTTTCTTTGTTAGTTTGTTTTAGGGTTTTGTTTTGTCTTTCTAGACAGGGTCTCATTGTGTAGTCCTGAAAGTCACTCTGTACACCAGGCTGGCCTCAAATTCACAGAGATCTACCCACTTCTCCTCATGGGTACTGGGATTAAGCTATCAACTGCTTCTTTAAATTTTAAAATTACATTATGTTGAGTGTGAATGCAGGTGCGGCATATGTCACACTGTATCTGGAGATGAGAGGACACTCGCAGGAGCGAGGGCTCTTTCTACCGTATGGATCCTCACGACATATTCAGGTTATTGGAGTTGGTGGCAAGTGCCTTTACACGCTTAGCCATCTTGGGTCTTATGTATACTGTTAGGAGTGGGTTGGGGCTCCTTTGTCATGTCTGTTGCTGTCTAGTCTAGTCTTTCCTGCCTACGTTTTTTTTTTTTTTTGTTTCCTGGTTAGTGTGTTACTGATGTATGTGGGAAGGGTTGAGCTCCCTGTAAGCATTGCAGCTCATCTAGAAAGGAATCAAGGCAGTCAGGAGCCAAGGAGTACCTGTAGGGAGACAGGGCCAGTCAAAGAAACACACCCTAGCAGAGCCAAAGGAACTCACTTCCGCCCTGCAACCAGAACCAAGGAGATGCACCCTGACCCTGAAACCAGTGCCAGAGAAACACACTTTGTCCCTGGAATCAGAGCCAGTGAAAGAAATACACCCTGGCCCTGAAGTTAGAGCCAAAATGCTAAAAAAGGACCAGGGAAAGAAACACACTTTGGCCCTGAAACAGAGCCAAATCTGACCCTGAACCTGAACAGAAAACCAGCCAATCCCTAAGCAGAAGATCTAGCCAATCTGAGCTCAGGGATTGAAATCTGACCAATCCCCACCCTGGAAATCTCCCTGGAAAAACTCCGCCCCTAGGAGGCCCTATATAAACCCTGTGCCTGTTCAGCCTGTGGCTGTCCTGCTGTCTTCTCCCGCCTTGGCTGAGAGCAGTCACTCTCCTGGACTTTTCTCTCCCAATAAATCTCTTGAATTTGGTGACATCTTCCTTTGCTGGACTGGAGCAGAGTGGAGCAGAGCGGAGGGGAGAAACAACAATTTTCCACCTGAGCCAGAGCAGAGCCAAGTGGAGTTGTTATATATTCTGGAGCCTAACTGTAACAACCTCGCCTGGAAAGTTCTGCTGGAGTGGAGCAAAGCTGTTGCACTAAGGAAGCGTTTCTCTGGAGCAGGGCTACTACACTTACTGTGTCTGGTATTCTGTGGCTCCTGAGTGCCAGAGTCCCTGTCCATCCCATTCGAGCAGCTGTAATACTTACACCCTGTCTCTAGAAATATCTGTAGTAAGTACATCCAAGAAAATACATTAAGTGTAGTTCTGGGACCTGTTCTGTAGCTGGCCTCAAATTTGTGCTACAGAGGGTTTTGGCCTAGGAAATACAGTCTTAGTTCAATCTAGGCTTTACAAATGCTGCGATTCCGGGCGTGGCATGTCCGCTGCGCGTCTGTTGGTAGTCTTGGGATTTCTGATAGCGCAGCTTTGACCTCTTCATTGACCACGAAGGTTACTGTCATCCATAAGCCCTCAGAGCGCGAGGAACGTGCTCGTAAGCAGTTTGAGGATGCTTATCCCTTGCCCCTCACCAGAGTAGCATTGAGACAGCTCCTAGCAACGCACGCCCTACCCGGAGAAGCGCCCCACCGCGGGGCACGCTGGGAAGTGTAGTTCTTCCCGGCACCTCCTGTGATTCGGCCCGCAAGCGAGCGGGCCGCGGACTACAGTTCCTAGAATGCCTCACTTCGCCTTCTATTTGAGGCCGGAGGCGGCGAGGTGGGAATGTCGCCGGCGCAGAGGCGGTAGGCCTGGCGGAAACGGGCGGACTGAGTGCAATCAGAGTCCGGGGCTCCGGTTGGGCCGGGTTTCCGTGGCCGTGCCTCTGAGGGCGGCTCGCAGCGGGGCCCCTGGGGGCTAGGAGGAGCTCGGGTGGGCGCGCGCGGGATGGAACACGGAGGGCACCCTCCATGCCCGGCCTGGCGCCACACGCCCGCAGCCGCCGTGGCCGAGGGGCGGGCTCGCGACTTTTAAAATGGCTTTCTTCATGGAGGTGGTTGAATGGGTGCGAAGACTCGGCGTCATTCCAGGACCCTTTGGCCCTTACTCATCGCTCCTAGAAAATGTCCCACGCTCTGGGGAGCTGCGGACGGGATGCATAGGAGATAGCAGGAATTCCTTGATGTGATGTAAGCCAAAACGCCTTTGGACTTGTAGGTCGCTAAAGTCGCCACTGCACGGGAGAAACACAAGCATCCCCCCGTGTCCACAACCCCAGAAACACTTTACATTTTAATAAGACGCTAGGCACACCAGGAAGACAGATGAGCGCCGCAGCCGCCTTTCTTCCTAGGCGTGTGAAGGTGGGTTTGGGTGAAGTGGACGAGGGGAGACGGAGGGAACGCTAGAAAACATTTGTTCCTAGGGTGAAATGTCTGTCATCTGTGAAAAGAGAAACCAGAGCTCACTCTCACGCTTTCTGCTGGCCACTACCTACAAATAGACTTTCTTGGTAAAATGGGCCTGGATGTGGTGACCCTTTCGCATGGTTCTTTGCCAGTTCAGCATCCTCTCCCAGGGTAAAGGATGCGGACTGCTTTCCCCAAGTACTCTCTAAGCCAAGGAAAGCTCAATAAGTGAATAGGGAATTCTCATACTCTTTTTCATAATATCTCTCTCTCTCTCTCTCTCTCTCTCTCTCTCTCACACACACACACACACACATGCACACACTTTTTTTTCCCCCTTGGGACAGGTGCTCACCCTAGCCTAAAAAAAAAATCACTATATGGTCAAAACTGGCCCCTAACTCATAGCAATCCTACTTTGTCGCCTCCCCCCCCCCAAGTGCTGGGATTACAAGTATGAGCCACTATGCCTACCCTTTTCTCCTTTTTTAAAATTTTACTTGTATTTTATGTGTAGGGGTGTTTGTCTGTGTGCCACACGCATGGCTGAGGGTCTCTTCAGGTCCCTAGCTTTTTCTTTTATAAATAGCTCTTCCTGCCTCAGGCCCCAAGTTCTGGGATTGAGACTAAGTATCTGTTACCATACCCAGCTCCGAATCCTTTATTATTATTGGTGTTGTTGTAGTTGCACTTGCGGGTGGGACACACATGTACATGGAGGTAAAAGGAAAACCTCAGTTTTCTCCATCACATGTGTCCTGAGGATCCCACTCATGTAGTCAGACATGTTGGCAAATGCACCTTCGTTCACCAAGTGGCTTCCAGTATGTGTATGTAAGTGTCTGTGGGTGCAGGCTCCCTGGAGGCTGGAGGCTTGGATCCCCCTGGAGCTGGAGTTACAGGAGGCTGTGAGCCAGCCAGCACAGGTGCTAGGACCCCAGCTCAGGTCCCCTGCAAGAGCAGACTGCCCTTCGCTCCGGAGCCATCTCTCCAGCTTCCGCACTATCACTTCTAAGCAGCTACTTTAATTTTCTCTACTAGGGAGGATGAGCTTGCTCAGCAAGAATGCACATGACTGAACAGTGCTGTGAAGGAGATGCACAAAGGCCCCAGAGCCCAAGATGGTAGGCAGAGTGCAGCAGTGAGACGTGTGGAGAGATGGGCAACCCCCACCCCATCCCTGCACCCTGAACGTTTGACTGCATAGAATATTCTGGACGTTGTGTGGCAAGGACCCAGAGATAATCTCCATGGCAGAGTAGCATTAGAGAAAAAAAAAAACAAAAAAACAAACAAAACAAAGTAAGCATTGAGCTGGGCTCTCCAGTCCACTCTATTGATCTTATTTTCCCCCCATTCCAGGCCCTGAAAACCAAGAAAGGATTGAAAGGTAAGTGGAGACCATGAAACATCATTCTTGACCCAAATATACCTCCTCTTTCTTGTTCTTCTTTTTTGTTTGTTTGATCTTTGTTTATCAAGACAGGATTTCTCTGTGTAGCCCTGTCTGTCCTGGAACTCCCCTGTAGACCAGGCTAGCTTGGAATACATAGAGATCTGCTTGCTTCTGACTTCTGAGTGTTGGGATTACAGGTGTGTGCCACCACCACACACCTGGCTGAGACCCTATCATTATTTATTTATGCATATATGTATGTATCTATTTTTAACCAAAACAAGCTGGTGCGGAGGCCCGGCAGGTAAAGGTCTCTCGACAAGCCTGACCCCAAGGACTCTCATGGGGAAGGCGAGAGCTGACCCTGTAAGTTGTCCTCTGACTCCACACAGTATCGTGACACACATCCCACTCTAACTTGGAAAGAGAAAGAGCCACTTTATTCACAGCATTCAGAAGGCAGAGGCAGGCTGATCTCTACAGTGCCAGGATGGCCAGGATTGTGTAGAGAGAGACTGAATCTCAGAAAAAAACTAAAGAATTGGAGGATCAAGAAGGCTGAGTCTGATGAAGCAAGACTTTGCTGATACACTCCTCCTAGAAAAAAAGGGTGGAAGAACAGCCCTTACTGGAGAAAACCACAGGGTTGGCTGCACTACCCAACATTTAAAGATAGATAAATAAATACATGAAGTTGTAGGAAAAAACAACAGTTTCTCACTGAGCTCTGAGTTCACGGATATATGGTTGAGGTTAAGGGTATGAAGGCAAAGCTGGGGGGAAAATTAATTCAAGCATGCTTACCTAGCCCCTATGCCCCATCAGAGAGTGGCCAGGGAGAGTGTATTCAGGCCAGCTCTAGAAGGTTCAGAGGGGCTTAGGGCAAACAGAGGGTGTATGAGAGAATTGTTCATGTGTGTGGATGCATTCCCAAAAACCGCACTGGAAGACTGATCACTGGCTTTTGTGTTTTGGGTGAGATGGGTAGAAAGATTTCACTCAAGAATCATTATCATCATTCTTCAGGAAGTCATTTTAGACTTTCTCCCTGAGAGTTTCAACAAGGCATTGTGGCTTCTTGCCACTGGAAACCATCTCATGGCCAGGGACAGTCAGTGTCAGCCTGAAGCCTGGGTCAGAGAACTGTAGGGCACACAAGTCTCAGGGCTGCAGGTGTATAAATGTCACTCTTCTTGCCTCCTGAAGTCCTGGTGACCCTTTTGTTTTCAGGTTCCATCGATGATGTCCTCGGTGACCTCCTGGGAGATGACAGTAAGTACTTCTCTGGACAGGGGAGGGGAGACGGGTAAGAGGGCTCAGCCAGGGAGAGGGTAAGCCTGACCATTGACTTGTGCCCCTAGGACCCACATGGAGGGAAGAGAGACAGCTCCCACAGATTGCCATGGTGCTCGCCACACCCTGTAACCCTATGTCTTTTTCACAAACCACCAGCAACACCAGAGGCTCCGGCTTCGACCACACCCACCAGTTCTTATCTCCCATCTTTGGTGTTCCCTTTGATTTGTATTTTCTTGCTCTTTTATTTGTTTTGTTGAGCTGGGGCTTGAACCCAGGGCCTGACTCATGCTAGGCAGCTGCTGTACCACTGAATTGTACGCCTAACCAGTTTATCACTTTTTATTTTATGACGAGGTCTGAGTGGGATGCTCAGGCTGGCCTTGAACTCACTAGGTAGCCCAGGGAGCCACTAGACTTTCTATTCTGCTCCCAGAGCAGCTGTGACCACAGGCCTGTGCCGCCAGGCCCAGCTCTCTGCATCATTACGGTCACCTCCAGGCCGTGAGCGGCTGGGATGAATGTTTCCTTGACACTGTGGAGTGTCTTCTCGTGTGCTTATGACGTTTTTTATCATCTCTGGGAAAACAGCTTCGCCTGTTTGTGATTAAGGCTCTTGGCTTTTGATTGTTGAGCCCAGAGCCCTCATGAACTCTATTTTGTTCTTTTCTGCGTTGTTTGTAATGCTGGGAATGGAACCCAGGGCCCTATCTTTTACTGAGCTGCTGCTCTCAGCCCCAAGTTCTTTATATATTCTTCCTTTTAAGCAGGCTCAGAGGCTTATCGTATTACTTTTTAGTTTTAGGAGTGGAGCACGCTTGTGCAGGAGATCACATGCGGGGGGGGGGGCCGGGGCAGCTCCTTGTCTGTGGGCTCCCGGGATTGAACACCGGCGTTCAGACTTGGTGCAAGCACCTTTACCTGCTGAGCCATCTTGCTGGCTATTTGTTTGTTTGTTTGTTTGTTTGATTTGGGATGAGGTCTCATTGTGTAGCCCAGGCCAACCTCAAACTTGAGGAAATCCCTTACTTGTGCTAAGATTGTAACCAAGAGCCATCATGCCCAGCTACCCCCTTAATATTTGTGTCCATGTTGCTGCACTAAGGAACAGGGCTTAGGGGATGTGCAGAGCTCACCAGGGGTCTCCAGGCTTCTGTTCCAGGGAGAACCCCTGTATTTGAACCTACAATGGAAAACCATTGTATTTGTCTGCCTTTTCCTGTGGTATGGGTGGGGTGGGAGGGACTGTCCATTTGGCACCCCTAGCGGCTGGGCTTGACTCCCTGTTTGGAAATGTACCCACTGCCCTCGTGTTCATCGAGGATGGCATCAGGACGTGCCTGTGATGCCGGCAAGCTGCCCTTTCTGTGGGAAGGTGCAGGGTTCAGCTACGTGGAGAAATCACAGTCATCTTCTTTGTGGCTTCAGGGTTTGTGGCTCAACTGTGTGATGTGTCTTTACTTGTTTTCCTTATCCTAGCAACACTGCTTGAGAAGCCTGTTGAGCCAGCCTCTCATGCCAAAGGCACAGCAAGCATACCTCAGTGGCCCCCTTCCAAGGCAAAAGCGAGGTAGGCCCCGTTGGCACATTTCGGTCCAGCCCCGCCCCAGCGCACTCCATCTTGGCCAGTGCACAGAGATGCTGGGAGATTCTACTTGTCCCTCAGCTCTGATTATTGGTGAATCAGAGCGAGTAAAAGGACCCTAGGCCTGGGGCCTGAAGGCCTGGCATCTAGTCCTCCATCAGTTCCTGGGGTCACCCCATACCTCTCTGCCCTCAGTTTCCTTAGCCCCAAAATGAGAAGATGACTCAGATCCCTGCCTTTCAGAGTTTTCCAGCCTCTTGAGAATGAGCCCTCCACCTTTCACCTTCTGTCCATCAAGGTGGGGTGGGGCAGCCTTTAGTCCTAGTAGAGATGGGTGGATCTAAGCTGGCCTAGAATTGGATTTGTATCTGAGGGTGACCTGAAAGTCCTAAACCTTCTGACTCCACTTGCAAGTGGTAGGGTAACAGGTGTCTGCCCTTACACCTGACTGGCCGTCCCCCTCCCTTCCCCTTCTTTATTCTTCCTTCCCCGATACTAGGATTGAACCCAGGGCCTTGCCATACGAACACTCGCTATGGCACTGACTTACGCCCCCTACCCCATCTTCACTTTTAAACTCATCTAGTGGCCGTCTCTCTGCAGGTCCCTCCCAAAAGACAGTGTTGACGGGCTGGTGGGAGCCGATGCTGAGGTGAGCCTGGTCTAGCCCCAGTCCTTGTCTTTTGTCTGTGCTTGTCCCCCAGACGGTGACACTGGCCTAATAGCTGCTCACGGAAAGGGCTAGAGGTCCCTGCCAAGTTGGGTTGTTTCGTTCCCTTTCATTTTGAGGTAGATTTTTCTGTGTGGCCCAAGGATTACAGGTGTGCAGGCAGGGGCAGAGAGCTTAACTGAGGCTGTGAACAGGAGGGTCTCTTACTCCCCAGCCTCCAAGGCTCACCTCTTGAAGTCAAGCCTACCCATCCCTGGAGACCCAGGAAGTGTCCCAGAGTCTGTTCCTCCCAGCTGCAGAACCCACTTCCGCCACAGTCCAAGCTGTCTGGCCACAGATTGAGAAAGTAGTTTCACCATGCGGCTAGCCAGCTTGGACTGGTGCATGGGAAGAGGCTGTACCCATGGTGACTAGGGCTGGGGACCTAGTGTGCTGGGCCCTGACTAACGCTAGGTCCCTGTGTTTCGCCTGCGGACTCAGGTCTCCAGTATCTCGGATGCAGACCCACAGGTCTTCTTGCAGAACATGAAGGTAGCAAAACATCTTTGCCCTCCTCATGGCTGGGGTGGGCGTGGGCCCCAGCAGTCCAAGCGAGGGCTTCCCAGTCCTGTGACTTTACAGCTCTGTGCATCTGGGCGTCTGGGGCCCGGGAGGTTTGCCACAGGCCTCTAGTAAGGGACTTTCCTAGCTGGGTCCCTGACATCGCCTGTTTCCACCTAGGGCAGCAGAGTAGGGTAAAAGTTTCTTCTAAAGTCTGTTTCCCGCCTTTCCTGTATCTCCTCCAAATTCCCTGTCAAGAGCGCTCCCTCTCATCACATGAAGCTGGAAACCAATCTCTTTTTTTTTTTTTGACAATTTTTTAAATAACTTTTATTTATTTTTATTTTATTTGCATTGGTGTTTTTCAGACATGTGTGTCTGTGTGAGGGTACCAGACTTGTAGTTACAGACAGTTGTGAGTTTCCATGTGAGTGCTGGGAATTGAACCCAGGTCCTCTGGAAGAGCAGTCAGTGCTCTTAACCACTGAGCCATCTCTTCAGCCTGGAACTGAATCTTTATGCTGGACTCTTAAGAGAAACTGTGGGCATCAGCCACTTCTAGAGGTCACTCCTCTCACGGTCAGCAGCTCTTTTACCCCATTCTGTCACGGCCCCAGGCCAAGGCAGAGCTGTCGGTTCCAGCTGTATGGAGCTCTGTGTCCATTTTCTTCTTGTCTCTGTCTTTCTCCCCAGTCAGCAGGCTTGGTGCTGGGTGTGACATGCATGTCCTCACTGTCACTCTTTGTAGTGACCTTGTGTCTCTCATTGTAGTGTCACGAGCAGCTCCCACCCGCCCCACTCTGCCTGCCTTTGGCTCCTTTTCCTTTCCTGTCTCACCAGTTCCCTCAATCTCCTTCGTCCTCTGGCAGTTCTGTGCCTGGGTGCCCTCAGCCCAAAGTCCTCCCCCACCAGTCAGCTCTGTTGCCACGGAAAAGCATTCAGTTTGGGAGGTGCAGGGTCAGCCAGTCAGCTCTGTTGCCACGGAAAAGCATTCAGTTTGGGAGGTGCAGGGCCCTGATAAGCTTAGGAGCAGGAGGTGGCTGGCCTCTGGGGAGGGCACCAAATGGCAGCAGGGCAGTGTGTTGGGTACTTGGTCACATTTTGGCCCAACGAAGAGAGAGAGTGGATGTGTTTCTGAAGAGATGGCCTCAGTGACCCAGGGACTCCTACAAGGCCCCACCTCCTAATACCATGACCCCAACAGCAAGACTTTGTTAGCGGCCTTTGGGGAACCCTGAACAGCTAACCCGAAGGACCTTCCCAGACATCAGGCTTCACCCCCCTGCTGTCCTAGGACCTGGATAGCATGGATGATGATCTCTTTGGTCAGATGAAGTCTCATCCATCCTCTGGCAAAGGAACCGCAAAGGGTTCTGGGAAAGATGTGCCTAGCAATGCCAAGCCTGCTGGCACATTAACAGCTAACGAGAAAGGTGCGTGGATGATCTGTGTCCTGTGAGTTTTCTGTGCTGTCTCAGTCACTGTTCTATTGCTGTGAAGAGACACCGTGACCAAGGTAACTCTTATAAATAAAACATTTCATTGCGGGCTTGTTTACAATTTCATGGTTAATCCATTATCATAGCATGGGGGCATAAATGTTGCTGGCAAAGTAGCTGAGAGCTACATCCTGACCCACAGACAGACAGAGAGACACTGGGTCTGGCTTGGGCATTTGACACCTCAAAGCCCACCCCCCCAACCCCAGTGACACTTACTCCAAGGCCTCACCTCCTCCAACAAAGTCACACCTCCCTGGTGACCAAACATTTAAATACATGGGCCTGTGGGAAAAATTCTCATTCAGATCATCGCATGCGCCTAGGAGGAAGAGGCCAAGGAGCCGTGACCGCTTTGGTGGTTGAACAACCCTTTCATGAGAGGTGCATGTCAGATATCCTGCATGTCATGTTTGCATTACAATTAATAACAGTAGCAAAATTACACTTATAAAATAGCAACAAGCCAGGCCATGATGGCACCCACCTTTAATCCCAGCACAGAGAGAGGCAGGTAGATCTCTGTGAGTTCGAGACCAGCCTGGTGTACGAGAGCTAGTTCCAAAGCTACACAAAGAAACCCTACCTCAAAAAACAAACAAAACAAACAAACAAACAAAAGTAGCAATAAATTAATGCTTGGGGTCACCACAACATGGGGAACTGTATTAAAGAGTCAGCGTTGGGAAGGTTGGGAACGCCACTACTCTACAGGCTTGCCTGTAGCCCCGTATTATGGAGGCATTTTCTTAATTGGAGTTCCCTCCTCTCCGATAACTTTAGCTTCTGTCAAGTAGACCTAAAACTGTCTAGCACACCTCTGGAGTGCTGGAGGATGGTTTTTTAATTTCAAATGGAAGGTTCGAGCCGGGGGATGTGGCCCAGTGGTAGAGCATGGCTTCCTGGGTTCCACCCCAGCATGGCAAGAAAGGGAAAGAGAAGCTTGATGGCAGCCTGTGCGTCTCCCAGTGAGAGGTGGAGGCAGCTTTCGATCGAGTCTCCCTTCCCAAGGCCCAGGGGAGACTGCAGTATGGATCCCTCCAGACAGCACCAAGCTATAGGGCTGCGCCTGTAGCAAGAACCTCAGTCTGTGGGAAGAAAGTGCCCCTGCCCCTGAGGGTCGAGACAGGAACCCAGTCCCAGGACCGCCTTTCTGTTTCTCCTGTAGGGGACACCATTCCCACTAAGAAGTCACCTCCCCCTTCCAGCAGTTTTGGGCTTCAGTACAAGAAGTTTTCCTTTGAAGGTATCACAGTCCTATCTCTCCCACTGCCCCCCCCTTTCTGGATCGCTCGCCTTGAGCACAGTCTGGGTAATGCTACTGAAGGCCAAGCCTGTGTGTGTCACAGGAACAGAGGCTGGTCAAGGTTTAGTTCTCAAGAGTTTCCAGAGGAATCCAGTGTGCTCTGTCCGCCAGAATGTTTGAGGGACTGACTGGCAGACTGTGAAGCCAGGCTTCAAGGTGAAAATTTTCTAAAATAGAAGGAAAGGTCCCTTTATCACTGGGTTCATGCCTTAAGGACATTTCTAGGAGTTCCAGGGTTCACCCAGCTCCCTGCCCCTTGCTCAAGCCCCCCCTTGCGCCCTCCCTCCCCATAGACCGCACTCTGGAGGCTGAAGAACCGCTTCGGCTGCAGCTTCAGCTTGAGGCTTGTTTCTCCTGAGCGCAGGGCAGCGGTCTGACCTTTCGTCTTTCTTTCTGGCCATGAGACTTTGAAGACCCACTGGCGGGACTTCTCTCTGATGAGGAGGAAGAAACAGCCAAGAAGCCACCCACAATGGAGAGCAAGCCTGCTTCCAAGGGCCCCAGCACAGCTGCAGGCCACCAAGGTAGGAGGGCCTTCTCCTGGCCCCGGTGGAGTCGCTACAGCTCTCTAGGACGGAGCCCGAGACCTCTGAGACCTCAGCAGGGCGGGCCCTGGAGTGAGAGGTGAACGTGTGAGCACTGGGCCCTGCTTCTCTCTCTCTCTCCTTTGTTTATCAACGCGCTCTGTAGACAGGCTGGTCCCAAACTCACAGAGATCCTCCTGCCTCTGCCTCCCGAGTGCTGGGACCAAAGGCGTGCGCCACCATCACCCAGCTCCGGTTCTCTTCCTTAGGGCCTTCTGTCCCTCTGACCCCTGGGGATACTCCCATTCGGAAGAAAGAATTGCTGTTTGACGAAGGGGATGACATCATGACCACCCTGGGGTTTGAAGACAGCCCCAAGGCAGAGAGGAAGAAGACCGGAGACCAGTGAGGGTCCTTGTGACGTGGGGAATCCCTGGCCAGGCTGCTCCCTGAGGCCCAGGGAAAGCTCAGGTTGGGACAAGAAGGGAACCCCACGTCATGGCACACTCCTTCCCCACACTGCCCCACAGGGAAGGGCCCCTCCCTGCTCGCTCCAAGCTTGACGAACTGCTGGGCCGAGGCACAGCTGCCAAGCTCCTTAATCGCCAAGGCACTGGGGAACGCAGAGAGTTCAAGCTGGACAAGAAGTATCAGAAGCCAGAGGGTGAGAATGCCCCGGGCAGGGAGAGGAGGGCAGAGGGGAGGGGAGGGGAGGGGAGGGGGGAGGGCAGGGGGGCTGTACCAGCCATGAGGTGACTGTTCTCTCCGTTCCCCGTACCCCTTGCTTTTTGGTTTTGTTGAGATAGGGTCTCTATATAGTTCCTGGCTGGCCTGGACTCAGCCTTCCCAAGGGCTCTGATTAAAGATCTGAGCCACCCTGCCAAGTTTTTCCTTTCTTTTGAAGCAGAATATTACTGTAAGATTCAACTTCATGATGACCCTGTGGGGTCTCCCCAGTGCTGGGATTGTAGGCGTGAGCCCCTGTACCCAGCTCCAACCACATCTGTGCCACAGGCTGCATCAAACGCTTCCCTTCAGAGCACACTGCTGAACCCTGTCACTGTCACAGCTGTCAGATCGTCTCCCCATAGGCAGCCAGCACTCTGCTGTTCTCTATAGCCCTGTTTGGTTTATGGTGACCACTCATTTGGTTGGCTTTCCTCAGCCTGGAGATGTCGCCCAGTGGTAGAGCACTTGCCTGGCATCTGTGAAGTTTGGCTTTCCTTGTAGATGTTCATGCCCTTTGATTTCCAGACAAAGAAGACAGCTGGGATGACGAGATCCTCACCTTTGGGGCTTACCAGCCCACTGTAGCCTCCTCTGAGGGCAGACAGTCCCGCCGGCAGTCAGTCAGGTAAGTGGGGCCTCAGAGACTCCAGCCTTGGGGACAGGCCTGTCCCTGTAGCCTTCCTAATCTCACCTGAAAGGGAGCTAGAGCTCCTAACAGTCCAGGCAGAGCTGGGTGCACTTGCAGTCTCCAGACCCACACTCCTCAGAGGAAAGCATGAGGCCGGCCGCTTCTGCTGGAAGCCCTGGATGTCATGAGAGGCTGCTGTGTCGCTTGGCCCCCCAGAGAAGCCACAGCCCAAGGTGTAGCACAGCCACCACCTGAAACAGTATTGGCTCCTCCAATGGCTTCCAGGACCCTGCCATTGGCCGTATCCTCATGACACACAGCTCCAATGGCTTCCAGGACCCTGCCATTGGCCGTATCCTCATGACACACTGCTCCAATGGCTTCCAGGACCCTGCCATTGGCCATATCCTCATGACACACTGCTCATTTGCAACAGAAACAGACCTGCAATGAACTTTGCAGGATCTGTGATTTTTCTCCACATATATGTTTTTGTTGTAAAAGGCGTTATGCGTTTATTTTGTGTGTATGAGTGTTTTGCCTGCGTGTATGTCTGTGCACTGTACACATACCTGGTGCCTGAGGAGGTCAGAAGAGGACGTCAGGTCCCCTGGAGCTGGGGTTCTCCTGCTTATGTGACTGCTGGGCTGTCTGTTCCTGCCCTTTTTATTGTTGTTGAGACAGGCTGGCCTCTAACTCTCTGTGTAGTCAAGGATGACCCTGGCTTTACCCTCCTGCCTTCATTCTGGACAGAATGCTGGGTCAGCCGGTGTGGACCACCATCCTGGTCAGTTGTGGCTCTAGGGATGAGCTTAGTGTATGCCAGACATGGTCTGCCAGCTGAGCCACGTCTCCAGTTGCTGTGGGATGGTCACTATTGTTAGCGCTATTTTGACACAGGGTCTTTGTAGCACAGGCTGGCTTTGTAGCACAGGCTGGCTTTGCACTTACAGCAGTCCTGCCTCAGCCTCCTGAGTGCTGGGATTACAGGTGTGAGCTATCGTGCCCAGTTTGCTAAGGGCCAGATGTGCGTCCCCTCAACAGCAGAGAGCAAGGCTGATGGGGGCTAATGGGATGGGCTTTCTCCCGCCCAACCCCCCTCTGTCTTGAAGCAGGTTCTTGGGAGAAGGTAGCTTGGACCTTAAGGGAGACGCCAGCTTCAGACAGAGCCCTCCAAGAGCTTCCAGCCCCACCCACCCCAGGAAAGGAGGAGCCGACTGGCTAGGCCTTAAGGATGATGACGTGCACCTGCTGTCTCCCTCTCCTCTTCAAAAGGTTCCACAAGAAGACTCAGCCATCTCTACACCCTCTCTACCCCTTCCTTCAAACCAGCCCTCAGCCCCGGAGCCACACCCTGCCCCAGCTGGACTGCCCTTAGCAGCCAAGGGTGTGAGGCCCTCTACCAAAGCCAGCCAGGCCTCACTGAAAGCCTCTGAGGAAAAAGAGGATGACTGGCTGAGCCATGTCATATCTCAGAAGAAATCCCACGGTCTAGCCAGGGAGGAGCGTGCTGGGCCCTCTAAGGGCCTGAACTCACAGGGACCATTGGGTCAGACCCCTTCTAACAGGTATGGCTGATGGGATGGATTTGGCAAGGTCTGGGGGGCTAGCCTTGCCCACCTTTCCTGTCCCGTCCTTTGTTAGAGATACTAGTGTGGGCACTAATGCCAACCCAGCTTTGCTTCTCTTTCTTACGGGCGCAACAGAGAGCTGCCCAGGTGCAGACAGACAGGCCAGGGATGGTAGCACTCATGCCCTGAGTGCCATGGGGACAGGCGCCGGCTGGATTAGGCAAGGGAAAAGAAGAGTGTTTTGTGGTGGCAGGGTTCCTGTCCCTGTTCTCTGAGCAGAGGCCGTCTGCAGCACCCGTCAAACTGGCAAAGAAACCCACTGTACCGGGTGTAGGTGTGTGTGTCAGCTTGTGTTAGAGGGGCTGGTGCGTGTGTGAGTGAGCGTCCTACACTATTGGATACAGTACACGTGGAAACTGGAACGCAGCTCCTAAGAACTGTAGAATGGCTGTCCAGTGAGCCTGGGTGTGCGTGACCCCTGTAAGCGGGAAGGGGAGGACGGACAGGGCCAGGCCAGAGGCAGCAATAACAAGCCTTGCGACCAGAGCCAAGCAGAGGGGGCTGGGTGAGTGCAGGGACAGCTCCACTGCGTCCTAGACGTCCTAAAGCTGGGGGGGGGGGCGGGGAGAGCAGTTTTGGTGTTGACCTGAGGTTGAAGGAAAAGCTGTTGACCGAAAGCCAAGAAAGAAGGGGAGAGAAGAGAGTCACCCCGGGGTAGCTGTAGAGAGGTGACTCTAGCTTAAACAAAGATAAATGCAGCGTGAGAAGGCTTGAGCCTGAATTTAGCCTGTGGCATGCCCATGGCTGCTGAGTTATTGAACCATGATGGATGCTGAGGTGGACAGCAGATCCTAGAAAGGAAAGGCGGCCCATAAACTCCAGGAGCCCAGCCTGGAAAAGACTCCTGGGAAGTGGTGGGAACAGAGGCAGGCAGGGGGAGGAGGGAGGGGTGGGAACAGGCAGGGGGAGGGAGGAGTGAGAACAGGCAGGGGGGAGGAGGGAGGGGTGGGAACAGGCAGGGGGAGGGAGGAGTGAGAACAGGCAGGGGGAGGAGGGAGGGGTGGGAACAGGCAGGGGGAGGAGGGAGGGGTGGGAACAGGCAGGGGGAGGAGGGAGGGGTGGGAACAGGCAGGGGGAGGGAGGAGTGAGAACAGGCAGGGGGAGGAGGGAGGAGTGAGAACAGGCAGGGGGAGGAGGGAGGGGTGGGGACAGGCAGGGGAGGAGAAGGCTGCCCGCTCCTTGCTGGAGCTTGTCTGGGGTTATCTTCATGTGGTTCACCACCAGCCTTCACCTGTATCATGGACTTTCCTCAGCCAACCTGTTGCTAGCACGCAGGCCCTTGAGCAGGCCTCTGCTGGGGAAGCCTCGAGAGCAACTCCACAAGGGATCACAGCTGTCAGGCCTGCTGTCACCGGGTATGTCCAAAGACAAAGCTGGGAGGGCCAACCTAGGCTTCCTTCCCTGGAGGCAGACAGGGTGCTGTGCTGGGACCCAAGGTCACCGCATCTGCCTAGATGACAGATCTGAGGGCACATATCACCCGTTTACCAAGCCAGCAGTGCAGCCAGGGCCTTCGCCCCCTGCAGACCACAGCCCTTAGACCTCTGCACCCACTTGTTTGAATCCCGGGTTTTCTTTGCTTCCCCTTCTCTGCCTCTGCCTTACACGACGCTGTTCAATGTGCCCTCATCTTTATGTTCCCAGGTCCTCCATGAGTTGGAGCCAAGCTACTACTGTCCTCCCTGTAGGTGACCCCAAGCCAGGAGCGGCCTCTGCCTCTGGGGACTTCTCTAGCCAAGGTTTGTTTCCTTCTTCGCTTGGAGTTTAGCTCTGGGTGAGGAAGAGGTACCTTGAGCCCCTTTGGGGACTCTGGAAAATGAATGACAAGGGGCACTTCCCAGATGCTCACTGGTCGGGATCTGTGCAGTCCTCTGAACCTCCTCCTCTTTTCTCTGTTGTCAAATTTTCAGGGCCTGCCATTTGTGTTCCACATTCCCAGGGACCCACGGGGCTCTCTGTGCCAGTCCAGGTAGGGAAGGTGGACAAACAGGTATGGGTCTTGGGACCAGTAAACAATTACCCTGCTCAGAGGCAACTCAATGACATTCTGCTGGAATGTATCTGACATATGCGGTAGGGCATCAGCCCACTCATCTGGTGTCCCCTTAGCACCTTCCTGAACTTTGAGGCTCCCTACTCACGGGTGGAGTTGGGTGTAACCCTGCCAGCTTCAGTAGGGGACTGGAGATGGCCGCTATGCAGGAGAGGGGTGCTCCAGTGGGAACGCATGAGTGCAAGCCTGGTGGATGGTACACCCAAGAGGCTGAGGCAGAGAGCGCATCCCACGTGTGAGGGTAGCCTCCAGCTACATAGTGAGCTCCATCCCATCCTGGGTTCAAGATGGGGGTGCTCTCTAGAGGAAGGCTTGCCTGGCATGTGAAAAACCAGGGCTCACTCTCCAGTACTGACAAAAGAAAGCAGAGTGCTCTCTTAGGAACTGTTTCATCCTGATCATTAGGCAGCAGAAACAGTGACAGACACTCTGTACCTGCATTGCCTCAGAGCCCGACTCCAATGACACACCTCCTCCAACAAGGCCACACCCCCAGGTCCTCCCCAAACAGTTCCACTAACCAGGGAGCAAGCACTCAAACAGATGAGCCTGTGGGGACATTCTCATGCTAAACTCCAGCACGCCCCATTTCACACAGCTCCTATCCAGAGTGAGGTGGAGGAGTCAAGTTTGAGGCCAGGCCAGCCCTGAGTACAGTGAGACCTTGTCTCTCTTTCTCTCTCTCTCTCTCTCTCTCTCTCTCTCACACACACACACACACACACACACACACAGGTGCCCTGTTGTTCTGCTGGAAAACACCCCCATGTCTGCGTCTCCCCACTGCATCACTAGACCTGGGAGACACAACATTCGAGAGTGCATTTCTGGGAAACAATGGCTACAGGGCTGCTTACCACTCCCAGCTGTCTCCCTAGGCCTGTAGGCTGGACCTAAAGAGCCAGGACCAGGGGCTTTGTTACAACTGAGGCATTTGTCTCGCTCAGGCTAGAGACGGCTCCTCATTGAGGAGGGTGTCCTTGGGAGGGAGGGTACTCTATTTCCTGACCAGAGCTCAGATGGAGCTCTGATGACTGCTTCCCTACAAGGCCTAGGCCTTACAACATCCTGCCCTGCTGGAGCTGCTCTGGTCTTGTCCTGTCTGGCCACCTTAAGGGATGGCCAAGTGGTCCACCAGGCAGAGGCCGTGCAGTGGAGTGGTGGCGCTCAGCGAGCCGGAGGCCTGTCAGAACATCTCTCGTCCTCTCCCACAGCCCCTACTCCCAGAGTCTGTGGTACAGAGCCTGCTGCCAGGCTCAGGATACCAGAAGCAGCTCCTGGCCGCTCAAGGGCAGCTTCAAAGCAGCACTGCCCAGCTTCAGGCTGAGCTGCTGCAGAGCCAGACCAAGCTGTCCGAGCTGGAGGCCCAGGTGAGAGTTGCAGGGCACAGAGGGCCGCTGCTTGTGGGAAGCAGTGGGTTGTGGGAAGCAGTGGGAGGCATCACCGGGAGGGAGGAGGACTGGATGCGCCAGCTGTGGGATGGGCTGCCTGAAGGAGTCTACCACTCTCGGCTCACCGTGCCTAGGTGCGGAAGCTGGAGCTGGAGCGGACCCAGCACAGGGTGTTGCTGGAGAGTTTGCAGCAGCGGCACCAGGCTGACCTGGAGCTCATTGAAGATGCACACAGGTACCTGCTATCTCGGGGGCCTGCCTGAGTGCAGGTTCCGATCTCCTCCCTGGGCCCCGGGATCATGCCAGTGTGCTCAGTGAGGCCCTCTAGATGGGTATTGTGTTGGCAGAAGCCGTATCAAGGTGCTAGAAGCATCCTACCAGCAGCGGGAGGAGCAGCTCCGCAGAGAGAAGGAGGCGCTGTCAGCTCAGCATGCATCATACTGCCAGGAAGCTGAGCAGGCCAGGGCTGAGCTCATAGCCCAGCACCAGCGGCACTTGGCCACCGCTGCACGGGAGAAGGACCAGGAGGTGGCACGGCTTCGGGAGCTGCAGCAGTAAGGACGAGAGGCAGCAGAGTGGGGAGTGACTTTGTAAGGACTGGCAAGAGGGCAGGGCAGCGTCTGGGGAGTAGGCTTGTGAGGACTGGCTGGCTGACAGCCGTGCCCAGAAGACCAGTGTGGCTCTGCAGCCTTCACATCCCCTCGCCCTTCCCTTCGGCCTCTGAGATGAAGGCTCAAGGCTGACTACAGCAGTCCCTTTCCCCTCGTGGGTGGGATTCCACCTACTCTGGGATGGGAGGGTCTGGAAAGTCATGCACGGAGCTTTCTGGATGAGAGTGGAACTAAGGCCTGAGACTGGAGGACAGAGCAGCCTGTGGGCCAGCACAGAGGGCTCGGCACATAGCTCCCTCCTGTGAAAGGTGCTCTGCTGAGCAGCAGGGTGCTCGTGCATGGAAGCAATAAGAGGTGAGGCGGAGGAGCCAGGGAGCTGGGCCACGGAGGACAGGCCTGAAGGAGGAGGTGGGGGCAGTGCTCAGAGGCATGCTCCTGTCGTGTTCTCTGCTGTCATGTGTCTGTGCCTTGCTCACAGTGGCCTTGGCCGGCCTTGCCTTCCCCCAGGGCATCCATCCTGGAGATGCGCAAGGACCATGAGCACCAACTGCAGAGGTTGAAGATGCTGAAGGACCAAGAGATCGATGCCGTCACCAGTGCCACCTCCCATACTCGGTACATGCGATGCCTGGTGCTGCTTACCCAAGGGATTAGTTAGACCTGGGTGTCCCCAGGGTGAGACACCCTGATAATCCTTCAGGTCCCTGAACGGCATCATTGAGCAGATGGAGAGATTTTCCAGCAGCTTGACGGTGCTGTCCTCCCGTGTGGAGGCCTCACACCTCACCACCTCACAGGAGCGAGAGCTGGGGATCCGGCAGCAAGACGAGCAGTTGCGAGGTAGCCCTTGTCTGTAACTGACACCCCTGGTTAGGCAGGAGGGCAGTCAGTGAGCACCTGTGTGTTGCTCCCAGCTCTGCAGGAGCGACTGGGCCGGCAGCAGCGAGACATGGAGGAAGAGCGCGGCCGGCTGCAGGAGGCCATTGGGAAGATGGAGGTGCGTCTGAGTGAACAGAGCCGGCTCCTGGAGCAGGTGCGTCTTCCCTGGTGTACGGGTATCTGCACACCAGGCCCGCATAGATGAGCTCGGCCTCTCTGCATTTGATCCTCGCCAGTGGACCAAAGCCATGATCAGTCATGCTCGGACCTCCTCTCAAGTAGGCAGTGGCCAAGGCTTGTTCCTCCTGCCTTTCCCGCTTCCGTCTTCAGCCCTGCACTGGGCCACCCAGCACCTGCCCGGCAGCCACCAGCCCCAGGGCCGGCCCGTAGACTCCCCCACCATCACTGTACTTCCGCTTCCTCCTGTCACCAGATCTGTCACAGCAACCTGTGACATTGGAATGCATACTCTTGCCTACTGTTACTGAGCCCCTCGTGAGACAGCTATGTTTGAACCCCCCACGTTATTCAGAGATGAAAGTGAGCTTCATCTTGTTTCCTTTTTACTGGTGTGGGTGTTTGCCTTTGGAAGCCAGAAGAGGGCACCAGATCCTCTGGACCTGGAGTTCCAGATGGTCGTGAGCCGCCATGGGGTACTGGAGAGTGGTCAGTGCTCTTAACTGCTGAGTCACTCAGAACTGTAGCCCCTAAGCTTTAGTCTTTAGGGAGCACTAAGCTTGCTGAATTCTCCCTTCACACTCACAGAAAGTGTGGGTTTCTAGCATGTGTAGGTAATGGGCCAGACCTGGCTGTTCAGGGCAGGGCACTCCTGAACCTTCCCTGGGGTGCAGGTGGACCTGTTGCCGGGGCCTCCTAATTCCGAACTGCAGGAGCTGGGCAGTATCTTCCAAGCAGCTGTCGCTTGTGGTGTGTTTGTTTTTTGGAAATGAGGAGTTTATCACTTAGCCCACAAGAGCCTGGCCCGCTCCCAGAGTGGGGAGTCGGCCGTCAGCCTGCCCTGGGCCTTGCAGGAACGCTGGCAGGTGGCCGCTGAGAAGTCCAAGGCAGAGTCTGCCCAGCGCACCCTGGAGGAGCAGAGGAAGCTCATGGTCCAGCAGATGTCCATGGAGAGGGAAGAGCTGGAGAGAGCCAAAGTGAGTCCAGCTCCTCCACACCCAGCTGCTGGCCCCACCACCCCCGCCAGAGGACACGCCGCTATCCCCCTGTCCCCGCAGAGCGCCTTGCTGGAGGAGCAGAAGTCCGTCATGAGCAAGTGTGGGGAGGAGCGCCGGCGCCTGGCGGCCGAGTGGGCAGAGTACTTCACACAGCAGAAGCTGAGTAAGGAACGGGCCGAGCGCGAGGCTGAGAGGGCGCTGCATGCGGACTCCCAGCGGGAGGGCACCATCATCAGCCTGACCAAGGTAGGGCTCACAGCCTCGGTGGCCCGGGCCTCCCCGCTATGTGCAAAGTCCCCAGGCCTAGGAAATAAAAGCACAGCAATCAGCACCTCAGGTAATTTGCTTTTTCTGAGGCACTATGCATATGTAGGTGAGGAGACTGATATTCAGAGACACTGGGCATACTGAATTTGTGTAGGAGCCCTTGAGCTTGGCTGCAGGCCTCTCTGCTCCACGTCCCAGAAGCCCCTTGCGCTATTGCCCTCTTCCAGAGGCGGGGGAGAAGGGCCCAAGGGCTGTACAGCACCCGAGTGAGTCCGGATACGTGACCAGCAGTGACCCCACCTTCTCAGGAGCAGGCGGAGCTGACGGTCAGGGCCTGCGAGCTCCGGGCCAAGGAGGAGAAGCTGGCTGCTGAGAGGGAGGCTTTGGAGAGAGAGCGCCAGGAGCTCCGCCTGGAGAAGGACAGGCTGCACACAGCCAGCCTGCGCCTCCAGGCCCGCGCTCAGGAGGTGGAGCACATGAGCAAGGTGTGCCTGGGAAGGGCCGTGCATGCGTGCGGAGCCGCTGTCGCTGACTCGAGCCAGCCCTGACCCAGCCGCCTCCCTGCAGGTGGCCTCCAAGAAGTACGAGGAGGGCCAGCAGGCGCTGCAGGAGGCCCAGCAGATGCAGTCTGAGCAGCAGGGCCGGCTGCAGGCCGTCCAGCGGCAGCAGGAATGGCTGCGGCAGCAGGAGCAGCGCATGCACCAGGCAAGGTCCCAGTCCCCAAGGTCCTCCCGCCCCTCAGGCCACCGGCCTGTCCTCACTGAGTCCACATCTCTGGGGTTGGCACAGGAGCATCTGAGCCTGGCTCAGCAGAGACTGCAGCTGGACCGTGTGCGACAGGAAGTGCCTTCCAGCCTTCTAGGGCTGCCCTCCGCAGTTCAGGGCCCAGCAGTGTCCAGCCTGGATGGTGAGTGACTCTGGGAGCACGGGACACGGGCTGGAGCAGGGGCCGGATCTCCTCCAGCTACCTAACTTAGGGGTTGCTTGATTCTATTTGTTTGAAGATAGGGTCTTACATTATAGCCCAAACTGGGCTCAAACTCAGATCCTCCTGCCTCGGCGTTCTGGATGCTAGATTATAGGTGTGTCAACTGTTGAACTGTCTCTCTAGCCCCACCCCCTTTTTATTGTTTTCTTTTTGTTTTTCAAGACGGGGTTTCTTTGTGTAGCCCTGGCTGTCCAGGAACTTGTTCTGTAGACCAGGCTGCCCTCCAAATCACAGATTTGCCTGTCTCTGCCTCCCAAGTGCTGAGAGAGATGTGTGCCACCAGCTTTGTTTTCCTTTTTGAAGGGATTTTTTTTTTTTGTTTTCTTGGTTTTTGGTTTTTCGAGACAGGGTTTCTCTGTATTGCTTTGGAGTCTGTCCTGGAACAAGCTCTGTGGACCAGACTGGCCTCGAACTCACAGAGATCCGCCTGCCTCTGCCTAGGATTAAAGGTGTGCGCCACCAACGCCCCACTTGTTTTTGTTTTGAGACAGGGTCTCGCTATGTGGCCCTGGCTGGCCTTGAGGTTACAGTCACACACTTTGCCTGTGTCTCCTGAGTGCTGGCATTAATGAGCCACCATACGGTTTTGTTGCTGTTATTCTTGTTTCTTTGGAGTCTTACCCTATAGCTCAGGCAGGCCTTGAACTCAGAGTAATCCTCCTGCCTCTGCCACGCCATGCTGGGATTGATTGCAGGTGTGTTCTGCCACCGCAGGCTCCAAGCCTTCTTCCTTCCTTGTTTTGTGTGTGGGTCGTGCGCCCATGCATAGGGTCCACAGGGGTCCCCAGCTGTCCTGCTCCGGCACAGTCTGCTTTGTCCTTTCTAAAAGATGTTGTGTGCCGTGCTCTGAGCCTGATGCCCATAGAGGCCAGAGGATCCCCTGGGACTGGAGTTACAGATGATTGGGAGCTGCCGTGTGGGTGCTGGGACTGGAACCTGGCTTTTCTGGAGACCCCAAGGCGTTGGGCCAGCCTCTTCCCATAGGCAGTATGGTAAAAGCAACGCCCCTCAGACCCTCAGTTGCCTCCTGACAGGGGCCCCTGCTTTCTCCTCAGCCGTCCAGGCCTCTGCCCCCTCCAGTCCTCAGTGCAGCCGGACGCCTGCTGCCCCCGCGCCCACACACCTCCTCGCCAAGCTAATGCTGCTGAAGCATACAGCAGCACAGGTAAGGACCGTGGGCCTGGGTTCTCACAGTCACATTCATAACACACAGTCCCCCCAGGCCCCAGAGAGGGCTGGCCCTGCTCATGAGGGGAAGAACACACAGCTGGGGCTGGGGATATGTTAAATGGTAGAACACTTGTCTGATTTGAACAGGGCCCTGGTTCAATCCCCAGTAATACCCCCTGTTAAAATGGCATTGAGGGCTGGAGGGCTGGCTCAACCATGAAAGGCCAGGCTCACAACCAAAAGATTGGCTTTGAGCCAGGCAGTGGTGACACACACCTTTAGTCCCAGCATTTGGAAGGCAGGTGCAGCTCTGTGAGTTTGAGGCCAGTTCAGGGACAGCCAGGGCTACACACAAAGAAACCCTGGCTCAAAACATCAAAGATTAAAAAACAAAAAACCAAAAAAAACCCCACAGATCATACAACTTTAACCTCAGCACTTGGGAGGCAGAGACAGGTAGATATCTGAGTTTAAGGCCAGTTTGATCTGCATAGCAAGTTCTAGGCCAGCCAGGGCTACACAGTGAAACCTGCCAGGGAAAAATGAGGCAAACTGCCTGTACAGGTCCAGGCCTCTTCAGGCACAATAACCCTTAAACTGCAAACAAGCTTTGCCACCAGGGATAATAGCTGTCACTCAAGGAGCATGTCCTACATGCTGAGCTCAAAGCTGAAGCTACATGTGCATCGTACACTTCCTCACGGCCCTGCCTTGGGGGAGGGGTGATTGACTGGGGGAGGGGTGATTGACTGGGGGAGGGGTGATTGACTGGGGCGGGGGTGATTGACTGGGGGAGGGGTGATTGACTGGGGCGGGGGGTTGACTGGGGGAGGGGTGATTGACTGGGGGAGGGGTGATTGACTGGGGGAGGGGTGATTGACTGGGGGAGGGGTGATTGACTGGGGCAGGGGGTTGACTGTTACTTATAATCTTAGCCTTTTTCTTCCTTTCTGGTTTTTGTTTGCTTGCTTTGTTGAGATGGGATGTCACCCAAGCTGGCCTTGGGTTTGCCTGTAGTTCTCTTTCCAAGGGCTGGGATCGGGCTCACAGGTGTGAACCAGCAGGCCCAGCTGTGACACATCTGTATCTCCAGTCTGTAAATGAAGGCGCTGTAGCCTAGAGACTTGAGGTCACTGCTGATAAGTTCCAAGGTTCCCAAGTCCTTGCCAGGACTGACATCATGGCCTGTCTCACTTCATGCCTGGGCTCCCCCACTACTTCCCAATGCCAGGCAGTAAGCGAGGGGATCCCAAGTGCAGGCTGGCTCCGCCCACCAGGGCACACGTGTGAGCACTTCTCTGGATCTGCCTCACAGGACCATGACTTCTTGGAGAATGAACAGTTCTTCCTGGAAACTCTGAAGAAAGCGCCCTACAATGTGGCATACCACTCTGCCTGAAAAACCATGCCGCCTCAGCAAGCTCAGGGCCTGCCGGCTCTCGCCCACTGCTGACAGCAGCCCCTCCATGGGAGGTGGCAAGGTCTGATTACAGCTTCTTGTGTGGACAGGGTATCTGTGTGTTCTTCCCAGGGACTGACTTGCGGCTGAGAGGCAGGTGCCTCCCTCAAGGGAACAATGACAGCAAGGAAGTCACCACCAGCCGCCCACTCTTGTCCCTTAGTAAGGCCCCACCTCATCACCCCTGGCCTAGGGCAGCCACTGCAGACCTTTATGCCCAGGCTTGTCTCAGGGCAGCAGGGCGAGACTGCACCCACAGCCTCTGCTTTCCCTGACTATCGCCCCCTCCCAGGTGGGAACAGGGACAAGGGCCTCTGAGCTGAGAGGGAGGCCTGGCCGAGGACACGGAAGACACTGCTAGAGGGTACCATGCCCAGACAGCTCCTTCTAGTTGGATGCTTCTGGAATCCATTCAACACTTCACCCCCACTTTCAGGCTAGCTTACACACACACACACACACACACACACACACACACACACACACGCACGCACGCACTCACGCACACCTCATTCCCATTACTTCCCTGTGACCAGCTAACTCATCCTGAAAGCCAGCCCCTCCCCATCCAAGTTCCCCAGAGGTGGAGTTGGGGAGCTGTAGACTATGGAGGATGTATGGAGACGCAGAGGAGGGAGGGAGGGAGGGGCAGGGAGGCTTCAGGAGCCCTGAGAGTGAGGGGCCACACAACCCAGCTGCCGCTCCGCCAGTGTCTAGTGTAGCAGGGAGGGGCAGGAGCCGGGCAGGGGAGGGGAAAGACCTGGCAGACCTAGGGCAGAAGGACCCAGAAAGAAACCCAGAAAGGTTTCTTCTACAGCAGCTTCCGTTCTGGAGGGTTCCTTGCCTTCACCTGAGAGGGTGCGTCCACAGGGGCAGGTGGGCAGAGGGGGGACACACGAGGGGGTGGCGCAGCGTCTGCCCCTGCTCTTCCATTCCCCAAGGAACCTACTTCTCTAGCCAACGACGTGCACCTGGGCCTGGGCCCATTAAACTGCTATATTCTTTGGGGTTCTGTTTTGATTTGCATTACTGGGGACCAACCCTGGCTGTACACATGGTAAAGTTCTTCCCTGAGCTGCCCTCAGAGCCCAGTCACTCTTCCCAGTATTGGATCCTCTAGAGTTTGCCCATGCCCATTGGAATTTATCCTTAATTATTAGAAAACATTTGCCCTGCCTGTTGTGGTGGCTCACATGTGTAATCTCTGTGCTCAAGTTCCAGACAAATCTAAGCTACAGAACATTCCAGGCCAGGTTAGCCTGGACTACAGAATGAGTGGTGGCCCATGAACACCTTTAATCCCAGCACTCCAGAGGCAGAGGCAGTCAGATCTCTGTGTGTTCAAGACCAGCCTGGTCTACAGAGTGAGTTCTAGAACAGCCAGGGCTGTGTAGAGAAACCCTTTCTCGAGAGAGGAGAGGAGGAAGGAAGGAAAAGAAAAAGATACAATGCTTGCTTTATATTCTTGTTGTTTGCTGGGAAACACGGTCCCCAGAACAGGCAGGTACTTTTTTTTTTTTCCTGCAGATTTTCAAGAGAGGTTTTGAGCCCATCCTGGAAATCGCTTTTTAGACCAGGCTGGCCTTGAACTCACAGAGGTCTGCCTCCCGAGTGCTGGGATTAAAGGTGTGCACAAGATTGCTGCTGTAGCTGGTGCCCGTAAGGACTGAACAAGCCTGGGACTCGGTCCTCTCCACACATGGACAGTCCGGAGTCAAACCTGTATGGATAGTTGTGGTGTTTTCAGGGCCATCTTGCCTTGTTGTTTGCCATTGCCTGAAGGGAAAACAGACGACTTCCCGTGCATGGGAAGGAAGTACTACAGAGAGAGTCTCTAAAACTTGGTCTTCCTGAGTAATGAAGCAGCTGAGACTCGGGGAGCAGGTGGAGCCAGCTTTGTGTGTCTTGTTCAAAAGGCTGACTTGGCTGGAGTCCCAGCACTCAGGGGGCTGACTTGTAGGCTCGTGAGCTTTGGGCAGTCTGGGCTACACTCACAGTCTGTCTCCTAGAGATGGCCCCGTGGTCCAGAGCCCTCCCTGCCCTTGCAGACCCTCATTTCCATTCTGAGCACCCACGTGACAGCCTCCAGTTCCAGGACATCCTGCGCCCTCTGCTGGCCTCCTGGCATCAAGCCCACACGTGGAGTGCAGACATGCATGCAGGCTAAACAGCCATGAACATCATGAAAACTTGGAGCTTGTTAGGGCAATCGGTACTCCTGAAGCTTTATGGAGTACGGTTGCATGTCTAAAATGTGTGTGTGTTTGGCATTCCACGCGAAGGGGGCCAGAAGAGGACATTGGACCCCTATTGGCAGTTGGGAGCCACCACTGTGGGTGCTGGGAACCAAACAGAAAAGTGCACCCAGGGCCCTGCACATGCATCAGGAAGGAAGCTGTGAAGAGGAACCCAAATCTCTGACTGCATGACTCAGTGGCAGATGAACGACACCCACATGCCTGCAGACCCAGCACTCAGGAGGCTGGGATAAAAGGATTGTTATGAAGCTGGGCAGTGGTGGTGCACAACTTTAATCCCAGCACTCGGGAGACAGAGGCAGGCAGATCTCTGATCTCTGTGAGTTTGAGGCCAGCCTGGTCTACAAAGTGAATTCCAAAACAGCCAAGGCTATACAGAGAGAAACCCTGCCTCAAAAACAAAAAAAAAAAAAAAGGAGAAAAAGGATTGCCATGAGTTCAAGTCTAGCCTGACTATAAAATAAGTGCCAAGGTAGGGAGGGATACATAGCAAAACCCTAACACATTTAGAATTAATGTTGATTAATATTGTTGGAGCTGATGTTTCCAGTGAGGACGAGGATGTGTTTCACTCCATGCTAAGCCTCTCAGACAGTTGAAATCCAAGCAAGACCCTCTCCAGAACTTCCCAAATGGGGAGGAGAGTGAAGAACAGCTACCTGATTGAACAGGGAGCCCCCACACATTCCTGGGGACCCGTGTGTCTTCAGCAGTACAAGGGCAGAGAAGGGAATTTAGAAACTAACAGCTAAAACAGCAAGTGGGAGGTAAGCACTGCTGGGTGCCTTCAGTCTCCCTAACACTCAGCAGGGCAAGGCGCAGGAGTCCCTGACCTGTGAAACCCGACCTTTGCCAGACAGCTGGCCATGGAGGAATTAAAAGTGATAAGTGTCAACCAAACGTGGCATATCAAGCTGCAGTAAGACAAAGCACCTCCCATGTATTAAGGCTGAACAAGGCGACTCAGTAATGAGGCATAGGGTCCCAAAAGCCAGCAAACAAGTCGGAGACTGCTGTTAGGAATCCCACAAAAGGACCAAGCTACACTACTGTGACATATATGCAGAGTACTACACAGGATGCTAAACAGGAACATAGGGGGAGCGGACCGGGAATGGGAACAGATGGTGGGAAGAGAAGAGGGGAATGCAGCTAGAATATAACTTTTTTTTTTTTAATGTTAAAAAAAAAGAAAAAAGTGCTGGTGAGAGGTGTAGCTGTCTGGAAGCAATGAAATAGAAGATGTGGCCGTTTGTGCTGGGCACAGAGACCCCCATTGCATTTCAGAGTGAGCTAGAGGGTCAAACTTGTGCTCATACAGCAACTTGAGACGTCAAGACTTCCTGGAGGGCCCACTTGGAGGCAGGCAGGTCTCAGAGGGGAAGACGCAACACTGCCTGCACGCTGTGGCCGAGGGATAAGCTGGGGAATCGGGCTTTGCTGTACTGGAAGCTTGGGTTCCAGGGCAGAGGGGCTGAGGCTGGGACAGAAGCAGGTAGAGACCAGCAGAACTCTAAACTGGAGATGATCGACAGGTAACAGATACACCAGCGTGCAAGTCCTCCTAACAGACCCCTGAAGTGAGCACTGTTGTTATCTGTTCTATTCACAGCTCTGTCTCCAGAATCCTCCCCATGAATCCCCGCGTCAATGGAAGAGGGATCTGAGCGGGATCCCCGGGCCAAAACCTCCTATAGTTAGTTGTTCTTGGAGCTGCCAGTGTGTGCTGCCGCCTAGTGGCAGCCTCAGCCCCCGCGAAGTCCGCGGGGCGGGAGGGGCGGGGCCCGGGTGGGGCGGGGCCTCGGGAGTGCGGGCGGGGCGGGGGCGGGGCCCCGGGCGGGGCGGGGGCGGGGCCCCGGGCGGGGCGGGGCCTCGGGCGGGCGGGCGGAGCGCGCAGGCTCCTCGCTGGCCACCTCCGTCTGGGTCCTACCGGCGTCCCCGGGGACCTCCAGGAAGATGGCGGCGCCCTGGTGGCGAGCCGCGTTGCTCGCCAGTGGCAGATGCCGGGGCTTCAGCACCTCGGGTGAGTGGTGTGGGGGTGAGCGGGCTCCCGGGCTCCTGCGGCTCCAGCCCTGTGCCTTCCGCCGGGGCCTGCAGCCAGCGTGACCCCCGGTCTCTGCCCGCAGCCGCCCGCAGCCGCCGCACACCCCCTCTCGGGCCTATGCCCAACGACGACATCGACGTGAGCAACCTGGAGAGGCTGGAGAAGTACCGCAGCTTCGACCGGTACCGCCGCCGGGCGGAGCAGGAGGCGCGCGCCCCGCACTGGTGGCGGACCTACCGCGAGCACTTCGTGAAGGAGACAGGTGCGGGGGACGCCGAGCCGGGCGGGCTGGGCACCCGCCCGGCCATCTCCCCCAGCCTCGGCCCCTGTGTGCTCCCGGGACGGGGAGGAGCTGCTAGCCACTCCTGGGGCCTCTAGTTCCCACAGCGTCTGCCCACCCCCTTGGAAAGCTCCTTCCCCCAACTGTAAGAGCTCCTTGTAACTCGGCGACTGAAATCCTTTCCTGACGACCCCGCCCCGCCCCGTGTTGGAACACCCCTCTGGGTTCCACCCTGCCACACCGCGTCCCGTCTTCAGCCTCCCCGCAGAGAGGCGGCACCCTGAGCGCAGAACCTTGCCCATCATTGGGATGCTTGCACCCACACAGTGCATGGCACTACGTGGGTAGTAATTTCCTAAGTGGAATTAGAACCTGGGAAAAGTGACTTAGGGACCCCACCTTAAAGAACTTATTTAGTGTGTATTACTTTTATATATTTTTCAGACGGGGTCAAGTATAGGATGGCCTGGAACAAACTGTAATCCAGGCTGACCTCGAATTTGCAGCAATGCTCTTGCCTTAAGAGAACTTGACTTGTTGGCATTTGCCAGTACATGAAACTAACATACATCCTTTAAGAAAAGTTCGGCCAGGCGGTGGTGGCCCACGCCTTTCGTCCCAGCACTCAGGAGACAGACACAGGGGGATCTCTGTGAGTTCGAGGTCAGCCTGGTCTACAGAGCGAGTTCCAGGACAGCCAGGGCTACGCAGAGAAACCCTGTTTTGAAACTCTCCCCCCACCCCAAAAGTTTATTTTTATTATCTGTATGTGCGTGCATTTGTCCGCAGAGGCCAGAAAAGGGCACCCATGCCTTGGAGTTAGTCACAGGACTTTGTGAGCTGCCCTGTACCTCTGCTGGGATCCCAGTCCTCGGGATAAGCAGCTAGCTCTCTGAACTGCCCCCCACCTCTCTGTGGCTTAAAGTGTGTACTGCCTAGGTTTGTGGGTTAGCCTGACACCAGCTAGAGTCATCAGAGAGGAAGGAGCTCAGCTGAGGCGATACCTCTGTGAGATGCAGCTGTGAGGCATTTTCTCAGTTAGTGATGAGTGGGGGAGGGCCCAGCCCATGGTGTGGGGTGCCATCTGTGGGATGCCGGTCCTGGGTTCTTGCTCAGTTCTTCCAAGCTGAGCAAGCCAGGAAGCAGCTCCCATCCATGGCTTGTGCATCAGCTCCTGCTGCTAGATTCCTGCCCGGTTTGAGTCCCTGTCCTAACTTCCTTTAGTGAAGAACAGTAACACTGAAGTGTAAGCCAAATAAACCCTTTCCTCCTGATTGCTTTTTGGTCATGGCGGTTGACAGGAGCAATAGAACCCTAAGCCGACATGCATTGTGAGGCCTTTAAAGAGGTGTGGGTTTGTGGGGGAGGAGGTGAGGTTTGTTTGGTGGGTTTTTTTTTGTTTTTTGTTTTTTGTTTTGTTTTTTAAGTTTCTTCAGACAGGGTTTCTCTGTGGCTTTGGAGTCTGTCCTGGAACTCGCTCTGTAGACCAGGCTGGCCTCGAACTCACAGAGATCTGCCTGCCTCTGCCTCCCGAGTGCTGGGATTAGTATATGTGCCACTGTTACCTGGCTATCTTTGAATCACTTAAAGATTATTTCAATAACCAGTCAGGAGCCCATCTGCCTGTTTCCCTAAACGAGACATGGTGAGCTAGATAGTAGTCTAGGGATCAGGAGCCACAGTGCTACCTTCTGTCTGCTTTACTTACTGCTGAGCCCTGTTAGGTCTGGGAAGCAGACTGCACAGGCAGCTTTGTGGGTCACAGGGATGGTTCTGTCGAAATCTGGGGTAGCAGCGCAAGGGACTAGATAAAGAGAGAGACTCGGTTGTGGGCCAAGGACACAGACCGGTCAGTAAAGTGACTGCCTGTACCCTCCCCACCCTCAATGCATGAGAGCCTGGGTTAGGACCTCCTGTGCCCATATAGAGCCAAGTGCAGGGACTGCTTCTAACCCCAGTGCTTGGTGCCCTAACAGGCAGGTCACTGGAGTCCACTGGCCAGCCAGCCTAGCCAATCATCAAGCTCCAGGTTCAGTGAGAGACTCTCAAAAACAAACAATGCTGGGCATGGTGGCGCACACTTTTAATCTTGCACCTGGGAGGCAGAAGCAGGCAGATCTCTGTGAGTTCAAGGCCAGCCTGGGCAGTGGAGCAAGACACTAAGTCACTCTCCTCCTGCTTCCACATGAATCAACTCTCACACACACACACACACACACACACACACACACACACACACACACACACACACACACGCACACAGAGGAATCTAAAGCGAAGATGGGGTTCTGATCTGATTATCCTAACACCAAACCTAACCTGTCTTACTTCTTTCTCTAGACCCTAAAGACAAAATTGACATTGGACTGCCTCCATCTAGGGTCACTCGGACCCAGCAGCTACAGGAGCGGAAACAGTTTATCCGGGAGCTTCGGGCCAACATCGAAGAAGAGCGGGCAGCCCGACTTCGCACAGGTGAGCCTCCCAGAAGAGGGGCCCCCGGCGTGCTCTCCCCGCTGCATCCAAACCGTGCTGTTCCTCCCCAGCCAGCATCCCACTGGACACAGTTCGGGCAGAATGGGAGAGGACCAGTGGTCCCTACCACAAGCAGCGTCTCGCCGAGTACTATGGCCTCTACCAAGACCTGTTCCACGGTGCCACTTTTGTGCCCAGGGTCCCCCTTCACGTGGCCTATGCTGTGGGAGAAGAGGACCTGGTCCCAGTGTATCATGGGAATGAAGTGACTCCAACCGAGGTAATGCTCACTGTGCACTTCTCCATGCTCTGTGTGCACACGTGGCACACTTCTCCATGCTGTGTATACATACATGGCATCACAGGGTCTAGGTTTCAAGTTTTGTTACTCTGATTCCCTGGAAATCAACATCATGAAGTCACATGGGGCCCCTATTTTTGCAGTGGCCTCCATGCCTCTTGTCACGTGGTCCTTATAGTTGAGATCTCAGGATGAACACGGGGCAGTTTATGAACACCTCTTTCCCTGTCAGTGTCTGAGGAGCTGTAGGGGCCTGGTTTGAGGCAGTGAGGGTACTCGCTTTCCAGGGCCCTGCAAGTCCAGCCCTCTACAGAGAAACTCTAGTATGGTGAGGGTGAGTGCTCCCTTGTCTCTCTCTGCTAGGCTTCCCAGGCCCCAGAGGTGACCTATGAGGCAGACAAGGACTCATTGTGGACACTACTACTTACCAACTTGGGTAGGTGTCGGCCACCTGGCCTCCAACCCCCCTCCCCTGCGCCAAGAATCCAGGGGTCTGGGTGGGGTGGCACACTGCAGCCCTGGCGCCTTTAAAAGGAGGATCTCCGTTTCTGTGCAGATGGACACCTGCTGGAGCCAGATGCCGAGTATGTTCATTGGCTGATGTGAGTATCTGGGCGGAAGTCCCGGAATGTTGGGCCCTGGGATTTGAGTAGGTACGTGAATACAAGTACAGGGGAGAGTGGCAGGAGCCCGGTGTGGTGACACAGGCCTTTAATCCTAGCACCCTGGAGGCGTAGATAAGCAGATCGCATGAGTTTGGCGTTATGTAACGATACCCTGTCACAAAAGAGTGCGGTAGCCCTGGTCAGTCCTCACAAGTCTCTTCATTGCTCCCAGCTATTTCTGTCCTGTGAAGTTGGTGACGTCACCTCATGCCACCTACCCAGGGGGTGCTGTGACAGTCAGTGGAGAAAAGGACCAGGAGCAGTTCATGGTGGTGGCAGCTCTTCAGGCACTCAGCTGGGCGGGGGTACAGTGGCTACCACAGCGTCAGGCGGGAAACTGCCTGGCAGGGCCCTGGGCCATGGAGAGAAAGTGGCCCACAATGATGGGCAGACACCCCAGCCCTCACTCCCTGAGTGAAGCAGCCGCTTTGTCTTGTCTCTGCTGAGGTGTCCTTGTGTCTTGGGGTTTTGTTTGTTTTTTGCAGAAGACGCCAAGCCTAATATTTCTATTTATTTGTTTGTTTGGCTTTTGGAGACAGGGTTTATTTTTTTTTAATTTATTTATTTTTATTTTATGTGCATTGATGTTTTGCCATGGGTGTTGGGTCTCCTGGAACTGGAGTTACAGACAGTTGTGAGATGCCATGTGGGTGCTGGGAATTGAACTCCGGTCTTCTGGAAGAGCAGTCAGTGCTCTTAACCACTGAGCCATCTCTCCAGCCCTGGAGACAGGGTCTCTCTGAGGCTTTGGAGGCTGTCCTGGAACTAGCTCTTGTAGACCAGGCTGTCCTCAAATGCACAGAGATCCGCCTGCCTCTGCCTCCCGAGTGCTGGGATTAAAGGTGTGGCCACCACATGCATGCCTGATGCCTGTCGCTTTGGATTCTCTGGGAGTACAGATGGTTGTGAGCCTCCATGTGGGTGCTGGAAATCGAACCTGGGTTTTCTGCCAGAGCAGTCGGTTCTCTGAGAACTAACCACTGAGCCATCTCTCCAGCCCCTGTGGGTTCTGAACCTCTTCTGCTCCCTAATGTTTACAGTGTGTCCCTGAGGTCCTGGCAGTCAGTGTGCTACAAACTGTTGAGGGTCTGGCCCCTGGGGTGATGCTCCCTCTAGGGTTCAGTACTGGGGATTCTCCTGCTGTCTCACTGGCCTGGCGGTTAATGGACATTTTTCCTCCTACCAGGACCAACATCCCAAGCAACAGGATTACTGAAGGCCAGGAGACCTGTCCCTACCTCCCCCCCTTCCCTGCTCGAGGCTCCGGCTTCCACCGCTTTGCCTTCTTGCTCTTCAAGCAGGACAAGCCCATCGACTTCTCTGAGGACACCCGTCCCTCACCCTGGTAATCCGCACTCCCGCTTGGATCCTGAGCCCTAAGCCAGCCCTCTGGGATGGTGGCTCTTGCTCCTTGGCAGAAGTCTGCCGTGCTGGGTGGACCCCAGGGGCTTCCCAGGGCTGCCTGTGGTGCTCCCTCCCCTCTCAGATGCTGACCATCTTGTCACAGCTACCAGCTGGCCCATCGGACCTTCCGCACTTTTGACTTCTACAAGAAACACCAGGAAGCCATGACTCCAGCTGGCCTAGCCTTCTTCCAGTGCCGCTGGGATGACTCAGTTACCCACACCTTCCATAAGCTTTTAGGTAAGGAAATTCATGTTAGGGCTTGGTGTCTGGCAGGCCTGAGGGCAAAAACCTCTCCTGCCTTGCCTTTGCAAGCCGAGGTGGGCAGTTCCCAGCTGGCCTCTACCCCAGTCCCTTTCCTTTTCTTGCAGACATGCGGGAACCTGTGTTTGAATTTGTGCGGCCACCCCCTTACCACCCCAAACAGAAGCGCTTCCCTCACCAGCAGCCCCTACGCTATCTGGACCGATACAGGGACAGTCATGAGCCCACCTATGGCATCTACTGAGGCACAAGTCATTGAGCTCAGGGCGGTGCAGCTGGGTGAAGGGCATGTCTGGGGAGTCCCAAGCATGAGGAGCAGGGGCTTGCTGCCGTTGTGAGAACAGAGTCACTCTCCCTCATGCCAACACATACACACCTGTGGACACAGACGCCTCTGTGTGCTCTGTGCTGGGAGAGGGCGCCCTGCAGCCGGAGCTGGAGATGCACACGAGAAATTAAACTTTGCTTGCCCTGTACATTGTAAATGGATGTTTCCGGTCCTGACCTGACGGCCCAGGCCCAAATAAGCACACAAGAGGCTTAATATTACTTATAGATGCTGGGTCAGGAGCTCAGGCTTATTACTAACTAGCTCTTGCATTTTACATTAACCCATATTCCTTACTCAGGCTCTGCCATGTGGCGGTACCTTTATTAACATGACAGTTCATCTCCTGCCTCCTCTGTGTCTGCTGGCAAATCCTCCAACTCCACCCTGCCTCCTCCCATCATTCTCAGCCTGGCTCTCCCTCCTAACTGTATCCTGTTCAGCTATTGGCCAGTCGGCGTGTTTATTAAAGCCATCACAGTGACACGTATTCACACGGTGTAAAGGAATATTCCACAGCCTCGGGTACCAGATCATCCTGATGGAGGCCCTCCTGCCCTGGGCTGGGCATTCACCGTCAGACCCAGCAACGGCTTGCTTGGGACCTTAGCATGATTTCAGCTCCAGCCAAGGCCTCGAGGCTGTAGAGGGAATGACACTCACTTGGTGAAATGGTGCAAACAGCTGGGCCAAAGGCTGGGAAGGCTGAGAGGAGCTCTTAAAGAGGGATAGGTGTTTTGTTCAGGTAGCCGGGGTAAGGCTTCAGAGGCCTCGAGGGCTTATCAAGTAAATAAAGGGTCTCACTGGGCGTGATGACACACACCTTCAGGAGACAGGGCCAGGCACCTGGCTTACACAGTGCCAGGACAGCCAGGGCTACACAGAGAGACCCTACCTGGCAAAAAAAAACCAGAACACAGGTTCTCTGAAAAAAGGTTAAATGGACTTTAGTGACCAGAAACTTCCATATCATTGTTTTAAAAGAACCAAAATTACACATTTTCCAGAAGGGAAGAGTGCCTAAAATCCTGCTCTAGAAAAAAAAAACAAAAAAACCCGGGTCAGGGTCATGAGTGTTTACCAAGTGTTACTCGCTGTTTCATTTACTGGCTAGGAGAACCCCCAGAAATGACATCTCAGAGATGGCCCTGGGCCCAAGCTTAGGTCCCTTGAAGGTAAGGCCGCATCCCCAGGAGGAGCTGAGCATGCAGGAGCTAGAGAAGGAACAAGGAGGTGCCGGGGTGGAACCCCTGGGTGCCGCGCTCACCCTCCCAGCGCGTCAGAAGGCGGGCAAGGCTGGCTTGGATCACTGCCAAGGAAGGAAGGTTCTAGGCCACGGAAGGGCAAAGGGCAGCGCCTGCGGTGTCAGGCACTGTCGCGTCTTCCTGGGCTGTCCTTCGCCCTTCCGCTGCAGTCGCAGTAGCCTCGGTCCCTTTAAGAGGTCTGCGCCCTCCGGCCTCGCTTCCGCCATGGCGGCTCAGCTGCTGGGGGAAGATCTGGTGACTTGCTCCATCTGCCTGTGCCCCTACCTGGACCCGGTGACGCTGCCTTGCGGGCACAGCTTCTGCGGGGCCTGCATCCAGGACTCGTGGCGCTGCTGCGAGAAGACCTGCCCCGAGTGTCGCCAGCCCTTCCCCGAGGGTGCCAGGCTGTGCCGCAATGTGACGCTGAGCGCCTTGCTGCAGGAGCTGCCGCGCGCGCTGCAGGCGCAGCCCCCAGCCACCCTGCGCGCCGAGCCCAGCGCCAGCCACAGCGCAAGCTGTCTGCGCCACGGGAGGCCGCTCGAGTTCTTCTGCCGCACCGAGGGCCTCTGCGTGTGCAGCGCTTGCACGGTGCACGAGTGTCGCCGCCACGACCGGGCGCTGTTGGACGTGGAGCGCCGCGTGCGTGAGGTGCGGGATGGGGCGCGGACCGTTCTCAGCCATAGACTGGGGCTGCCGCAGGAGGCTGCGAGTTCCCATATGAACCCAGAGGGCCTGTGCACCCGAATGTGACACCCACCCCTCCCCATGTCCTCTGAATGAAGTAGAACCAGAGCGTTAGGCCAGGGCTGGCAGCCCCATTTGCTACCCTGACCGGCATTCAATAAGTGTGCACACAGTCACACAGTACGGAAGGAGGGTTGTGTATAGCAAATTAGTCAGCCATCTGCGCCGTCTGCCCCTCAGAGACCTAGGATCTACTCAAGGGTCAGATAGTGTTCCAGCAAAACTGGGATGTTTCCTTCTAAAGAGACAGCAGGACTACCCTGCTTAAGAGGGGAGAGAGATGGTCTTTAGGTGACCATCAGGGGAGAGGAAGTGCCAGCCAGAAAAAAAAAAGAATGTGGGGATGAGCGACAAGGAGCAGAGAGGCTAGCCCTTGCTCAGTGGTGACAGGCGGGAGGCGGGTCCCTGAGGATCTCCACACAGTGGGTCACAGGAGGGAGGGTGGGGTCTCTAGGATCTCTGCACTGCTGAGAGGCTTGGACAGGGGGCGTAAGTGGCTGTGAAATTGGCCTGTGATGGGGCCTGTGCTCTTGTCCATGGTCATCTCAGCCAGGGGTCTGAGGCTGAAGTTACCGGGATGGGACAGAGAAGGAGACAGGTGTGTTCTTGAGAGATGCAATGATGGCACACAGATAGCAAGGAGAAGGGTGGTGAGACGCCTGAGGGATAGGGAGGGAGGGCCAGGGCTGCTGGCTGGCGGGAGGCGTGCACAGTGAGAGGTGCAGGCTGGTAGGTGAGGGTACATGCTTGGGAAGACATTTTGGAGCTGGTGACAGGGCCAAGGAGCAAGTGGCCTTGGAAAGAAAGGGACTTTCGGAGGGTTGGAGGGTGAGCCCTGGAGCTCTTGAAGCCCCTGAGAGGAAGGCTGGGACACGGTTGCTCATGACAAGTGTAGGAGACCAAGCTGGGCCTTAAAGTTTGCAGGGAAGTTAGAAGCTGGCAGCAAACAGCCTGCTTCAGCCAGACGGCTCATGCTCCAGGCGGAAGGAGTTTTGCTTGAGAGAGGATGTGAGGTACAGGGGGCTCAAGCGGCCAGCTAGCCCGGCACACACAGTGGCAAGAGACCCTGTCTCAAGGCAAGGGCTGAGACCCCCAAGGCCGCCCTCTGGCCTTCACCCATCAGCTTTGACATCAATGCATTAGTGTATGCTTACGTAAACTTCACATAAACGCCTTTGTTTGTAAGATTTAAAGGGATAAATAAATTAGCTGGCACGATGGTGGCGCATGCTTTTCATCCCAACATCGTCGAGGCTGAAGTAGGAAGATCGCTGTGAATCCAGGATCAGCTTGTTCTACATAGCAAGGTCCAGGCCAGCCTGGGCCACATAGTGAGTGAGACGCTGTCTCAAAGCAACAATGACAAGGTGTTGGGAGGGTCAAAGGACCTAATGAGACCCTCAGCCAGGCATAAGCATCAGCTCTGAGCACCGAGCTGGTGATCCCAAGCTCCCGTGACAGCGCACTTTGGTCCCCAAGGGAAACAAAGCTCAAACAGTAGGGCTCTTATGCGCCGAACTGACCACTGCTCAGACAACTCTAGTCATCTATTTCTGCTCCAGACTCCATAAGCCCGACTTACGGCTCTCTTTCGCTGCTTGGGGTGGGGGTGGGGTGGGATTATGGACCAGAGAAGGGAGAGGGGGGAATCTCTGCTCAGGCCACTCAACCAGCAATAATCGGGAATGAGACTGGAAGTTAGGTCTTCAACCAGAATTCCGCACCCTTGTGCCATCCTGCTCCATGCAGACGCTGTCGTCCCTGCCCAGGCTCCCGTGGCCGTTGCCTGGGTCTAGCAGTGCACCACGAATGGCTTGAGTAGAGTGCCCAGTGCCCGTGCGTTGGTGGTGGTGTATGAGGTGAACCTCACAGCCAGCCCTAGCCTTCTTTTGTTGCTTGCTTCTGGATGGGTGCCGTAGGACCAGCTGAAAGCTAGAGTCGTGATCACCCGGCAACAGCTCACCGAGGCAGAGAGCCAGCTCCGGGAGCTGCAGCTGCAAAGAAACCAGATCGAGGTACTTCTCCATGTCACATGCTGGGCCCTGCCATCTGCCTCCCGAGCTGCCTTGAAAATGCCCCCCAGGGCTAGGGAATGGGAAGTTGAGCTAGAAGCCAGGCCCCAGCAGGGAGGAGGCTCCAAGGCCTCTGACTGACTCCCCAAGCCCCACCCTTCCCGCCAGTGAGTGACTGAGAACCTGGCCTGCTTTGCGCAGCCCTGCGACTGGGCACCCTGAGGTTTCCCTCCTGTGCCCACAGAGTTCAGCCTGCACCCTGGCCTCAGCGGTCGCCAGCAGATTCAGCAGCCTGTTTCAGGCACTGGAGAGGCAGAAGGCCTTGACCCTGAGGAGTATAGAGGCAGCCAAGAAGCAGGCGCTGGACCAGGCTCTCAGTGAGACGCAGCGGCTCACCGGCCACCTAGAGGCCTTGTCTCAGTATGAGTGCAGTGTCCAGGGCCTCCTGGGGCGAGCGGACGACTGCCTCTTCTTCCAGGTACGGATCTCGGGGCAGGGGGCTAGGGCCCCATACCGTCTGTCCCACTCACTGACACTGTCCCTGGGGTTCAGGAATTACAGCACCTCTCTGAGCCTCAGGCCCTTGGGCCACTGCCTGCTCTGCTGTGGGATGAAGAGAAACAGTTGAACAACGTGAACGAATTGCTTAGTCCACTATGTGGGCTCCTCCTCGAAGATACACCCTCCAGGGCGGCAGGCAAGGCTGCCCAGGCTGGCCCTGTGGGTAAGCGGGCTTCTCCTCGCCTCCGGGTTCTACCCTCCCTCCCACTAGTGGGGAGAAGTGGGAGCCAGGGATCATCCCTACCCACTCCCTAATTCTCATTTGTTCTTTAGAGGCCTTGGGTCCCCCACCAGCAGTCCCCAGCACAATGTGTCCACTGAGGAAGAAACTCTGGCAGAGTAAGGAGACCCAGTGCTTGTGTGTGTGTGTGCACGTGTATGTGTGCACGTGCGTGTGTGTTTGTGTGTGTGTGTGTGTGTGTGTGTGTGTGTGTGTGTGTGTGTGTCCTCATTCGTGTGCATATGGTGCCTGTGTATATACGGGGTGAGGGGCCTGACCTGACTGTCCTGTCCGTGGGCTTTCCTAGGCCAGGCTCCGCCTCTGCACACCTGTTGCAGGGTGCAAACCTCGTCCACGTCCCCTGTGAGGTAACTGCGCCAGCATAGTGTTAAAGGGGAGATTCTGACCACATGGACCTGGGGTCCATCACAGTTCTTCCGCTTAATGCTATGTGATCTCAACTCCCTGAGCCTCAGTTTCCCCTCTTATAAAGTGGGAAGATGTAGAAGATCCCAGCTCAGAGGCAGCAAAGAACGCAGCAGTGGCAGTGGGTGATGACACCTGGTGCCCCGTCCACAGCCCCTGGCAGACGCTCGAGCTGCCCATCAGTGGACCCACAGTAACTCCCTGTGCTCTGGAAAAGAAAAACCACACCTTTGCCTACTTCTGCTCTTCTCTTTCCAACAGATTACCGCAATCTGACCTTTGACCCGGACACCGCAAACCGGTACTTGTACTTGTCTCACGAGGACCAGCAGGTGACACACGGTTTCCAGGCCCAGAGCCCGGCCAGGTCAGGCAGCTTTGAGCTGTGGCAGGTGCAATGCACCCAGAGCTTTCAGGCTGGGCAGCACTACTGGGAGATACGTGCTTCTGATCACTCTGTGACCTTGGGTGTCACCTACCCAAAACTACCACGCCGAAAAGTGGGAAGCCACACGGACAACATCGGCCGCGGGCCCTGCTCCTGGGGCCTCTGCATCCAGGAGGACAGCATCCAGGCCAGACACAATGGCAAAGTCGAGCGCCTGCGCAGGGTACCTGGGCACCTCCTGGGCGTAGATCTGAACTTGACCTCCGGCTGCCTCAACTTCTACAGCCTGGAGCCACAGACAGAGCGGCTGCACACCTTCTATGCCGTTTTCAGCCAGCCTCTCTTCCCCGTCTTCTGGCTCCTCGAGGGAAGGACCCTCACTCTGTGCCATCAGCCTGAGGCCAAGCTCCCTCCAGGACCCACGGAAGAGGCCTCAGCACTCAGCTGAGGGGGGCGCAACAGGAGCCCCCATGCTCGTCCGCCCAAGAGGGGCTGAGCCAAGAAATAGCTGCTGGCCTCCCTGTTGGGTCAGAGGACAGAGGTGGGAGGGGAGGCTCTAAATCAAAGTTTACTTTTTTCTGTCTTCGAAGGAGACAGGGGCTGGAAAGAATGTAAATAGGAAGCCCCAGCCCCAGGCAAAAGCCAGCTTCTTGGCATTGCCTAGACATCTGCCTTAGACACTGTTATTGCTGTGAAGAGACACCATGACCAAGACAAGTTTTATGAGAGAAAGTGTTTGAAGCATTTAACCGGGGGCTTGTTTACAGTTTCAGAGGGTTAGTTCGTGATCACCAAGGCAGGAAGCAGGCAGGCATGGTGCTGGAGCAGTGTCTGAGAGCTTTCATCCTGATCCACAGGCAGCAGGCAGAGGGAGGGAGGGAGGGAGGGAGGGAGGGAGGGAGGGAGGGAGGAAGGGAGGGAGGGAGGGAGGGAGAGAGAGAGAGAGAGAGAGAGGGAGAGAGAGGGAGTCCATGCCTCCTAGTCCTTCCCAAACAGGTCCACCAGCTGGGCACCAAGCTTTTCAGGTTGTGGAGAGCAGATGTGGTGATGGGTGTGGCTGCTTCGGATGTGAGCAGTTTACAGCTTGCCCTTCCAGAACGAACTTCCAAGAAGGTCCTGGCTTTGTTTTGTTTTTTTTGTTTTTTTTTTTTTTTTTTGGAGTGTTTTGAATGCTAGACAAGAGCTCCTCCCTTGGCTGGGCATGATGACACACTGACACACACCTTTAATCCCAGCACTCAGGTGGCAGAGGCAGGAGGATCTCGTTTGAGGCTAGCCTGGTCTACAGAGTGAGCTTCAGGACAGCCAGAGCTACACAGAAAAATCCTGTCTCGAAAAAACGAAAAGAGTTCCTCCCTCTTACTGACAGCATCTCCAGCCTGGTATACTTGTGTATTTGTTTGTTTGTTTTCTGTGACAGGGTTTATCTGTGTAACAGCCCTGGCTGTCCTGAAACTCACTCTGTAGACCAGGCTGGCCTTGAACTCACAGAGATCCTCCTGCCTCTGCCTCCCGAGTGCTGAGATCAAAGGCATGGGCCACCACTGTCCAGCCTGGTATAATTTCTTCCCTTGAGATGTACCATGCTCTGATTTTGGTGTTTAAAGGATGCCCACCTTTGAAGCCTCTTTGCTCCTGTAATTCCTTAAGCATTTGTCTGTTTTATATGCTCATGTGTAAACGCTGCACAATAAAAGATTCTAGAAATTCTTCCTCTTTATTTAGAGTGCATCTGAGAGTGGGGTGGCTGGTGTGTGCCAGGATGTAAGTGTGGAGGTCAGAGAGTTCAACAGTAGGAGTCGTCTCTCCTTCTACCATGCGGCTCTGGGAGTGGACCTCAGACAGGTCGGTGGCAAGCACGTTCACCTGCTGAGTCATCCCGCCAGCCCACAATTACTGCTTGTTGTCATTGTTGTTTGAGACAGGGTATCTCTATGTAACCCTACCTGGCTTAGAATTCACTCTGTAGACCAGGCTAGCCTCCAGCTCACAAAGATCTGCCTGCCTCTGCCTTCTGAGTGCAGGGATTAAAGTCTTGAACCACCGTCACAGACCCTATAACAATTTAGAAAGGTTAATATGTGCAATAACATATAATTAGGAAATATATTAATGTTTTATATAATTTATATAAATATAGGGTTTCTGTGTAGCTTTGGAACCTGTCCTGGAACTCGCTCTGTAAGCCAGGTTGGCCTCAAACTCACAGATATCCTCCTGCCTCTGCCTCCCAAGTGCTGGGACTAAAGGCGTGCACCGCCACTGCCTGGTTAAACATTTTTTTTTTAATCTTTATGTATGTGTTTATATTGCCCGAGGCCAGAAAGGGGTGTCAGAGCTCCTGGGACTGGAGTTATAGACTGCTGTGAGCCTCAATGTGGGTGCTGGAAACCAAACCTGGGTCCTCTGCAAGAGCAGAAAGTGCTCCTAACCACTGAACCCATCTCTCCAGCCCTGAGTCAGCCATGCTATGTAACCTCGCTGGCCGGAACTCCCTATGAAGCCCAGTGTGGCTTCAAGTTCACTGTAGCCCAGGCATCCTCCTCCCGTGCATCCTCCCGCGCGTCCTCCTCCTGCGCACCCTCCTCGCGCGCATCCTCCTCCCGAGCGTCCTCCTCCCGAGCATCCTCCTCCCGAGCGTCCTCCTCCCGAGCATCCTCCTCCCGAGCGTCCTCCTCCCGAGCGTCCTCCTCCCGAGCGTCCTCCTCCCGAGCGTCCTCCTCCCGCGCACCCTCCTCCCGCGCATCCTCCTCCCGCGCATCCTCCTCCCGAGCATCCTCCTCCCGCGCATCCTCCTCCCGCGCATCCTCCTCCCGCGCACCCTCCTCCCGAGCGTCCTCCTCCCGCGCACCCTCCTCCCGCGCATCCTCCTCCCGCGCATCCTCCTCCCGCGCACCCTCCTCCCGAGCGTCCTCCTCCCGCGCGTCCTCCTCCCGCGCACCCTCCTCCCGAGCGTCCTCCTCCCGAGCGTCCTCCTCCCGCGCACCCTCCTCCCGCGCATCCTCCTCCCGCGCATCCTCCTCCGGAGCATCCTCCTCCCGCGCATCCTCCTCCCGCGCATCCTCCTCCCGCGCACCCTCCTCCCGAGCGTCCTCCTCCCGCGCACCCTCCTCCCGCGCATCCTCCTCCCGCGCATCCTCCTCCCGCGCACCCTCCTCCCGAGCGTCCTCTTCCCGCGCGTCCTCCTCCTGAGCATCCTCCTCCTGCCTCTACCAAGCACTGCAATCATAGGCGTGCCTTCCCCGCTCAACACGGCTAGACTGTTTCTGGCCTGTGCTTTGCTTCTGTTTGACTTTGTTTTGTGTGTGGGGGGGGGCGTTGAGGGGTTGATACTGGTTCTTCCTCTTTAGCCCAGACTGGTTCGGAATGTGCGGTGTCCCCGGGCTGTCCCTTGCCGGGTGGCAATCCTCCTGCTTAACCCCCACGGACCGTGAGCCACCAGACCTGCCGGGTTTGTTGGGTTTGTGGTTGCTGTTGTTTCTGAAGCTATACTGATGCAGCCACATTCCTACAATGGTTAAGCCCTGCTCCACCTCCCCTGTCATTAATGGCACAAAGTTACGTCAGATTGTGCTCACACCTGCCTCCAAAGCCACCCTTTCCAAGGCTCTATCCATCCACAAGGGAGGCAAACAGAAACCTGGTAGGTTACTTTCCTCACAGCCAGCCTTGCGGGGGTGGGGGTGGGGGGCGAAGCGAAGAGGCCGTCTAATCCTTTGGGACTGTGGTTATACGTGGATGTCAGCAATCATGTGGGTGCCAGGAGTAAAACCTGGGTCCTCTGAAGAGCAGCCAGTGCTCTTAGCTGCTGAACCATCTCCCCCAGCCCTAAAACTTTTAAAATATGTTTAATTATGTCTACCTTGGGCCAGCAAGATGCTTCAGTGGGTAAGTTCTTGCTGTGCAAATTGACTCAATCCTTGGGATCCGTGGTAGAAACACACACACACACACACACACACACACACACACACACACGTAAAATTTAAAATTAAAACATACCAGTATTAACCTATCACATCTCCATGCTGGCCTTCTATGGGGACAAAGAGCTACTGTATGGGGACAAAGGGACCACTTGGACACACCTTCACCCTTCAGACCCAAGCTTGTCTACCATCTGTAAACCCAAACAGCCTGGCCACCAAACCACGGACCAGGGTGGTGCAGTGGCTCAGCCTTCCAGCCACGCCTGGAGCTTGGCAAGCGGCCACGGTCATCATCAAGAACTCCTGCCGAGACCAACGTATGGAACTCATTATCAGCCTTCCTGCCAAGCGGGGTCCACCCAGGCTGTCTCCCACACGGCTCCCTCTGTCCAGAGGCGTTTTCTCACCCCGTCTCCTTCCGCTTGGGTCCTGGCAGCTTGGGTCACCCAAGCCCAGGTGCCACTCCCACAGTCCTAGCATCCCCAGCCTGGACCAGGAAGCCCTGGGCACCGGTGACTAAGGCGGCATTTTAACAACTGGAACCTGTGTGTCCCTCCAGTTGGATGGTGTTAGGAGGGGCCTTCGGGAATTAAGTCATGAGAGGGAGGGCATATGAATGACAGCACCCACAGGCAGTGGCTGGCAACCACCTGGATAATTCTAGCTCCTGGGGATCTGATGCCCTCTATTGATCTCTCCAGGCACACGCAGTGTACACTCGCATGGAAACATATAAATAAATAAAAACTAATAGTGGAGGCTAGACAGATGGTCAACATTTAACAACAGCACTTCCTGCTTGTTCTCCCCGGGTTTCTTCTCCCGGGACCCACGGCCGTTCCGGGGCCGATCCAGTACCCCCGGTGCCAGCAAACAGCCGCACTCATGGGCGGATACACACACACATACATCATTGAGACTGAAAAGAAAAACCTCGGGGTTGTAGAGATGGTTCAGTTCTTAAGGGCACTGGCTGCTCTTCCAGAGGACCTGGGTTCGATTCCCAGCACCCACATGTCTGAGGATTCATTATGCTGGCCTGCCTGTCACCTGGCAGAATGTGCTCAGCAGTACCTGGTCAGCCCAGGTGCAAAGGACCCTTTAAAAGACAGACCCCTGCCCACTCTCGCTCTCTCCTCTCTCTCTTTCCCTCTCTTCCCTTGGGGCAGACGGGACGTTTCCTGTCTCCCTCTTCTCTTCTGTCCTCTCTGTCTCTGTGGCTCTTTACCTCTTTTCTCTTTCCTTCCCCTTCCCTCCCCTTCCTAATAAACTTCTCACTTAAGCTGTCTGCCTGGCATGTTTGTCCCACGCCTCAGTCACCCTCGCCTGCCATGGAATCCACCAAGGTTCTTCTCGTGCTTTATTGTGACATGGGTGCATGGGATTCTGCAGGCTTTCCTGGCATTTCCTCCCGCACATGGCAGTCAGAGATATGCCAGGACCCTGTAACCTTCGGCTCTGTCACTTTTCCAACTTAGGATCTGTGGATTCTTCCATCCACCATGTCTGGAAGCCTGCCCTGCCCCCTCATGAGTTAGGTCTCCTATCGTGACCATGGTCTCTCGCCCTTTCTGTCCCGCTGAAAAACCCCAGTACTGGGTGACCGAGTATTGGAGACAGAATCAGCCTGTGCCTCTCCTACCCAATCTTCCCTTAGTCTCTGGAACGCTGGAGATTATAGGCTTTGGATCTTCTCTACCTCACTCATGGAAACTGAGCCCCCCATGTCAAACCATGTGTCCGCTTATTGGCACCCTACATTCTACCTGTGGATGAGGCTACAGTGGTGGCACACCCCTTTTGTCCCAACATTTGAGAGGCAGAGGCAGGCAGGTCTCTGTGAGTTCGAGACCAGCCTGTTCTACAAGAGCTAGTTCCAAAACAGCCTCCAAAGCTACAGAGAAACCCTTGTCTCAAAAAAAAAAAAAAAAAAAAAAAAAGGATAGCTTACCTAACTTGTATATAGGTTTCCTCGTAGCAATGCCAGTACCAATCCATTTGTCAAAATTTCTGCTACCTCACTCCTGCCCAATCAGTTTAGCCCCCATCTGACTCTGTAATTGCCCTCCGCCTTGCCCATCCTTTACTCCTTAAAACCCTGCCACCTCTCAGCTCCATGCTCTCCCTGATCCAGCCTCTGAAAACAGATGAAAAACCCAAGCTCAAGCTTGCAATAAAGGCCTTTTGATTTGTACACAAATTTGGACACCTGGGGGTGTCTGGGAGGCTGGTGACTTGGGCACACCACCTTTTTCTGAGGCTTTCTGTGCCAGCTGGAGGGAAGCATGGAGAGTGGTCTCCAGCTGGGAGACAGCCCTTCCTGGACACTGAGCAGGGTCTGAGGATAGGCGTTGCCCCTGTTACCCACTGGGTAAAAGTCAGGGGTACAGCTCACCATCCGGCATTGCCCAGGATAGCCCCAGAGAAAAACATTCACTGACTTTTTACAAAACAAGCTGTATACTGTTCCCCTTTTTTGAGCCAGGGTTTCCCTATATAATCTAGAGCTGGCCTGGGACTGGACTTCCTGTCCGAGCCTCTCACGTGCTAGAATTACAGGCATGTAAGGCCAAACTGACTAGACCACACACTTTACATTGGAAATTTTTTGCTTTTTTTGAGATAGCCCTTCATATAGCCTAAGGTAGCCAGAAACTCACTGTGTAGCTGGAATGTGTCTTAGGTTTCTGTTGCTATAAGAAGACACCAGAAGCAAACGTAACTTGAGGTTTGCTTCAGCTTATAGCTCACAGGCTACCATGCAGAGAAGTCAGGGCAGGAGCTGGGGCAGAGGCCACAGGAGGAGGATGCTCACTGCTTGCTCTCTATGGCTTGCTCAGCTGCTTTCTCATCGCACCCCAAGATTACCTTCCTAGGGTGACACCACCACAGTGGGCTGGGCCCTCCCACACCAGTCACTAACTAAGAGACTGCACTGTGGAGATGCCTACAGGCCAGTCTTACAGGCTTTTTCTCAGTTGAGCTCCCTCTTCCCAAATGACTCTAGCCTGTGTCACGTTGACATAAACAGGGCCAGCACTGGGTGTAACTCAGTGGTAAAGTGCTTGCCCAACATGCAAAAGAGCAGATTCCGTCTCCAGCACTGAAAAAAAAATATACATAAAGTGGGGGGTGTGTGTGTGTGTGTGTGTGTGTGTGTGTCTTTGTGTGTGTGTGTGGTGTGTGTGAGTGTGTGTGGTGTGTGTGTGTGGTGTGTGTGTGTGTGGTGTGTGTGTGGTGTGTGAGTGTGTGAGTGTGTGTGTGTGTGTGGTGTGTGTGAGTGTGTGTGGTGTGTGTGAGTGTGTGTGGTGTGTGTGTGTGTGTGGTGTGTGTGTGTGTGGTGTGTGTGTGGTGTGTGAGTGTGTGAGTGTGTGTGTGTGTGTGTGGTGTGTGTGAGTGTGTGTGTGTTGTGTGTGTGTGGTGTGTGTGTGAGTGAGTGTGTGTGGTGTGTGAGTGTGTGAGTGTGTGTGTGTGTGTGTGGTGTGTGTGAGTGTGTGTGGTGTGTGTGTGTGTGTGTGTGTGTGTGGTGTGTGTGAGTGTGTGTGGTGTGTGTGTGTGTGTTGTGTGTGTGTGGTGTGTGAGTGTGTGTGTGTGTGTCTCTGTGTGTGTGTGTGGTGTGTGTGAGTGTGTGTGGTGTGTGTGTGTTGTGTGTGTGTGGTGTGTGTGTGTGTGTGGTGTGTGTGTGGTGTGTGAGTGTGTGAGTGTGTGTGTGTGTGTGGTGTGTGTGAGTGTGTGTGGTGTGTGTGTGTGTGTGTGGTGTGTGTGTGAGTGTGTGTGGTGTGTGAGTGTGTGAGTGTGTGTGTGTGTGGTGTGTGTGAGTGTGTGTGGTGTGTGTGTGTGGTGTGTGTGTGTGTGGTGTGTGTGAGTGTGTGTGGTGTGTGTGTGTGTTGTGTGTGCGTGGTGTGTGTGTGTGTGTGTTGTGTGTGTGTGTTGTGTGAGTGTGTGTGTGTGTGTGTGTGTGTGGTGTGTGTGTGTGTGTGTGTGTGTGTGTGTGTGTGTGTGTGGTATGTAGGGGCCGTCTCTGTGGTGCTGTTTTGATGTTTCTTTCCCCTTTGGTTCCTGACTTAAGTGCTTACTAAAACTTTCCAGCCTGGTCCCAGAGACTGAGGGAAATTTCCCATCTCCAAGCACAGATCGCCAGGGAAACAGAGGCAGTCAAACAGGCCTGCTGGGGAGCAGACAAGGAAGTGGGGTGGTGGCAGCAGTATGCCACTGAGACATGAGCAAGAAGGAGACCCTAGAGCACAGAGAGAGATGGGGACATAGGAGAGACCGCAATGACCACTGTGGTCCTGCTGGCCTAGGTGATGATGCTACGCTGTCCCTGACATGTGCTCCCCCATTAATATGTTCAAGCCTGTGGCTGGAACATTATTTGGAAATAGGATCTTGGCCTTTGTAATTAATCAGGTTAGAATGAGAGCAGGGTGGGCCCTAACCCATTTTTTGTGTCTTTTTTGTTTGTTTGTTTGTTTGTTTTTGGTTTTGTTTTGTTTTTTGAGACAGGGTTTCTCTGTATTGCTTTGAAGGCTATCCTGGAACTCATTCTGTAGACCAGGCTGGCCTCGAACTCACAGAGATCCATCTGCCTCTGCCTCTGCCTCCCAAGTGCTGGGATTAAAGGCATGTGCCACCAACACTCGGTCTGTGTCTTTATATAAAGAGAAATTTATTTTATTTATTATTAAAAGCATTGTATTATTTATTTACATGTACATATGTAAATTTGTATATGTGCATGTGCCTGTCTGAGGTTAGAGGCCTCTCCTGGAGCTGGAGATACAAGTAGTTGTGAGCTGCCTAATGTGGGAATTGAACTCTGGCCCTCTGTAAGAACAATACATCTCCTTAGCCACTGAGACATCTCTCCAGGCCCTTTTTATTTTGTTTAAAAGAAGATATTTTGGGCAGGGAAGAGCACTGTGCTCTCCCAGAGGACGGGGGTTTGGCTCCCAGCACTGTTGGAAACTGCAGTCCAGTTCAGCAGATCCATGGCCTCGTCCATCTGGTGGACACAGGGGACAGGGACACCCTTACATACAAACATTAGAGGTTTTAAGTAAATGACAAATGTGAAAAGAATCATTGCTTTGGTAGGGTTAGGGGGGAATGTCCTTCTGTATGCTGTGACTATGTTTCTCTTACTGGTTGATGAATAGAGCTGTTTCAGCCAGTGGCTTAACAGAGTAAACCCCAGGAAATCTGAACAGGTATAGAGAGAGATAATGGGCAATCAGAGAGTCACCACGCATCCATGAGAGTCGGTGGGACACCCGGATATTCTCAGGCAAGACAAGTCTATGCACAAGTTAATAGAAATGGGTTAATAATTAAGGGAGAGCTAGCCAGAAGCTTCAGCCATTAGCTAAACAATTGTAACTGACATGAAGTCTCGGAGTGAGTATTTCATGAGAGGCTGTGGAACATGGTGGGCAGAGGAAAACCAGTCCAGTGGACGGGGACAGGCAGAGAAAATCTCCTTTCTACATAGATTCTCCTAGGCTGCAGGAAGGGACTAGAAAGATTAATTCCTACCTCTCCTCTGGTTTGAGCTGTCATCAGGTGGAGATCAGTTAGCCCAGGGTGGGAAGAATTGCCTCAATGACTTAATTTTGTTAAATACACTTTAAAACTTGTTAGCAGGGCAGTGGTGAAACATGCCTTTAATCCCAGCACTCAGGAGGCAGAGGCAGGCGGATCTCTGTGACTTCAAGGCCAGCCTGGTCTACAGAGTGAGTTCCAGGACAGACTCCAAAGCTGCATAGAAACTCTGTCTGGAAAAACTGAAAAAAAAAAGTTTTTATGATTGTTTGCCTATGTCTATTTATGTGCATTGCACTGCCCTGGGAGAGCAGACAAGGGTGTGGGATGTCCTGACATTTACAGATGCTTGGTTGTATCCCAGTGGTGTGGATGCCATGAGCTGAACCGGAGTCCTCAGCAAGAGTCGCAAGTGCTCTTAGGTGATGAGCCCTCTCCACTGCCCCCCAGGTGCACAAATGTGATGGCAGCACTTGGGGGGCCATGCGTCTTGGGCAAGAGTCCCTGGTCCCGTCCCATCATCACACCAGACTCTGCTGTGGTGGCGCTGACCATGGCTGATATTGACCAGGACTGCCCGGGTAAGGTGTGTATATTTACCCACTGAGAGAGTTATCCTTTGCTGACACTGGCAGCCATTGTGCCAGGCAGGCCGCTCTAGGAGGCCACCAACCAGCCCAAATAAGCACACAGAGACTTAGCATTAGTTATGGATGCTCAGCCTTAGCTTATGCTTGCCTCACTAGCTATATAACCCAATTTAACCTGTTTCTCTTCGGCTACGTTTCGCCTTGGGCCTTTTACCTGCCTGTCATTCCGTACGCCCTGCTCTGTGGCTGCCTGGCTGTCCCCTCTTTCTCCTTCACTTCTCTTTGCTCCCAACCCTAGATCCCTCGTCCTACTTATTCTCTCTGCCTGCCAGCCCCACCTATCCACCTGCCGCCTACCTATTGGTCTTGGTTGTTCCGCTTTTTATTAGACCAATCAGGTACCTTAGACAGGCAGCACCTATTTACATATTTAGACAAATGCAGCATAAACAAATGTAACACATCTTTACATAGTTAAGGCAGTATTTCCACAACAGGCAGTGGCGGTGCATGACTTGAATCTCAGCACTAGGGAGGCAAAGGCAGGCAGACTTTGGAGTTCAAGGCCAGCCTGATCTACAGAGAGAGTTCCAGGACAGCCAGGGCTCTGCAGAGAAAAAAGCCATGTGGTTAGCACACAGGTAAGGAGTCGGATGTCAATTTGCAGAGCCTACTAAAATTATTTGGGGTTCTTCTGAATGGGAAAGGTTACTTACTAGCCCCTTCTTGTTTGCTTGCCCAGGACTCATTACTTTCGGCATGGACACATGGATGCTTATTACTTATTCAGGTTATAACATCATCCCACCTTTCTTATTTTATTTATTTATTTATTTATTTATTTATTTATTTGTAGTTTTAGAGACAGGGTTTCTTGTGCCTTTAAGGCTGTCCTGGAACTGGCTCTGTGGACCAGGCTGGTCTTGAACTCACAGAGATCCCCCTGCCTCTGCCTCCCGAGTGCTGGGATCAAAGGCGTGTGCCACCACCCCGGCTTCCACCCATTGTTTATTCTTTTTTTTGCCTTTAAACTGGGTCCTGGATTCTAACTTGGGTCCACACAGTCACTGAGCACTTTACCAGCTGAGCAACTGTCTTCCCAACACTAGGATCTACTCATAATAATAATTTTGACTATTTGTACATATTTTTAAATGTTGTCCGTTTACACGGGCATGGCCGCATGCTCCTGAAATCCCAGCACTGGAGAGAGGGAGGCGTGAGGATCAGTAGGTCAAGTCCAAATGAGAAGTTCTAGGCTGGGGCTGGAGCGATGGCTCAGTGTTTAAGAGTGCTGGCTGCTCTACCAAAGGGCCGTGTGGCACCCACACGGCAGCTCACAACTGTCTAACTCCAGTTCCAGGAGATCTGCCACCCTCATACAGACACGTAGGCAAAACCCCAATGTACACAATAAATAAATACATCGTATAAAAAAAGCAGTTGTAGGCTAACCAAGACTACGTTAAAGGCACTAGGTGGTGACGTCTTTCTTCCAGCACTCAGGAGGCAGAGGCGGGCGGATCTCTGCGAGTTAATGGCCAGCCTGGTCTACAGAGCGAGTTCCAGGACAGCCAGGGCTACACAAAAAAACCCTGTCTCGAAAAACCAAGCCCCCCACACACACACACACACACACACACACACACACACACACACACACACACACACACAAGAACCTGTCTCAAAAACAACACTAGGGAGCCAGATGTATGGCATAAACCTGTGATCCAGCACTCAGAGGCTGAGGCAGGAGGAAGAAGGGTTTCTAGGCCAATCTGGGCTACATATAGAGACTAAGTCCCAAAGCAAACACAAACCCGTGCGATTAGACGGCCATTCTAAATGCATAGTTGGGCAAGTCTTAACCAGTGCCTCCTTTTAGGGAACTACAGGCACCCGCGAGTATGCATGAACGGAAGTAAATTCCTCAGACAAGGGATTTGTCCAGTGATGTCAGCTTCCCATTTCAGATCTAGACAAGGCCGAGTTCCCCAGTGGGGGTAAATAGAGTCGTTAAGGGGCAAAAACAGACATATACCAGCAGTAATTTTTTCTATATGTCAGCAGAGACCTTTATTAACTGTAGCCAGGAGGGGTGCTGAGGGCGAAAATACTGGCGACACGGCTGTGCCCTCCCACCTCTCCCGAGGACCGGGCTGACCAAGGTGGAGGATGGAGAATCTGACGCCCATACATCCCTTAGCATCCTCGTCCTCTCCTTTTCCCGCCCATTTGGCAGTGCCACCGCCTCCGCCCTCGCGCGGTGGAGGACTCAAGAGGGTCGTCTGCCCCTGGAAGGCAGGCGCCCCCTCTGCCCCGCGCCCGCTGACCCGTGGGCTCAGCTGCTGGCCGCGTTCTGGGCGGGCAGAACTGCACAGGGGCTGGAGGGGGCTGGACCCTTGGCCTTGGTCCCAGGGGGCGGTGCCGGGCGCGAACCGTCCCAGGTCCCTCCCAGGCGGGAGCAGCACAGGCGGTGCCCGGGCAGCTGCGGAGCCATGGACGGCAGCGGGCCTTTCAGCTGCCCCATCTGCCTGGAACCTCTCCGGGAGCCGGTGACACTGCCCTGCGGCCATAACTTCTGCCTCGCCTGCCTGGGCGCGCTCTGGCCGCACCGGAGTGCGGGCGGCACCAGTGGTTCCGGAGGTCCGGCCCGTTGCCCACTGTGCCAGGAGCCTTTTCCCGACGGCCTGCAGCTCCGCAAGAACCACACGCTGTCCGAGCTGCTGCAGCTCCGCCAGGGCTCGGGCCCAGGACCCATGTCCGCCCCGGCTCCAGGCCCCGCCCGGGGCGCGACTCCCGAGCCCTCTGCGCCCAGCGCACCCCCTACGGCTCCGGAGCCATCGGCTCCCTGCGCGCCGGAGCCCTGGCCGGCCGAGGAGCCGGTGCGCTGCGACGCGTGCCCCGAGGGCGCCGCCCTGCCCGCCGCGTTCTCCTGCCTCTCCTGCCTCGCCTCCTTCTGCTCTGCGCACCTGGCCCCGCACGAACGCAGCCCCGCACTGCGCGGCCACCGCCTGGTGCCGCCGCTGCGCAGGCTGGAGGAGAGCCTGTGTCCGCGCCACCTGCGGCCGCTGGAGAGCTACTGCCGCGTGGAGAGAGTGTGCCTGTGCGAGGCCTGTGCCGCCCAGGAGCATCGCGGCCACGAGCTAGTGCCGCTGGAGCAGGAGCGTGCGCTTCAGGAGGTGGGGCGTGGGCACCCAGAGCGGGCACGTGGGGATGGGTGACAGGCGGGGCAGGAGGGCTATGTAGTCCCCCAGGCTTCTCGGGCTGTGTCTTTTATTTCTTTTATTACTATTGTGGATGTGCATGTAAGGAATCAACTTTGTGGAGTTGGTTCCCACCGTTACGTGGGTTTCATCTCCCGATTCAGTGGGCGCTGCCTTAGTTTCCTCCTCTAACCTGAGGATCTTTGCGACCCCTTCCGGTCTACAGCATTGTTCGCTGGGGCTGGTGTGGATGGAAGGGGAGTCAGAAGGGACCAGTCAATAAATGGAAGTGGCAAAGGCTGAAAGGGAGGGTGCGCGCGCGTGCGTGTGCGTGTGCGTGTGTGTGCGTGTGCGTGTGTGTGCGTGTGCGTGTGTGTGCGTGCACGTGTGTGTGTGTCTGTGTGTGTGTGTGTGTGTGTATGTGTGTGAGTGAAGCTGGCTCTGTGGGTGTGAAGCCAGAGAGGTATCTGGGTTAGGCCCTTTGGAGCTGGTGGGGACCAGGAGTGGCTGGGTGCGGGCGTGGCTCTATGGCTGGGGGCGCTTCTTGATAGTCCCAACTCAAATTTGTCCTGGACTGAGTCCGCCACTGTGGATGGGTGTGGCAGGCACAGGACGCGATGGAGGTTGGGCTGGTCACACAGAACCACCCCTATGTCTGACTGCTGTGGGGCCCTTGGGAGCATGTGCCCAGTGTCCCACTACCTCCCTCCCCCGCTTTCCTTTGGCCTCCATCCCGGTCTTGGCGCCTCGAGCTTTGGGATTTTCCGTCTCTCCTGCCTGGAGCTGTGACTCATAAGACCCAAGGGATTTGCCCGGAATCCCCACTTTTCGGAGCTGAATTGGGGGTGAAGGCTGTTTTGAAAGTAATCCCCAGGACTATTTAGTGTCACCCCCCCCCCCGGGTTGGTCACACCCAACCACACTCTCTCGCCCTTTGCGTCTTCCCCACTGGCGGGAAAAGCCCCAAGCAAACTGAGACCCTTAGGTGGCCCTATGCTGGCTTCTCTGGGCTACAGGTACTCAGACGCCCACAGCCTGCTGACCTTTCCAGGCATTTGGAATGGCACCCAGCCTGGGCCGTAGGTGCTCGCCCTTCCAGTCCCTTCGTTCGCAGATGTCACACCCTAGTCTTTCCCAGCAAATCCCGAGATCTGTAGCAGGTCAGGGACCTTTGTCACGAGACACCACCTCACCAAGCCCGATCCGCAGGCGGAGCAGCCCAAAGTCCTGAGCGCTGTGGAGGACCGCATGGATGAACTGGGCGCCAGCATCGCACAGTCGCGCCGCACTGTGGCCCTCATCAAGGTTAGGACGGCCCTCGCTGTGCACCCCTGACGCGGACCTCTGAAAGTGTGCATGAACTTCCAGGGCGGCCCGCCCCCTGCAGATGGGCCCTGAGTTGGGACTGCTCATCCTTTCTAAGCAGAAACACCTTGTTTCCCGAGACAGACGTGGCTGTGGCTCCGATCCAGAGCTGGGGCTGGCCCTTCTGTCCTCGTAGGGCTGCTTGGGGCATGCAGTCAGGAAAGGAAACTGAGTCTTTGTCTCCACTGGCCAATCCTGCAGAGCGCAGCTGTGGCAGAGCGGGAGAGGGTGAACCAAATGTTTGCAGAGGCCACCGCCACCCTGCAGAGTTTCCAGACTGAGGTGCTGGGGTTCATCGAGGAGGGAGAGGCCACTATGTTGGGCCGCTCCCAGGGTGACCTGCGCAGACAAGAGGAGCAGCGAAGCCGCCTGAGCCAGGCTCGGCACAACCTCGGTCAGGTTCCAGAAGCTGACTCAGTCAGCTTTCTGCAGGTGAGGGCTGCTCATGAGCCACAGCTGGAATTGAAGTCATGGGGTGGGGGTTGGGAGATGGTGGCAGCGGCGATGGGTGCCTGCATCCCAGGACAGTTGCTACCCTGCCTAGCTGGGAGAAGCTCTGGACACAGAGCCTCAACGGGCGGGGTTTGTCGCAGGAGCTCCTGGCACTACGGCTGGCCCTGGAGGAGGGGTGCGGCCCTGGCCCTGGGCCCCCCAGGGAACTCAGCTTCACCAAGTCCTCCCAAGTGGTCAGAGCATTGAGAGACACCCTGGTCTCAGCCTGTGCCAGCCAGTGGGAGCAGCTGCGAGGGCTGAGCGCCGACGAGGGTGAGCTCCAGAAGCTTGGCGCGGAAGGTGGGTGCTCCTCCGAGGTGACTCACAGTCACCCCCACACGTACCATATGCGCCCCCAGCTCTGGTGTCTGGCATTGAGGGAGGAGCCTTAATGCTACCAGGAACTGAAGCTCACCCTGGAGGAGGGCAGGGGGGAGTCTCCTTCCTCACCCATGAACAAGCTTCAGACTGATCAAGGCCTTGCATGCAAGGGGGCGAGGGTGGGAGGACTCAAGCAACGAACATGCATGACAGCACAGTCCCTCCAGGTGGCTAGGGCTTTGGGAGGAAGGGCGGAGGGGACTACAACCACAGGTGGGGTGGGGCAGCCCTGCAGCCAGCCACGCATAGTCAGAGAGATGGCTTCTCCGTCTCCTTGTGCAGCCGACGTGGAGTCCCAGGACCCTGACAGCACCAACCTCCTGGAGAGTGAGGCTCCCCGGGACTATTTCCTCAAGTGTAAGTACGCAGCCCGCTGCTCTGCTACCCGGGCTGGGGCGCTCTAGGCTGCAGAGAAAACGCGGCCCCTCCCCATCCTTCATCTCGGGTGAACCAGGTCATCTCCATGGGTGGTCTCCATTGGCTGTGGGTCTGGCTGGTCCTAAAGAGGGACACAAGGCTGTTTGGGGGAGGTGGGTCCCTGTGGGGGTCGGAGCCTGGCTGTGATCTCGGTCTCTCTCCCATCGTGGGGTCAGTTGCCTACATCGTGGACTTGGACAGTGACACAGCGGACAAGTTCTTGCAGCTTTTCGGAACCAAAGGTGTCAAGAGGGTGCTGTGTCCCATCAACTACCCGGAGTCACCCACCCGATTCACACACTGTGAGCAGGTGCTAGGAGAGGGCGCCCTGGACCGGGGCACCTACTACTGGGAGGTGGAGATCATCGAGGGATGGGTCAGCGTGGGCGTCATGGCCGAGGGCTTCTCTCCGCAAGAGCCCTACGACCGCGGCCGGCTGGGCCGCAACGCTCACTCGTGCTGTCTGCAGTGGAACGGGCGCGGGTTCTCCGTCTGGTTCTGCGGGCTGGAAGCCCCGCTGCCCCACCACGCCTTTTCACCCACGGTTGGGGTCTGCCTGGAGTACGCCGACCATGCGCTGGCCTTCTACGCCGTCCGGGACGGGAAGCTGAGCCTTCTTCGGAGGCTCAAAGCTTCCCGCCCGCGCCGCAGTGGTGCCCTGGCCTCCCCCACCGACCCTTTCCAGAGTCGCCTGGACAGTCACTTTTCGGGGCTCTTCAACCACAGGCTCAAGCCTGCCTTCTTCCTGGAGAGCGTAGACGCCCATCTGCAGATCGGGCCGCTCAAGAAATCGTGCATCTCCGTACTGAAGAGGAGATGATACAGGGCCGGCTGCCTCACGCTGCGGTGGCCGTGCCGTATTTCCTCAGAGACCCGCACACCCGAAACCGTTACACCTCTAGAGGTCTCTGCCATCTACAACTAGACCTTCCACTTTTCAAGGCAGGGGTCTCCAGCCCCTCGCAGGACTTGAACTTAAGCTGGGACAACTCCAGACTGGACCAGCCCTTCTCTTCCAGGTCTCTAGAACTACCTGGCACATAGTAGGTGCTCAATAAACATCTGTTGGATGCTTGACTCCCTTTTTCATTCTTCACCCACCAGAAATTGCTATGACTGCTCAGCCTTCAAGATCTGACGATAGGGGCAGGCAAGAAGGCTCTGCCAGTAGAGGTGCTTGCCGCCAAGTGTTGAGGACTTGAGTTTGATTCCTGAAGCACACATGGATAGGAGACAAGAACAGACTCCTACAAATTGTCCTTTGACCTCTAACTGCATGTGCTGGTACATGAGCTGGGCAGAAACACATGCCTATACAGTAAATAAAAACAGATGTGCAAAACAAAACAGCTGGTAAAGTGCTCAGTAGATCCACGAGCATCTAAAGTGCTCAGTAGATCCACGAGCATCACGGGGATCTGAGTTCGAGCCCTAGAGAAGAATCTTACTTGGAATGTCTGCACTGGAGGGGTAGAGAGAGACAGAGTAGAGAGCAGAGCGTAGTGACCCTTGGCCCAGGAGGAGGGGCCTGAAGCACACTGTCTGTCCTTCAGCTGTACCCTGGCTCTAGGCAGCGACAGTCACAGATGGCATCTCCCTGAGACCAGCTCCGTAGTCATCCTTGTTGCCCGTGTCAGCTTTGCATGGGAGGACAGTTCCCTCATCCTTGATGCCACAAACCAATTCTAGACCGGCTGTGTGTGTGTTGTGTCCGGACTTAACACACCCAAAGCCGAGAGCTGAGCCGGATGCTTGGGTGTGGGCGACAGAAATGGGGTTTTCACACACACACACACACACACACACACACACACACACACACACACACACACACACGGGGGGGCACACATGCACACACACACACACACACACACACACACACACACACCACACCTCAGCCCCTGGAGAGACTCACCTGAGACCTCCCAGGGTGTGACTGGAATGAGAGGACATTTACAATAAAGGGCTCTATGTCCTTTGGAATGTCACATCTCTGTACCCATCGTGGGACCTGTGGCTCTGTGTCTCAGGAGAGCCTGTGGCTGGTTTCCAGGAAGACTCAGCGCCTTCCACCACCCCAGAAACTCTGCTCTGTTTGGGACAACCTGGAGCTATATAGGACAGCCCTGTTTCCAGGCCACCTCTCTCTCTAGGTCCTTTGCAGCCCCGGTGAGCCCCAGAGGGCAAGGGGCAGACAGGGAGGCCTCCTACCAGCTATGCAAGGTCAGACAGGACAATGGGTGGGTTGTGAAGCCAGACAGCAAGGCCATACAAGTCCAGCCCCAGCCGCCTAAAGTGCTAAAAATAGCCCCTCCCACAGAGCCTGCCTGGCCCCAGCAGCCAGGATGTTTTTTTTCCGGGTGGGGCCTCCCTGCTCCTGCTGCTTTGTGTTCTTAGCCCTGTTCCCATGGCAGCCACAGGTCCCACAGCTCCCAGTACATCCATCCTCCGGCTGTAAGTACACTGCTCTGCTGTCTCCCACAGTGGGCCAGTTTGGGCTTCCTAGAGCCTTTTCTCATCTGGAGACAGCCCCATCTTCCACAGAGCCCTGACTTCGCTAGGGCACCTGTGCTGTCTGCTCTCCCCCCCCCCCTCAGCTTGGGCTGCTCCACCCCCCCCACATTCTTGCAGCTGTAACTCCCCTAGGGCAAGAGGCCCTGGCATAGCCTGAGTGTAGCTATGGCAGACAAGGCGGCACAGGCCTGGAGCTTCCCTGCTGGAATCGGGCTATGGTTTCAGCCACTCAGAAGTTTCTGGCTTATAGTATTACTGTTTTCAAATGACTGTCACGGAACCTTAAGATGGCTCAGCTGGTGAACAAGGTTTGCGCCCCCCAAACCTGATGACCTGAGTTTGGTTTCCAGAGCCCACACGGTGGGAGGAATCAACACTCCTGCAAGCCGTTCGGTTGATTTCCAGGCTCGGGCTGTGGCAAGGGTGCAGCCACACCCATACGTGCACACATACCAATTGTGAGAAAGGAGAAGAAATACCCACCATCATCCCAGGTCCCCATGAAATGGGGAGAGTGACGTTGGCTTGCCCCTGGCTGCACAGGGAGCTCCTGGGTTCAGAGCACACCATCCCATCCGGCCTGGAATGTGATGCACAGCTCTGCTTCCTCCCAGACCTTAAGCTAATGCTAGGTGAGTTAGTGTCCTCTGCATGCATGCATGCACGCATGCATGTATGTTGTATCTGTATGTATATATGTCAGCCCGATTGAATACTTGTGTAGGGGTGGGTGTGGGTGTAGCTTTGTGATCCACCACCCCCCACCCCACCCCCTCCCTGCATTCCTCCAGGAACAGGTAGGAAGAAATACATGACGTGGCCACCGTTGCCACACAGGCAGTGTGAGAGGAAATCTATTCCTTCACCAGCTTTCCCAACACTTTAATCTGTTTTAGTCAAAGCTGCTCGAAGCCCAGAATAGTAGCTCACACCTGGAATCCAAAACTCCAGATGCTGGATATTTAGATGCTTATGCCAGCCTGGACTAGAGACTGAGAGCCGACCTTAAACAAAAACAAAAGATTCTTTAAAACCTTTTTTATTTTCATTCATATATATATGAATATATATATATGTATGTGTGTATATATATATATATACATATATATATATACATATATATATATATATATATTTAAGACACGGTCTCACTCTGCAGCTCACATTGTCCTCATAATGCGCTATGTAGCCTAAGCCAGCCTCCAGTCCCGGCAATCCTCCTGCCTCTGACTCCTAAGTACTGGGACTGTAGGCATAACAGCACCGGGAGAAAACGTTAAAAAGGGAAAAAGCCAGAGGATTGTGGATCTAGCCCATCACCGTTTATAAGGGAGAAAGCCAAGTTACTTCGACAGTAGTCCAGAGTCTGCTCTACCCCGTGGCTTAGGTGAGTAGTAGTGGGATGAAGCTTAGAGACAAGAAATCTGGGTAGAAACCTAGCACCCCAAAAGGGAAAAGCGGGGGGGGGGGGTAAAGCTTAAACGAGTCCTCTGCGGGCCCCGGTTCCCAGAGCCCCCTTCCCCAGCCACCGCAAATGCCTGCGCCTGCGGGGGTCTGCGGTCTCTGAGGCTCTCTAGAGCCCCGGCTAGTGGCAGACAATGTGGAGGGGTGAAGGGTTGGGGCAGTAGCTGTGAACTCAGTACAGCTCCCTGGTGACAGGCAAGGAGCCAACCTCCACTTAGCTTTGTTTCTGTGGGAAAATGAGGCCCAGGGCGCAAACAACGGCCGAGAATGGACTTGGGCCTCCCTCGCTCTTGGCAGCTGCACATGCCAGGTCCTGGCGCTCCAGGAGGGAAGAGGTCCACCGCCCTCCTCTCGCCCTTTTCCAGGGCACGCTCCTCCCACACGGAGCCTGGGAGTCTGCGCAGAGCCTGTGGCCATGCTGTAGGGCCTGCCAGGAAGATGGACTGAGCTGGGTGCGGCTGAGGTTTGGAGAGAGCCCGGCAGGGTTGGACTTGGTTTGGGGGCCCAGGAAGGAAAAAGTCAGTTTCAGCTGCAGAATCACTGTCCCATCCAGCCCTACAGTCAGCACGCATATTCCCATTCAGTGACAACAATAAGAGGAATCTAGAAGGTAAGGCCGTTCCCTCCCTGTACAAATCCCATATTTTGGTGAATGCCTGAGACCCGAGGGACAGAGTCCCAGGAAGTGGCTCAGAGGCAGAATGGTTACCTAGCGTGTCCCATCCCTAGCACTTGCAAACAAGCAAACAAAAAAACTCAAAAGAGGACTATAGAGAAGGCTCAGCAATTAAGAGCATTTACTGTTCGTCCAGAGGACACAGGTTCAGTTCCCAAGACCTACACTGTGGCTCACATGAGCAACTCCAGTTCCAGGGATGTGACGCCCTCTTCTGGTCCCCTTAGGTACTGCACACATGTGAGACACATCAGACATACATGCAGGCAAATCACCCATACACATAAAGTGAAAATAAATATGGGGAGGGGCAGGTAAGAGATTGTAGGCTTAGAATGCAGAGGCTCTGTGTCCTTCCCCAGTGCTCTTAGGGACGCTAGGCAGAGCCAGTGACTTCACAGACAGCATGCAGAACCTGCATTGACACGAACAAAAAATAGTCTTTGATATTTTATGTACTTTTCATACCGTCCGCCCTTTTGTGGGTTTTTTTTTTTTCTAAACATGGTTTCTCTAGAACTCACCCTGTAGACCAGGCTGGCCTGAAAATTGCAGAGATGCACCTGTCTGCCTCCCTGGTGCTGGGATTAAAGATGTGTGCCTCTACGCCTGGTTTGTGTAGTGCCAGTGATGGATGCATCCGGGTGAAGAAGACACCACGCCACAACCTCCTCTTGGGGGCTCCCTCTTGGACCCCAGATTAGGCACAAACCCACACCCAGACACCTGTTCAGGTCCTTCATTAAGCAGGGAAGAAAAGTTAAGTGGCAGCTTTCTGATTCAGGCAGAAGACAGCAGCAGATGACCTTGCAGTGTCATTTTAAGAGAAGGAAAAGGGGAGGTCTGTGTTAGAATGTTCTGGGAGGCAGTGGAGGATTTGGATTGAATTAGGTGAACCAAAGGGGGCTTTTGATAGCTGGACCTTGTAGTCAGCCTCAGGAGGAGGAAGTGGCCAAATAAGGGGGCTTGGGGACTGGCTTTAGGAATGTCATCTAATGGCTTTCAGCAAGGCAGAGGGAATGGGGGAGAAGGACCAGGCCTGCCAGAGCCACATGCTTGAGGGCTGGTGTCCCTACACCGAGGGTCTCCTGCCAGAGCCACATGCTTGAGGGCTGGTGTCCCTACACCGAGGGTCTCCTGCCAGAGCCACATGCTTGAGGGCTGGTGTCCCTACACCGAGGGTCTCCTGCCAGAGCCACATGCTTGAGGGCTGGTGTCCCTACACTGAGGGTCTCCTGCCAGAGCCACATGCTTGAGGGCTGGTGTCCCTACACCGAGGGTCTCCTGCATGCTAGACAGATCCCTACCGAGTGCCTTAGTTTTCTGTTGCCATGACAAAGCAACTTGACCAAAGAAACATTATAAGAAAGTTTACTCGGGGTTTGCAGTTCCAGTGGGTGAGGCCATCGCCATCGCTGTGGGAAACATGACAGCTGGCGCGGCAGCAGGAACAGTTGAGAACTCACACCCTGAGCTACAAGCACCACATGGAAAGCAGGCTAGGAAACAGTGTGAGTCTTACCTCTCAAAGGCCACCTTTACTGAGGTGCTTCCAGCAAGGTCACACCCCCTAAACTGCCCAAATGACACCACCAACCTCGCACCAAGAATGTAAATACTTTGGGACATGGAAGCCTTTGTGACTTGGTTCTGGGGCAAGGAGGGAAGGAAGAGAGCACAGACACACAGACTCGCCCACAGAAGAGCTGAGGTCAGGAGGGCCCTCTGACTGGAGATGCCACTATGTAGGTATGAATGGCAGCAGTGGGGCAGAGGGTTGTGGCACACAGCCCAGTGACAGCCAGCAAGCAGGCAGGTCTAGACATTCACTGTGGGAGGTTTCCGAAGGTGTGGTCTCCGGCTGTGGCCATCCCAGGAGGAGGCTGGGGCTGATGGTACTTACCGGTGAGAGTAAGGCTGTGCCTACCCACAGAAGGATTTGGTGTGCCTGTTTCCGTGGATCTGAGGGTTCAGGGTCCTTGACATGGTCATGCCTGTGCCAGCAACACACCTATTCATTCCCACAAGGAAGAGCATCTCATCCAGAATGTCACACAAAGTGAGAGAGATACAGCCACACCTCTGTTTTTCTTCCCTTCAATATTGTCCCCTTCCCTCTCTCCTTCCTCCCTTCCTCTTGTCTTAACTTTCTTCCCTCCCCCCCCCCAATTGAGGAACTCTAAGTTCTGGAATCAGAAAGCTGAAATAAGAACATAACTCAGTGACAGAGTGTACGCTTAGCATGGGACAAGATGACATGTTTATCTCAATACCAGAAACAACTGGAACTAATAAAAATAAGTTTTAAAAAGTTCTACTTTGGTCATTTCCTAACAGTCTCTCTCTCTCTCTCTCTCTCTCTCTCTCTCTCTCTCTCTCTCTCTCTCTCTCTCTCTCTCTCTCTCACACACACACACACACACACACACACACACACACACACACGCCTCACTATCTCACTATGTAGCCCAGGCTATCCTTGAATTGTGGTACCCCCCCCCTTTGCCCTGACTCCTCAGTGTTGCTGTTGGAGCCATCTTTGGAAGAAACATGCTCTCTGGGTGTCTGGGAGGCACAGAAATGGAAGTGGACACAGAGGTTTGCACAGTCATCCCTCCATCAGGAACCGCTCAGAACAAACCCCGAAGCTGTGTCTGGGGATTTGGAACTGGACAGAGGTCCAGGCTGGGAGCCCAAGGGTGGGGCCCCTCTCCATAGCAACCTGAAAGAGTCTGCAACATGTGCCTGCCGGCCCTGCCTTCTGACGAAGGAGCAGGGACCTGGTGTTCCTCACATAAATACATGTGGCCAAAAAAGGCCTCGCCCTGAAATAGCTCAGGTCCACATTGCCACTCCACCTCAGCTCAGCCAACAGCACAGGGCAGAAGCCTTACCCAGAATTCTGCTTCTCTCATTGGTCTATAACCAATAGATAACTGACTAGGAAGAGAAAGAATGTATCAGGAAGGAGTAATTCCATAGCCCTCAGGTATGAGAGGAGTCCAGCCAGCAGCATGCTTGGCTCAACCTGAGTTCCGTCCCAGGAATCCACAGAGTAAAAGGAGGGAACTTACTCCTGCAAGGTGTGCTCTGACCTCTATGTGCACACAACGCACACAGACACACACACAGACATGCACACATATAGAGACACACACATGCACGCACGCACGCACGCAAACACCTGGGCCGGGGTGGCAGACTCTGATAGTCTGTCCACCAGGGCGGTTTCTGCGTTACCCTCCCTGGTGCTCTGCGCTGTGGCCACTCCCACACTCCTCTGTTTGTGGGATATTTGTACCCTGTGTGATGATGCACAGTTCTGATTGGTGGAATAAAGAGCCAAATGGCCAATAGGCGGGGCTGATGTGTGGATTTCTGGGGAGAGAGAGGAAGAGGAGGAGGAATCTAGGAGTGAGAATTACGCCAGAGAGATGCCAACAAGACACAGAGGGAGCCGGGCAAGCAGAGTGAAAGAAAGAAAAAAAGCACGCGGTAAAATGCAGATTAATAGACACCGGTTAACTTAAGTTATGAGAGCTCCTGGGACAAGCCTAAGCTAAGGCCACACTTTTCATAATTATTAATAAGTCTCTGTGTCATTGTTTGTGAGCTGAAGGCCCAAAGGGAGCTCTGGCTACAAGCAAGGGTTCAGAATGATACCGTATCATTGTGTCTCAGCTCCCAAACCCATAGCGCTACTGTGGTAAGGACCTGAAACCAGAGCCACAAAGTTAAAAAGGGCCAGCGAAAGAAACGCATTCTGCCCACTGACCAACTCAGTACAAAAGCCAGCCAATCCCTGAGCAGGAAAAGCAAACTGAGCAGGAAACCAACCAATCGCTAAGCATGAAATCCAGCCAATCTCTGAGCTTGTCTAAGCTCAGGGATTGAAATCCGACCAATTCCCACCCTGGAAAAACTCTGCCCAGGAGAAGCCCTATATAAGCCCTAGACTGTAGTTTGCTGTTGCGTTTTCCGCCGTGGCAGAGGCAGCCGTTCTCCTGGATTCTGGAGCAGAGCGGGGCAGGGAGGGCTGTAACAGGGAGGGCTGGGGACACCTTCCCCCTTCCCCTAGCACTACTCTGCTGGGGACTGTAGCCAAACTGTAACAAGTTTCCTGGGGAAGGCACCCCCTGAGGAGCAAGCTGTTACCCCCCCCCCCAGACCTTTCCCTGGAGCACAGCTATAAACTGCTAGGCTTCCAGTGAGTGACTTTGTGATACTGCTTGGCTCCCTTTCCATTCAGCTGCAGGGCTGACAAAGTGCCCCAAGCCCAGTGACTTAGTTCAGATGCATCCCCGCAGGGTGGGAGGCTGTGCAGGCTTGCTCCTGGAGGGTGTAGAAGGAACTATGACCATGCCCTTCTAGCATCCGCGGGTGCTTTGCAGACCGCGTTTGGCAAGTCCTTGGCTTCTTCGCCTGGTGTTCTTGTGAGGGATTGTGTTTAAGGTTCCCTTCTCGGAAGGCGTCTTAGGTTTCCTGTTGTTATGACTAAGGCATCTTAATGGAGTGTGGTGATATGGTGTTTATGATTTATTAGAGCCACACTAGTTAGAAACCAGGCACACACATCTTTAATCCCAAGATTTGAGAAGTGTAAAAACAGGTAAAGGCATTCAGTCTCAGGATTATTCCCCAACCACTCTGAGAGGCAGCAGTCTGAGGCTTGGTGAGAGAGCCTTTTGCCTCTGAGGATGCCTGGATTCAGGGTTGCCATTTCAGCTGAGTAGAGGTAAGATCTCCTGGCTTGGCTGCTTTGCTTCTCTGATCTTCAGCTTGAAGCTTGAACCCCATATCAGTCTCTGGGTCTTTGATTTATCATGCTACAAGGGAGAAAGGGTTTTGTTTGTTTTTGGTTAACAATCCATCACGGTGGTGTGATGGGAGATGTTATTCTGTATATATGTTTCTCATACTGGTTAATAAAGCACTGTGGCCAATAGAAAACTAGATAGGCGGGGCTAGGAGACTAGGAGAAGGAAAGAGGAAGTGGGAGTTGGGGTCGACAGGTAGCCCATGGAGGAAGGAAGACGCCCGCCTCGGCTTGCCGATAAGACGACCACGTAGAAATAATTAGATAAGTAGAAATGGGTTAATAATTAAGACAGAGCTAGCCCATAAACAATATTGGTAACTGGCCAACAGGATTGTATCAAATACAGAGTCTCTGAGTGTTATTTGGGGCACACGTGGTTGCAGGACAATGGCGGCAGGACCAGGAGGCTGGCAGGAACAACATGCCGTAACAGTGGTGCAGTTTCAGCAGCAGGAACTTGAGGCAATGGTCACATTTCATCCACAAACAAGAAGCAAGCTGGGGGCTGGAAAGCTGCCTCAGCAGCTTAGAACGCTTGTTATTCCTCCAGAAGACTTGGGTTAATTCCCAGCAACCACATGGTGGCTCGTAGCTATCTGTCACTCCAGTTCCAGGGGACCTGATGGTCTCTCTGACCAGGCAGACATGTGGTTGTGCACATATATACATTCCTGCGAGCAAAACAGTCACATATATAATAAACACATCCAAATACATTTTTAAAAAGAAGGCTGATAAAATTTCCCAGCGGATGAAGGCACTTGTCTCCAAGCCTGATGACCCAGCTGTATCCCCAAGACTCATGTTGGAAGGAGGGCCCCGAGTCTCAAAGGCTGTCCTCTGACTTACACACATGTATGGATGGGCGCACATATTAAGTAAGCACAGGTTTTAAAATAAATTTAAAAAAAACTTTAAGGCAACGAGTGATGAATGCTTGTCCTAAGTTCCTTTTCCCAGGATCCCAGCTCAAGGAAAGATGCCACCCACAGCGGATGGGATCTCCCTCCTCATTAACCCAAATAAGAAAAATCCCTAAAGCCATGAATAGAGGGCCATATCCCAGGTAATTCTAATTTTATATGTTTATGTATGTGTATGGGTATTTTGCTTGTATGTATGTTGTTTGTGCACTACATGTATGCAGTGTCTGAAGACGCCAGAAGAGGGCGGCAGATGACCCCGGGCCTGGAGTTACAGACAGTTGTGAGCCACAGGTGCTGAAAATAAGCCCTAGTCCACTGGAAGAAAAGTCACTGTTCTTAGCTGCTGAGCCGTCTCTGTGGCCCCTCAGGTGATTCGGTTCTCGAGTTAACAACTGAAATCAATGATCGCATAAATTTGGGCTCATTTCATATTGTCTTTTACAGTCCTATTTCCGAAGAAGGTCAAAGACGAAGGGTTAAGGCTCCCGCATGTGTTTGGTCGGCACGGATGGAGGGGGCGTGGTGAGTGTTGTACACGGTTCAGCCCATAATGTCCCGTGCTAAACTGCGCCCAGCAGCTCTGGGTGAATCTCTGTGAGCCCTGCCACAGCCCCACGTCTCCCACTGCCCACTGCTTCTTGCCACACCCTGCTCAAAGGGGTTGTTGAGCCCTGGAGTGGGGGTGAGGCAGCTACGTCCCCTCTGCCGAAGGCTCCCAGACCTTCACCTGCTCGGGTCTAGGTCCCTAGCAGCTACGGGATCCAGGCTCTGCTTTTTCCAACCCTTACAGAACTACACCCTGAGTGGCCTCGGAAGCTCCAGGGGCACAGGCACCTCTGAGTCCTGGGCTGATGACGGTCCCCTCGGCTTCCTCCTGCAAGGTTCCCTGTTGTAGGAATCCCAGCATTCTCTTTGGTCTTCCAGGCTTGTGGGTGATGCCTGCTGTCTTTATAAGCCCCAGGAGCCTTTCTGCTAATTTCTTTTTCTATTTCAGTTACCTAAGAAGCCCAGGCCGTCCTCGATCTCAAAATCCTCCTGCCTCTCCCTCTCAAATCCTGGGATTAGAGGTGTGCGTCATCACCACACTCAACTCCTAGTTAATTCTTTACATAAATTCTCCCCGCTCAGATAGCTAGTTCCAGAGCAAGACAGGACTGAAGCACTGGTGACTCCCCCGAGCTTAGCTGTTCTCCGGAAGCTTTGGGAACCACCTCCCCCACCCAGTGTAGCCAGTCCAAGCTGTGCACCAGCAGGCCTTGGCTCCCCAAGCATTGGCTACTTGCGTTCAACCAGCCCCGAAAACAGACTGAGAAAAGCCCCAAGCTGGAGGTGCATGCCTGTAGTCCAGCATTGAGGAGACAGAAGACGGTTATGAGTTACATATCAAGAACCTGTGTCAAAAACCAAGTCAGAAGTGGGTGTTGGCTATGGTGACACCTGCTTCTAACCTTAGCACTCAGGAATGGGATACAGGGGAGCCCCAACTCCAAGGTCATTTTGGGCTACAAAGGGATTTCTAGGCCAACTTGGGCTACATGAGACCCTGTCTCAAAAAGAAAGTTTGGAGAATCCATGAGACTGCCCTTTTGATAACTTTTATTTTAAAGCAGGGTCTTGTTAAGTTGCCCAGGCTTACAGCCCTGAACTTACATTCCTCCTGCTTTCCAAACTTCTCAAGTAGCTGGGGCACAGGGCTGGGGCACTGTCTCCTTTCCTTTTCCATTTTATGTGTATTAAGTGGTTGTCTGTACATGGCTTTTCGCCACAAGTGTGCAGTACCCCTAGAAGCCAGAAGAGGGCTGTGATTGCCTGGAATGCGTTATAGATGGGTGTGAGAGGCAGGAACCCAGCTCAGGCTGCTGAAAGAGCAGGAAAAGCTCTTAGCTATCAGGTTGTCTCTCCAGCCCCATGATCTGTGCTCTTAGTGGGGGAAAAAGAAATCTTGTGATTTTTTTCCGCATGCCCAGTAGCCCAAAGTGGCCTGTAATTCTTAGTTCTCCTGCCTCAGCTTTGCAAGGTTGAAATTATAGACCTTGTCGCTCTGCTTCCAAGCACAAAGAGTGAAGTAAATCTTAATAGCTAAAGCAGTAATCCTGTGGGTCAGGAGTTGGTGGCACACCTTTAATCCCAGCACATGGGAGGCAGAGGCAGGTGGATCGCTGTGAGTTTGAGGGCAGCCTGGTCTACAGATCGAGTTCCAGGACAGGCTCCAAAGCTACAGAGAAACCCTGTCTCGAAAAACCAAAAACCAAAACAAAACCCCGTAATCCTGCCATCAGAAAGTTCAGGGTGAGCTGAGTCACGCCGCCTCACTATTGAGGACACTTTACTCTCAGACCTAAAAACCCAAGAGTCACATGGACCAAGAGCCCAGTTCCTCAGTTTCATCCTTCCCTCTACAGCCTCCCGTTTCTCCTTTAGTTTATTTCAAAAGGAGCAGACAATGGCCAAAGGGGGGGGGGAGGAAGAAATAGAAAAAATAAATCCCAAACTTGGCTTACAGCAATGTTTTTATTGTTTTGCTTTTAGCTGTTGCAATTCATAGTCTCCTTCTGGGAAAAAATAACATTCATGATAAAATGCTGAAATAATTTCAGATAAACTGGAACAGGATTACAATTGTTCTAAGAAATCTGTTTTCTGTCCACCTACCCAGCTGTCATTTGGTCAGAAGCCCAGTGACCTCTGGCTTAACAGTGGGTCTCTGACAATTCCCAGCTGGAGAGATGGCTCAAGAGTACTTGCTGCTCTTGTAGGAGGTCTGAATTCAGTCCCAACACCCCATCAACAAGTTCACAACCTTGTAGTGAGGTATCCACCCCACCCACACCTGTTGGGGCGTGGGGACAGAAGCGCATGTGACCAAGGAGGATTAGGTCTGGGGTTCTGGACCCCAGCTCTCTCTCTTGCTTCCTGGTCGAAGTCAGAGAGCATCCAGAGGCATCTTTGGGCGGTCGTCTGTTTCTGGTGTAAGTGATTTCTCCACAAATAAACATCCATTAGCTTATCCTTTTCCAGATTCTTGTTTATCTCCGAGATTCAACCTTGCCTGTAACTCCAGTTCCAGAGGACCCAAAGCCCTCTTCTGGCCTCAGTGGGCCTCTGCACACATAAATTCACTGGGACTCACACATATAAACATACAAAAAACATCTCTTTCAAACAAATAAAAACAAAAAAGAAAGACATCAGACTTTTGGAGTGCTGGTGTCTCCCTGAGGCAGGGGAACTGTTTTGAGTTCAAGGCTGGGATAGGCTAAATATTGAGGACCAGGCTAGCCTGGGCTACGAGACTATTTTAAAAGGGAAGAAGCAGCTGGACCTGGACAGTGGTGGCACACACCTTTAATCCCAGCACCTGGGAGGCAGAGGCAGGAAGATCTCAGAGTATGAGGCCAGCCTGGTCTAGAGAGAGAGATCCAGGACAGCCAGGATTACATAGAGAAGCCCTGTCTTAAAAGAACAAAGTCAAAACACAGACACAAAAGGAAAAGTGTGCTAGCAAGGTTGGTCAGTGGGTGTCGTGTCTACCTGGGCCAGCAGGGAAACACGACCACGACTCTTCAGCAGGGAAACACGACCACAACTCTTCTTCAAGCAGTTTATTCAGGAACCTTGTACATCAGCTTCCCCCTCTCCCAGTCCCAGTCAGGATGTTAAAGCCTCCAGACTGCATCCTGACTGCATCCAGACTGCCTCCACCAGGGCCTATGTCACGGGCTTAAATACTGACTCACAGCACAGTGGAAAACAATCAAGGGTCAAGCGTGCAAGTTCTCAGGCTTAGTTCCTCCCAGCAGATGTGTGTTAGCAAATCAAGAAGAGTACCAACAACTCTGGTGCAAGATGTTCCAGCCAACAGCTTCAGGCTTGCTCAAGGCGCCTCGGGGTCCATGCAGCGCCCTACAAGAGGGTAAAGGCACTTGCCACCAAGCCTGGGACTCTCATGATGAAAGGAAAAAAACTGGCTCCCAAAATTTGTCCTCTGCCCTCTACCTATACAATATGATCCTTGCACATACGAGTTAATAAAAATCAAAAAGTCAGTGTGGTTGGATAGGTCCTTCTACAGTGCTCTGTGTAAATGGAAGTTTTTTCTGTCACCCCTGGTCCTGCTGGACCAGTTTCTCTCCCACCTGTTGGTCCCCAATGCTGCTTATGAACTAATCACTGAGAGGCTAATATTAGATACAATTGCTTGGCCAATGGCTTAGGCTTACTACTGGCTAGCTCTCTCTTATAAATTAGCCTCTGGTCTGGCATCTTTCTCCTTAGGCTACTGCTGGCATCTGCCTTCTTGGGTGGCTGGCTTGTTTTCCTCTCAACCACACCCTTCTCCTGTTTATCTATTTGGACTCCCACCACCACCACCCCCCAGCTATATTTGCCATAGGCCAAAGCAGCTTCAATTATCAACCAATGGGAACAACATATATTCAGTGTACAGAAGGACCTCCCACCTCATCTCCCCTTTTTCTAATTAAAAAGGAAGGTTTTACTTTAACATCGAAAAATTGTGTATAACTGAACAGTTATCAAGCAAGAATTATAGTTACAATATTTAGCCCATTTGCACTTGGCAAAATTAAAGAAAATACTCTATCATCTATCCTATCTTTGTGAGTCTAAAGTTTTATAGCTATCTTTTTTTCATAACTAAGGAAAATTATAACTGTCTTCAACTCCATCAAATATCCCAGAAGGATATAATATTACCTAAGTAAACAGGAAGTGTATTGTAAGCAACTTCCAAAACTCTAGAAATGACAGGGAAAATGGGGACAGTCACCCAAAGTTCTTCTGTAACATTGGGTCCTCCATCTTCAGCCTCCAGGCCTAAAGTATCTGGTAGACTTCTCAGTGAAGCAGGAAATCTGAAGGACTGTCCCACCTATTTTGACTAAATTCTTTAGTCGCTTTCTTCTGTGTCATGTAGCATGTCTGGCAGACGCTTCTGTAAAGAAGGAACCCTGAAGCACCGTTTTGGCAAGTTCCGCAGTCACTTTCCTGTGGGTCCTGCATGTCCAGTTTATTCAGGACGCAGTCAAGCAGTCCAGGCGAGAGCAGGTTCTTGCCCAAATTGCTAGTCTTGCCACAGTGAAAGCAAACTCCTTAAGGAGCTTCTTCGATGTCCATTGTCCTCTTGAAGTAATCGGTGCTGCCAGGAGCACAAATGTCTCCCTGTCAAGAAAAGTCCAAGTTGTTACGGCATGTTGTTCCCGCCGGCCTCCCGGTCCTGCCGCCAGTCTGGGCCCACAGCCGCTCCAGCCCCAAATAACACTCAGAGACTCTGTATTTGATACAATCCTGTTGGCCAGTTACCATTACTGTTTATGGGCTAGCTCTGCCTTAATTATTAACCCATTTCTACTTATCTAAGTATTTCCACGTGATCGTCTTATCGGGGAGCCGCGGCAGGCGTCCTGCTTCTTCCAGGGCTACATCTCGACTCCTCCCTACTACTTCCTCTTTCCTCCTTCTAGTCTCCTAGCCCCGCCTATCTAGTTTTCTATTGGCCACAGGGCTTTATTAACCAGTATGAGAAACATATATACAGAATAACATCTCCCATCACCAAGTTCTTAAAACACTTTAAATGCTTTATTCTGTAGATCTTTGAAGTGTTTCAAGATTACCTATCATCCAAAATATATCTTTGTATATCTAGAAAGCCTAACATGACTGTAAGTTTGATTATTATTGATGGCTGTCTATTAATCTATGTTTTAATTACACATTACATTTTAAAATCAGCTTCATAAGCATAATACCTTAAACAAGAGTTTAAGATACATATATATAGTATAACAAAATTGACCTTAATTTGTATCAATAAACAAAAATTCATACCAATGTATTCATTTCTATATCATATCACTTTTTTTAGGAAGAGATTGACTATGACCATTAACCATTTCTAATCAACTCTCTTTAAATTAAAACAAACATTTATAAACAATATTTGGGAATTTGGGTATAGTTTTCTAGACTACTTCCTATTGAATGTTGGGTGCAGTGATCTTATGGAGACCCTGAGAAAATTTAAAATTATGGTCAAGTCTTGATTGGGGTATTTTGTGTGGTTGGTCGGTGTCAGTCAGTAATCCTGAAGCTGTCATGGATGCTGGATCTCCTGGGCCATAATTTCAGGGGGTCTTACTTGATCAAACCATTTTAGCCTAGAGCAGTCCACAGCTTCTCATCTTCTGTGGAAACAAAAACAACCTCTTTTCCAAAGCAACACATCCTTAGACCAGAGTTTTGAAGTCAAGATATATATATATATGTTTAACTTAGCAGCCCCCATAATCAAATATCTCTCAGATGTTAGCTCACTAACCATCAAAACTTTTAAAGAAAACACAGTAAGTATACATAATCCAGACTCTGAGTATTTTCCATCTTCCATCTGTCATGGGCAGAGGGAATACCCACTACAAACCATATCAGGTTCCTCCAAGGGTCCTATCTGGGTCTTGGTCCCTGTTTAGCTTGCAAGGTTGACACAGTGGCCCACACCTGTAGTCATAGCTACTCCACAAGGCAAGAGGACCGTTCAAATCCAGGAGTTTGAAGCAAGCCTCTGCAACTCAGCAGGGCAGATTCTTTGGTCCGTTGTTAGGGGAGATGAGGTCTCACGCTGCTGAGATTACAGCTGAAAACCCAGTTTGCCAGCCCCTCCTCCTCCCTCTCTGTCCCCTCCCCCTTTCCTCCTCTAATCCCTCTCTAGTTCCTTTGGTTTTCTTTAATGTGTCACATGGTCATCATCTGTTTTTCTGAAACTCTCGGAGTTGGATGTTTTAGCCGATTAAGCCTGCTATCTCTGACACCATGACTTCCTGTCCATAACATTTCCCTCCAGGAGGTCCCCCGAGTGGCTCTGTGAAGGGCTCTATTCTGAGTAGTATATTGTATTTCTTCAGTAGGACCTCCAGAACTTTATGAGCTTGAGGCTCTGCCTCTGACTCCACGTTTGTCAGAGTGGAGCTGGACATGAGTCCTTTCCCTTTTATAGTTGTTCTTGCATAGCTGGGAGGTTTTCCTCTTCCTTTTGAAGTTTATTATTAATATTTAAAGATGGAGGCTTGCTATGTTGTCCAGACTGCTTGAAATTCATGATCTTCCTGCCTCAGCCTCCTGGATACCTGAATTCCAGCCATACACCTGGTTAATATTTTAAAATGTAAGGCAAGACGTTATAAACAGGATTGGAGAGATGGTCTAGTGGTTAAGAGCACACTTTAATCCCAGCAGTTGGGAAGCAGAGACAGGCAGGTGTCTGTGAGTTCGAGGCCAGCCTGGTCCAAAGCCACAGAGAAATTATGTCTCAAAAACAACAAAACAGAAGGGCACATACTGTTTTACCAGAGGACCCAAACTTGATTCCCGGGCACCCACAGCTCACAGCTACAGATCTAATGTGCTTCTGGTCCTCCTCCCCAACCGGGACTCCTTTACAGATACCCACACAGAAACTTACACGTATGCACATAATTAAAAATAAAATAAACCTTTTTTATGTTATGTGTATGGGTACAAACCAAATGCATAGGGAGGGCCCTAAGAGGATTCCGATCCCCTGGGACTGGAGTCAGAGAAGATTGTGAGCCACCATGTGGGTGCTGGGAATTGAACCCAGATCATCTGGAAGAGCAGCACCCGATGAGGCGTCTCTCCGGTTCCATAGCATAAATGTTTTTAAAAAGAAATTATAAACAAAGTTGGATATGATAGGACATGCCTTTCATCCCAGTACTTGGAAGTCAGAAACAAGCATAATTCTGCAAATTTAGGTGCAGCTTGGACCACATATCAAGTTCTAGGCCAACCAGGCTACATAGTGAGACCTTGTCTGGGTTGGGGGCAGGGCTTAATAACACTGGCTGCTCTTCCAGAGGTCCTAGGTTCAATTCCCAGCACCCACATGGCAGCTCCCAACTGTCTGTAACGCCAGTTCCAGGGGATCTGACACCCTCACACCAATGCACATAAATTAAATTTAAAAAAGAATTCACACACAGGGCTGGGGAGATGGCACAGTGGTTAAATTCCCAGCACCACATGCTGTTTACAACTGTCTGTAACTCCAAAATCTGACACCTTCACACAGACATGCTGCTGGCAAAATACCAAAAGCACATAAAATAAGAATAAATAGGTTGTTTTAAAAATCACATTCAACAAGGAAATTAAAAATGGGGTGGGGTTTAAAAAGGCGGTTGAGCTGTCGTGGTGGTATACACCTTAACCCCAGCAATGAAGACCAGCCTGGAACTCAGAGATCCGCCTGTCTCTGCCTCCTGAATGCTGGGATTAAAGGAGTGCAACACCGATTTTTTTTTTTTTTTTTTTCCTTTTTGAGACGGTTTCTCTGTGTAACAGCTCTGACTATCCTGGAACTCTCTCTGTAGACCAGGATGACCTTAAACTCACATAGATCCACCTTCCTCTGCCTCCCAAGTGTTGGGATAAAAGGTGTGTGCCACCACTGTCTGGCAAGAAAGCACTTTTTTTTTTTTTTTTAATTAAAAAATTTTTTTAAGAAGAGGTTGGAATAAAGCAAAGACATTTCTCCTACCTACAGATACTCCTATCTCTGAAGAACAGAAGTGTGTAAATCAGGAAGCAGTGGTCTAATTGAACCAATCCAACAGTCCAGGCAAGGAAGTATTGAGTCATCTGGCTGGAAACTGGCCCAAACAAGACTGTTTATAAATTTTCTGTCCAGTCCATGTCAAGAGGAAGAACTGGTAACTTCAGTGACTGTCAAACATTGCAAGATATGACTTGAGTCTAGAAACTTCTCAGAGAGTCAGTTCCTGAGATGAAATCTCCCCAGTGACCTCCCTCCGGCCAGTCCATCCCCGAGTCTCGGGGACGACCTTTAGGTCCCAGGAAAGGATTTCGCTCTTTTTATTATTAACATGTGTGAGCACACGTTTGAAAGCAGGTACCTGTAGAGGCCAGAGGAGAGTATCGAGTGGACCTAGAGGCCATCGTGAGTCACCTGACAGTGCTGGAACCTGAACTCTGTTCCCTGGGAGGACAGCAAGCACTCTTAAGCCCTTACTCATCTCCCTGGCCCCTTATTCTTCTGACTTTGTTTTGTTTGTTTGTTTTTGAGATAACAGTTTCTCTCTATGGCTCTGGCTGTCCTGGAACTCTGTAGACCAGGCTGGCCTTGAACTCAGAGACTGCCTCCTTCTGCCTCCAGAGTGCTGGGACTGGCTATTAATTTTATTTTAGTTTATTTGTTTTTGTTTGGTTTGGTTTAGTTGCTGTTGTTTTTGTTTCTTTTTTTTTTTTTTTTCCAAGATAGGATTTCTCTGTGTAAAAGTTCTGGCTGTCCTGGAACTCACTTTGTAGACCACATTGGTTTCAAACTCACAGAGATCCTCCTGCCCCAGCCTCTTCCTCCCTAGTGCTGGAATTAAAGGCGTGTGCCTCCACGCCTGGCTTGGTTTCTGTTTGGTTGGTTGGTTGGTTTGGTTTGAGACAGGGTCCCTGTGTGTAGACCTGGATGGCTGGGGAATCAGCGTGCGTAAACAAAGGGGCAGAGGCTCAAAGTTTCAGCAGCCCCTGTTGCCCCTGATTCCTGATCGCATCATTACACTCAGCTTGGAATTGGCTAAAAAAGGAAAACTCTGGAGCTGGGGCACAGTCGGGTTCTGTAGAGTGCCTTGTATAGTGTGCCTGAAATATTGAAGTCAGCTGGTCTCAGGAGGTGTGGAGCCAAGAGACACGGAGCTTAAGATCAGACCCTGTATATTAAGTAAATTAACAAATGAATAAATCTACCCAGGCATGGTGGCAGAAGTCTGAGCGGTAGATGGGGGAGGACCAGGAATTAGAGGCCAGCCTTGGCTACATACAGTTAAGTAGAAGTCTGAATGGGTTACAAGAGGCTTTTTCTCAAATAAATAAATAAATAAATAAATAAATAAATAAATAAATAAATAAATAAATACAATTGACTTTTATTAGAGTGTACTAGGGCTTGGGAAATAAGATTCTGGGACACAATATTGGCTGATGGATGTTTATTTGGGGAGAAATCACACCAGAAACAGATGACTGCCTCAGGATCCAGTTCCAAGTTTGCCTCCGGATGCTCTGTCTCCAGCCAGGAAGTAAAAGAGTGAGCTGGGGTCTGGGACCCCAGACCTAGCCCCCATTGTTCATGTCCACACCTGTCCCCACGCCCCAAAGGTCAGTGGACCTGGTGTGGGCCGGGTTGATATCTCACTACAGTGTAACTAGTAAAAAACTAAAGAATACAGAAGACTCCTTGCACTGAGTCACCCTGAAATTCCAAACACTGTCTCTTAAAGGGACAGTGCTGCAACTCCTAAGTGACATTTTCTATCAGTATCTTATTTTTATGCAAATAAAAGTGTATTTCTTCACCATTCTCTATATTACCATATAGAGTTGGATTTTACTTTTTTAGAAGATGACTTACTTCATGGGACCAGAAAGATGGCTCAGCAGCTAAGAGCACTTGTCCTTGCAAAAGACACAGATTTGGTTGCTAGCACCCATGCAAACAGTTTACCATCATCTGAACTGCAGCTCCAAGAGATCTGATACCCTCTTCCGTCCTCCTGCGGCTCCTGTACACAATGTGGCACACATCCAAGCATGCTGACAAACCGTTATATACACAAAATGAAAATAAAGAAATATTTTTAAAACTATGTATTTTTATTATTTTTTAACGATACATATGTTTGTGCATATATTTGGTGTGTGCATGTATGTACGAAGTATGAGACGACCAGACATCACGAGCTGGAGTGAGAAGTCGTTGTCAACCGCCTGACCTCCACCCCTGCCACACACACCACCACTTTTTTGCTTGTTTTTCGAGACAGGTTTCTCTGTGTAGCTTTGGAGCCTATCTTGAAACTAGCTCTTGTAGACCAGGCTAGTCTCAAACTCACAGAGATCCTCCTGCCTCTGCCTCCTGGGTGCTGGGATTAAAGGCATGTGCCACCAAACCCGGCTCTTTTTTCTTTTAAAGACAGCGTCTTACTGTAGCAGATGCTGGACTTGAAATCGTTACGCAACCCAAGCCGACCTCGAATTTGCTGCAACTTCCTGCCTCAGCCTCCCAAATGCTGGGATGCGAGCCACAATACTGTCTGCTTCAAATCAATCAAGCCCTGAACCCCTAACGTCAAGGATCCTGGGGCAATCCTTCCGGGACGGAGTTCAGATTCACTGCCGCGCAGTGGAGAGACACCCAGTGCTGGGTCACAAGCCGAAAGGAGTCAGTGGTGTTCGAAAGCCCTATGTGACCGTTGGCCGCACACTGTCTAGTTTCATTCAATTATTCCAGGTCATGTTTAAACCCTGTTAGTTAGTTAGTCTAACTAACTCTTCCAGCACGGACGAAGCAGGACTAGCGAGCTCGACCAGAGAGGGAAGCAGCGCCATCGCGAGGCCAGCTGCTGCAGGCGGCAGGCGCGGGGCGGGGAAGGCGCTGCGGAGCCGACCGCTCTCCCCAGAAGTTCACAGTCCCTCTGGAGCGGGCGGCCAGGGTCGCTCAGGGTTTCTCGGAGTCTTCCAGTCCACCCTAGACGGAAGCGCGTCTCGCACACCCAAATGCATGGGCGAGCCACTCGGGTCAGTTGGGAAAACTAAGTGACTTTTAAACGTTGCACACACCAAGTCATCACGTTTAAGTTACATTCCTTCGATTGAATTTGCTTAACATCAGGAGGCCGCTTTGGGAGACGCGTTCAGAGGTTTAAGGTTTTGTAAATAGCGTAGCAAGCCTGTCCTATAGTTTAAAAAAAAAAAAAAAAGGGGGGGGGGAGAGAGAAAGAGAGAGACTACAAGTTCCAGAATGCAATAATCACTCAACGCAAGGAGAGAGGTTGCGGTTGCGGCACCATTGCCTGCTGGGAACTGTAGTCCGAGGCTTGTTTGTGATGCAGGTGCAACTTGGGGGAGGGGGAGCGGGAGTAAACTCTGCCACGTGACACCGGAGATCAGGTGGTTGGTCAGCCTACGCGCAGGAGCTACGATTGGCTGAATGCAATACGAACGACGCCACTAGAGGCGGGCCGAAGGCCGGCGCAGGCGCACCGCGCTGCGAGCCTCGGGACCCCAGTGGGAGAGACTATGGCGCTCAACAAGAATCACTCGGAGGGTGGCGGAGTGATCGTCAACAACACGGAGAGGTGAAACCGCGGCGGAAGGATCCTGGAGGCGCGGGGGGCGGGTGCGGGCCGCTGTGTGGTGGGCGGTGGGATGCGGTGGGGAAGCGATTAGATAGAGCGCTGGGGGAAGGGGTGGTAACGGCCGGGGCGGGGCGGGCCGGGCCGGGGCGGGGCGGGGTGGGTGGGTCGTGGGGGAGGCCCGGGCCCATCAGCTGGGAGCAGAGTGGTGTCAGGGTTAGGGGCCGTGAGGGAGGCCGACGGGTGGCTGATTTCTCGAGCTCCTTCCCCAATGGAGCCTTGCAAATAATTGCTCCGTATTGGACGTTTACTGCGTTGTTACTGCGCGGCAGCCGCTGCGTCTGTCCTACCTCGGGTAACACATACAATCGTGTGCGGCAGAAACTATTGTACACATTTTACGGGTAAGGCCAGTGAGGCCCAGAGAGGGTAAATAACTTGGCTCTAGTGCTGTGAGTAACAGATGGGAGTTGAAGGCAAGTATCTTGACCGCAAAATCAGTAGGCTTAACTACTCCTGCCCAGTCTATTCCAGAACGGCTCAGATTCCAAGAGAAAGGCTGAGGCCCTAGAGGTGGAACTAAAAAGCTGTCAACTGCTCAGCACAGGGCCTGGCACCAGCGGGCCTTGTAAAGCCTTGTCTCTCGTGTCTCTTGCCCGGTTCTCTTGGATTCCTGATGGCTGAAGTTGGTCGCCAGGGTAGAGGTCTCTCGGCTTCAACATTCTTTTTTCTCCACCCTCCCCTGCACCATCCACTCTTCCTCTCCTAGTTTTGGGCCCTATCGATGGCTTCTCTTTCCCCTTCTTCCTTGGACATTGAGCTATGCAGGCTTTAGTTTCTTCTTGAAGGCCAAGGGAGGTGTGGTTGAGGTCAAACCCTACACCTGTCTTGGGACCTGTCACTTGAGAAGGTTTGATGAGTCAGAAGAGAGGGTGGGGTGACACAGACTGGGTGTGCTGATGTTTGTTCTTGGCAGGGTCTGGCCAGCCCAGAAGTATCTGGTGATCATTTCTTTTTTTATTCTTAGTTTTTCTAGACAGGCTGGCTTTGGAGGCTGCCCTGGAACTTGCTCTGTAGACCAGGCTGGCTTCAAACTCACAGAGACCCACCTGCCTCTGCCTCCCTCTCCCTGTGCTGGGATTAAAGGCATGTGCCACTGCTGCCCGGCTGGTGATGACGTCTTTAGCTGGAGTTGACCCCTTTCGTTGTGTTAGTTCTTTGTCCTATTACGTCTGCACCAAGAAAGGACATTTGGGATGAGGAAGAGACTGATGAATGAACTCCTATGAATTTGGACCCTGACATCATGTAATCTGAGAAACCTTACTGTTCTCTGGTGTACTTCGTCAAGTACTTTGATGCCATTCGACGGCATCCTCACTGGTTTTCAGGCTATGGCTTCATTCCAGGTTGGCCTTGAACCTGAGGCAAGGTGCCTCGGGCTTTTGAGTGCAGGGAATTCAGGGATGCACCACCACTCCAACCAGAGCTGTTTGCTTTCGCTGTTTGAGAGCGTTTCTGGAAGGTGTCTGCCCTCCTGGGCTCAGCACCTGGCTCATAGCTCATTGCTACCAAATAGGGTCCTGGGAAGAACTTCAGCCTCACTCCTGAAACACGTAATAATTGAAATTTAAGTGCATTGCTCAAACTAGTGAACATTAATCTTTAATTCACAAACCACCGTTAGAGATAAAAGCTGTGAACTCTTCCAGAGAACCAAGTACATATGTAGACACATAGACAGACAAACAGACACACACACACACACACACACACACACACACACACACACACACACACACACGCCTACCTCAAGGGCTTTATGTACAGACATTTTCTACAGCTCCAGCTAAAGAAGCTTGGATTACTGGGCTGGGAAGATGGTTCAGCAGTTAAGAACATGTTCTCAGCCAGGCACGCCTTTAGTTCCAGCACTCTAGAGGCAGAGGCAGGTGGATCTCTGCGAGTTCAAGGCCAGCCTGGTTTACAGAGTGAGTCCTATGTCAGCCAAGGCTGTAACACAGAAAAACCCTGTGTCAAAAAACCATAAACACTCATACAAACAAACAAACATGCTCTCCCAGAGGACCCTTTTAGCATCCATGTTGGGCAGCTCAGAGCCACCTGTATCTTCAGCGTCAGAGGGTCGGTTGCAAGTACAGAGTCATGTCTTTGACTCTATACTTTTATTTATTATTTATTTATTGGCTGTGGTGTGTGTGTGTGTGAGTGAGAGAGAGAGAGAGAGAGAGAGAGAGAGAGAGAGAGAGAGAGAGAGAGAGAGAGAGAGACCATGATGCTAGGCAAATACTACTGTGCTACATCCCCAAGTCCCATTAGGCTCATGTTTATATACTAGGGTTTGTTTTGTTTGTGTTTATTTTTTGTTGTTCTGGGTTTTTTAAAATTTATTATTATGTATGGGGTGTTCTACCTGCCTGTGTATATCTGTACTGCATACCAGAAGGGGGCACCAGAGCTCATTACAGATGGTTGTGAGCTGCCATGTGGGTGCTGGGAATTGAACTCAGGACCTCTGGAAGAGCAGTCGGTGCTCCTAACCTCTGAGCCATCTCTCCAGCCCCTGTTTTGGTATATTTGAGACAGGGTTTCTCTGTGTAGCTCTGGCTGCTCTGGAACAAGGTAGACCAGGCTGGCCTCAGACTCACAGAGATCCACCTGCCTGAGTGCTGTGATTAAAGTCATGAGCCACCACCACCTGGCTACATCAGGGTTTTTGTTGTTGTTGTTTGTGTTTTGTTTTTAACAAAAACAGTAAAAGAGCTGTGGCTGTGACTCAGGTGGTAGAATGCTTCCCTGGCATGCACCCCTAGCACCTCAGAAAAGCAGCCTGGTGGCAGAAGTCTGTAATCCCAGCACTGGGCAGGTGCAAGTTCAAGGCCAGCCTGAGCTATGTGAGACTCTGCCTCAGACATCCCAGACTAGAGCACCTGCCACAGGGCTTCAGAGCCGACTGAAGAGAAAGCCCAGGTGGAGAGTCCGGTTGGAGAGGTGAAGACAGCTCCCTGGTCACTTGGGGGATGTAGAAAGGGAACTTGGGGACTTTAGGCCCAAATTGTTCCTCTCACTTGGCTGTACTGATGGTTTCCTCATAGCCCTGTTGCAACTGTGTTGCGAGTGACTTGGTCCCCGTCTAGGATGACTGGCCACATATCATCAGGGCTCTTGTTTTTTTTTAATCACAGCATCCTAATGTCCTATGATCATGTGGAGCTTACGTTCAATGACATGAAGAATGTGCCAGAGGCCTTCAAAGGGACCAAGAAAGGCACTGTCTACCTTACCCCATACCGGGTAAGTAGTGCAGCCGGTCAGAGGCTCCATGCTTTCAGACGGTCACATGCATCTCTGCATCACCTTGTGACGACAGTGTCATCTGAACCCTGCAGGTGCAGAGCAAGCCCCCTGCTCTGCCTGTTTGTTTGTCACATGACCCTGGATTTTAGAACCACCGGGCCCTTTGTGCTGCCTTCCTGACCTGGGCCATGCCCAGAAATCTCTGTGGTGGGGCACAGCTGCTGCAGTGCCTTGCCGGGGGCTCATGTGCACAGTCATGAGTGTGGTAAGCAGGGTACAGTAGCAGGGCCACAGCCTCCGGGCTGGGCAGAAAGCCCAGCAGAACCCTGCAAGGGAGAGGTGCAGGCTGCAGAATCAGACTCTGCTGAGAACAAGCCATGTGGACTCAGTAATACAAGTTAATAGTTAGGGAAGGGTGCTCCTGCCTGTGGCCTCTCCCACCGGTGGGGTGTCAGGACAGCTGGGAGGGCACCCACCTCTGGAGATTCACACTCACTTCTTCTGTTAGATAGAGTGTCTGGTGCTTTGGAATCCCAGGGGTTGGCCCTACATGGTGGAGGTGGAGAGCTTAGTAACCTCTGACCTCCATGTAACATAACATAACCCACACCTGTCACGTAAATAAACGTGATTCAGAAGAAAAAGAAATCAAGGGGTTTTCCAGGTGTGGGCAGGAGAACCCTGTGCCTGTCAGGCAGAGTAACCTGCAGGAGTCACAGTGACCCCTTCTCCTGGACCCCTGTGCTGCATTTTGTGTGAGCGTGGGCTCTGCCTCCCACCTCCAGGAGCCTGCCCTGGCCTGCAGCCAGCATCATAGCAGTCGCCCCCGGGAATCACATCGACCGCTGTCTCTAAAGTGATGAAATGACAGTGCCCTCACTCACTCCGCAGCCTGTAGGTTCCTTGTGTGCACACGGGACCTGGGCCCTGCAGCCTGCACCAGGGAGGAGCCATGCCATGCGGCTTTCAGACAGACCCGGGCCACGCTGTCTGCTGTGGCACTAGGAACAGGCCGGCACACAAAAACCGCGTGGGAAGCAATGACTAAGCTGGCTAGGTTCTGGCCCTGATGGCCTGGTCGCCTCTCGCCGTAGGTCATCTTCCTGTCTAAGGGGAAGGATGCCATGCAGTCCTTTATGATGCCGTTTTACCTGATGAAGGACTGTGAGATCAAGCAGCCAGTGTTTGGTGCGAACTTCATCAAGGGGACAGTGAAGGCTGAAGCAGGAGGTAGGTGACAAGGGGGCTGGGGCGGGATTAGGTCTCCAGCGAGGGGTTCTGCACATCTCCACTGCCTCCTGGAGGGCCCTTTGCAGACTTGCGGTCCAAGCCTCCCCCTTCTCAGCCCTGAATTAACTTGATACCTGGGCTAATGGCTGAGTGGCACGTGTGGCTTTGGTAGCCAGGAGCTGGGAAATGCTGGGTTGGACCAGCCTTGTGCTCAGGGAGTGAGCCCCGCAGACTGAAAACCAAAGGTGCTCATTTTTCCCCAGGAAAGGCCCAGGTTTTAGATTTGGAGAGGAGCGTTCCAGGAGAGCCAAGGAAAGGCAGCTGTCCTACCGTAGAGCTGGCGGGGCCCTGCTTTGAGGCTGACTCCAGACTGCTGTGTCAGCCTCAGTCCCCTTTCACCCAGCCAGGCTGAGGGACCTTGTTCTGTACCAGGAGAGCTGCCCAGGGCTTTGCTGGTGTGTAGAGAAGCCTCCCCCTCCTCCCCCTTGCTGTTGGCTCTACAATCAACCCTGTAGCCTTGGTGCTGGCGGTGTAGGTGGCTGGGGGTGGGGAAAGTCCCTGTTGAGAGGATGAAGCCCGTAAGCAGGAGCATCTGGTGTTGTGTGGGCACAGGCAGAAGCCCCGCCCCTTGCCGGCTGCCTTCTCAGTGTTGGACCATGTCCTTACGCTCCTCAGGTGGCTGGGAAGGCTCCGCTTCCTACAAGTTGACCTTCACAGCAGGGGGCGCCATTGAGTTTGGGCAGCGGATGCTCCAGGTGGCGTCACAAGGTATTCCAGCTCTTAAAACAAGGGGCTGGCCCATGGGTCTCTTGTTGGTCCTTTTGTATTGTAAGCACCAGGAGGTAACTCTGTGGGCCCAGCTGACAGGGCCGGGAGTTGGGAAAGAATCCTGTAACTCCCGCCTGTGGGTTTCCTCACCCATAACAGGCGTGCACCATTCTCACAGAAAGGTTTGGACAAACAAAAACCCCAACTGTTAAACTACTGTCCGCAGCCATTGTAAATTCATCACCAGGCACCATGTTCCGCGTTCATTCCCTCTCGTGCTTTCCCCGCACCCCACCCCTGGTTCCCTTTCCCTCTCCACCCCTGCCCTGTGGCCCTTTTCTGCCCTCCGTCACCCCTCCCTCACCTAGGCAGACCCAGTGGGTTGGCAGTGCAGTGGTTGTAGGGCACATACATCTGTGGGCACAGTCCTGGGACGCCAGTCCCCAGGCCGGCAACGCTCATCTCTCTCTCCCCTTGCACTTGTAGCCTCCAGAGGTGAAGCCCCCAATGGAACCTATGGGTACCCTTACATGCCCGGCGGGGCCTATGTCTTCCCCCCGCCAGTCGCCAATGGAATGTACCCCTGCCCTCCTGGCTACCCCTACCCACCGCCCCCACCCGGTGAGTGTCCTGTGCTGCCCGCCCAGCGTCATCCTCCCACCCACTAACCACACCTTCAGGTTGCAGGGGTGTGCCCTTTCACCTGCTTTAGACCTAACAGACATTGGAGATTGTAGCGGGCACCCAAGAAGCTAGACAGGCCACTCCCAGGATTAGCCTTCTGAGGGAGCCGCGGGGGCCGCTCACTGTCTCTGTCACTCTTTTCCCAAGCAGAGTTCTATCCAGGACCTCCCATGATGGACGGAGCCATGGGATACGTGCAGCCCCCGCCACCGCCCTATCCGGGGCCTGTGGAGCCTCCAGTCAGCGGCCCCAGCGCCCCCTCCACTGCTGCAGGTGAGGCCCCCAGGCTGTCAGGATGAGCTTTCTTCTCCGGGTCTTTCCGAGGGCCCCACAAGATGACCGAAGACTACCTCTGGCTCACAGAGCAGCAGAGTGGTAGCCCGGTGGTGAGGAGCTATGTTCCAAGCGCTGGGTGTGGGTCAGTGAGCCCTCGCCTGGCAGAGGGCTAGGCCTGTGTTCTGTGTCCCCAGTGTCACAGAATATGCACAATCTGAAGTTGAGATGAGGTCTAGCTCTAGATTCCAGTCTTGTTGGCCCTCAGCTACCAGTGACCTTGGACCCAGAAGGTCACCCTGTGTGCCTTGGTGTTTTCATCCACAGGTGGTCACCAGGACCATCTGTGGCCCCATAGACTTAGGCCAAGGGCATGCAAAGGGACTGTGAAGTCAGTGCCAACGCATGGCCAGTGCTCAGGGAAGTCACGGAATCTTTTGGGGGCCAGAGTGCAGCACCAGCTGCCCAGAACTCAGGCAAGGGCAGAGGAGCTGAGCATGTCACCCATTGCCACCTAGCCATTCGTTTCCTTTTACAGCTGAGGCCAAGGCCGCAGAAGCAGCTGCCAGCGCCTATTACAACCCAGGCAACCCACACAATGTCTACATGCCCACGGTAAGTAGTAAACCTGCCTGCCCGCCCTCTCAGTCACACGGCCTGGGAGCTAGTGATCAAAGAGGTCACAGCTCATCCTGAGATGTCTCATGTGACCTTGGCTTTCATCCTGCAGAGCCAGCCTCCGCCTCCGCCCTACTACCCCCCAGAAGACAAGAAGACGCAGTAGACCTTACCCACCTCCCTGCCTCTCACTGGATGACCCCCCCCTTCCTGGGCCTCCCATGGAGCTGCATCTGAGACTCTGAGAGGCCAGGCCTGATTATAAAGTCACCAGGAACTGGCCCGATGGAAGGGCAGGGCTCCTGGCCTCTGAGAGGCACCTCCCAGCTTCCCGCACTAGCTCAGCCCATGGCACTGCTCTGTCTGGCTTCCCTCTCACCACCTCTGGGGCTTTTGGAAGCGTGGGATTGCCCCCTTGTTCCTCACTGAAGTAGCTCCTCCCCACAGAGGGACTCTCTGGCCAGTCCTCCACCATAGTCCAGCCCCCTCAGCCTGGTGGCATCTTACTCCATCGTGTGGCTCATCAGACCAGCCTTGTGTCTCTCCTACGGGCCCTGCCAGGCCGTGCTGACATTCCTTCTTCCGGGGGTGTGCCCGACCCTAGATGGAAGGCCACTGCTCCAGCAGATGGTCAGTCACATTCCCTTTGACCAGGCCCGGCCTCAGCCACGCTCACCCTGCCATGCTTGTCCCTGTTCCTTCCACTGCCCCGCTCCCGGCTTTGGGAATTTTACCCTGAGCTTCCAGTAGCCGGTGGCATCAGAAGCGAGGCTGCTGTAGCTGGGAGGAGCCCCTCTTCTCGTGTTCTGGGAATTATCCCTCCCCCCCACTTTTCAAGGGGCGTTCCACGGGAGCAGTAGAGCGGGCTTGTCTGTCCAATCATGACTTTGGTCTGAGAACGAGCACCTCCAACCATGTGGCCTGAAACCGCCATCTGCCCCTGCGTGAGCGCCACGCCCCTGGATGCACTAAGATTTGCTCTTGTTTGTTCCTGGTCTGGACACAAAATGAGGAGATGGATATTTAAAGAGAACTCCCTATTTATTTGACACACACAAAAAAATCCAGTTAATATATTAATGTGAAATAAACCCTGTTTGCACCTTGATTTGTTTGCTACAACTGTGAAATAGTCAATGAAGTAACTGGATTCTCTCTGTGGTTGTGTGGACTCTGTGTGGTTCTGAGGGCGAGGTCTTCCGGGAGGAGGAGCTGCTGGCAGCTGGGAGGTGGGGCCGAGGACCCTGTTTCCTGTCAGTGAGTCTTTGGTTCCCAGCCTTCCTACAGAGGCCTCTACTGCCTGGGGCGGTGCATAGTGCCACCCACTGCCAGCGGGGGGCAGAACAAGACCTGTGTCCCATCTGCAACTCCCCTACTGAGCACGGGCTGGGAAGCCAAGCCACTTTGTCACCCAGACACTGCAGGACTCCTGTGAGGGGAGTGTGGCTTCATGCCACCTGACCTAGGAGCAAAAGGTAGAATAAAGCTGAGCCCACTGCCAGGCCTGCAGTCCACAAAGAGCTGTGGGAGATCCCAGTACCAGTCTCCTCCCGACCACACAGAGAGGCAGCAAGGGCTTGCCACGTCTTCTGCCTCCACCCCTAGGGACTCTCGGGCCTTTGAAGGAGCTCCCTCCTGACCATCAGTGGTGGGACTGGGCTTCAGGTCCCGTCTGTCCCTCCCTGGCTAACACCAAGTAGTACGGTCCTTCCCTGTGGGGTGTCACAGGTTGAGCTGTTGGCTACTGAGCAACAGGAAATGCTGCCCTACCCTAACGCAGACCTGGGGCCCATCCAGGAAACCTTGGGGTGAGAACACCACAGGTGGAGGTCGGTTTCCTTGACCCACATGCAGTGGAGGCAGCTGCTACACAGCCTTAACACCCTGGCCAGGAGCTCCGGACCCTCCCCAGGGCCTCCGTGGGAGGATGGGTGGGGCTAACCCCGCCCACTAGGTGCACTTTCTGCTCCGGGCTGGGGAGGATCCTGCCAGGATTGAGGCCGAAGGAGGGTGCAGGGAGCCTGGGAGGAGGCCCCTCCAAGGCGGTGACAGCCTGACCCTTCCATCCCTCCACCCTGCCGTAGCAGAGGACGATCGGGCGCTTTGCATCATCCTGCGGCTTTGTCGGCAGCTAGGGGTTGGTAGAAGGAAGGGTAGAGTCCGCCACCATGGCGACACACCTCTCCCACCCCCATCAGCGCCCTCCACTCTTGCGCCAGGCCATCAAGATAAGGCGCCGCAGGGTCAGGGACCTCCAGGATCCGCCACCCCAAACCACCCAGGAGGTAGGAGTGACCACGGAGGGACAAAGAGCCAGCCTGGGGGCACACCGCAGTCTGGAGGCCCCCACCCACCTACCCTCTCTGGCCCTGGGCATACATAGCCTTGTGGGTGGGCAGAGAGGTCCTCCTTGTGTCCTCTGAGCCACGGTGGGCTTCTCTAGACTCTTCCCTTTGGCGGGCCTGTACCTCCGGCCCTGTCCCTCTAGCTCTGAAGGCATCAGTCCTGTGAGGCGCTATCTCCAATGACAGTGGGCTGCCTAGGGACCCCCTCAGACACCCCAGACCCGACAGTGGGCTGCCTAGGGACCCCCTCAGACACCCCAGACCTGCCTGGCTCTTCCCCCATCTCTGCTGTTAAGGCCTCACTTCCGCAGCTGGGGTGAGGAGCAAGTGGCCGCCTGATAAGCCTGTTGTTTCCTCTGGGGAAGGAAGGAGGGGGAGCGGGTACTGGAGAGCCCACTGCTGGGCCAGCTGAACACCCATGGACCTCGGGCATGGCAGGCCAGGGGATGAGCAAAACGATCCAGGGGTGGGCCCTTCAGGCAGCCTTATGTTGGGACAGGTGAGCGGAATCAGTGGGCCTAGAGGCCAGACAGGCTGGGGCTGGGGCTGGGGGCTGGGGGCTGGGGTCCTCTCTCTTAGGCCTGGGTGCCCATGCCTGGCTGGGTAAGCCTTTGGGGACAGCGTGGCCTTTTCACCGTGCTCCTAGGTCCAGGTTCAGGCCCACCATTTCTCCACAGAAGAGGTAAGAGGTGAAGTTGGGAGAGTGTGTGGGAAGCAGCCCTACATCCTCTCTGAGGGAGGCCCTGGGGCCCCAGCGCGGTGGCGGGGTGGCGGTGGCAGCAGCAGCCACCTAGTACAGAGCACTGTGTCTCAACCTTCCCTGCACATGTGCCTCTTTGTCCCTTTTCTGGGCCCGAGATGATGTTTCAGGGAGGGCTGCTGGGTGATAATGGGGTTCCTGAGGTGACCCCGCTATATCTCAGCGGAACCTGCTGTATGAGGAAGCCCTCTATACCGTCCTGCACCGCCTGGGCCAGCCAGAGCCCAACCATGTGAAGGAGACCTCAGAGCTGCTGCGCTATCTGCAGGAGGTAAATTACCCCACACAGCCCAGCTCCGCTCTCCCTTCCCACCAGGCCACCCTACCCTGTGTCCCCAGCCTCCCACACTGCTGTCCTCTTCAGGCCTTCCAGGTACAGCCTGAGGAGCACCAGCAGATGCTACAGCGCGTTGGGGAGCTCGAGGTAACCTGGGCCAGGGCACTCTGGAAAAGGAAGGGGCACGGGAAGCCTGGCCTTCTCAGGAACTCAGGCAGCCCCCACTCCCATCCCTCCAGAAACCAACATTTTGTCTGAAGGCAACAGTGAAACAGGCCAAAGACATTCTGGGCAAGGATGTCAGTGGTGAGTGTGTTTGGGGGCCCTGGAACCCCCTCTCCCCATCACAGTCTGGCCTTGAACTCTTTTCCAGAGAGCCGTCCCACCAAAGTCCCCAGCTGCTGCTAGCTGCTTAGATGCTGAGTTTAGAGGGACCCTTATCCAGCTTTCTCTGGAGGAGGCCGGGACCCAGGGAGCTGGTGGGAATTCAAGGGACCGTGGCTGACTTCTTGGAGTTTTGTCCCTCACTCCTTGCCAGGGTTCAGTGACCCCTACTGTCTGCTGGGCATCACCGAGCAGGGACCTGGCATACTGGAGGGCAGCCCGGTGTCACGACGTCGACAGAAGGCTGTAGTGAGGCACACCATCCCGGAAGAGCAAACCCATCACACCCAAGTCAAAAACCAGACGCTGAATCCTGTCTGGGATGAGACCTTTGTCTTGTATGTGGCTCCCTCCGTCCCAGCCCTGCTCCCATCTCGGGCTCCTCTGGGTGTAGATTTTCTAGCCAATGAGATCGGTGGTCTAACTGGGTCAAGAGAGTGAGCTCAACCCTCGGTCCTTGGAGGGAGACTCACTAGATGGGACAGACCCATGACATGAAGGCCAGCTATGTCTCTGCCTGATGTGCTACACAGCTATGATACTAGCACTCGAGAGTAAGGCAGAGAGATGGCAAGTTCAAGGCTAACCTAGGCTACATGGCAAGACCCTGCCAAATGACTAAATATGCCCTATAGTAGCGGAGCAGGGACAGTTGGGCATCTCTGGATGGTGGCCAGGGGACACTCCAGCCTATCCTCAAAGAAGTAGAGAAGTAAGTGGTCAAGAAGGAGGGCTCAGTGGGGTGGCTCAATCTTTAGTCCCGTCACTTGGGAGGCAGAGGCAGGCGGATCTCTCTGAGTTCGAGACCAGCCTGGTCTACAGCGTGAGTTCCAGGACAGCCAGGGCTGCATAAGATCCTGCACCCAAGAGAAAAATGTAAAGGAGGAGGGGAGAACTAGGCAGGAAGGGGCTACAACTCCATTTCAGAGGGCAGGTTCTGGGCTTGTGGACGACCCTTGTGACCTGGTCCAACATGAGTGTGCTTGGGTACCCTACCCAGCTAAGGTCCTTAAGCATATGTCCTCTCTTCCCCTTGAAGGGAGTTTGAGGACATAACCAGTGCAAGCTTTCACCTGGACATGTGGTGAGTGGCCTGCCCCGCCCCAAAGGATGGGGGACGAAAGCAGGCGCGGGGGCAGGTGGCAGCCCTTATTTACTGATGGCCACGGGCCTCTTCTCTAACCCCTCGCTCAAACCTCTGGCTTACAGGGACCTGGACACTGTGGAGTCAGTGAGGCAAAAGTTTGGGGAGCTCACGGACCTGCACGGGCTCCGAAGGTGGGTGCCACAGACTCACAGAGGGAGGAGGTTCCCCCACCCTCTCACATACACCCTGGTTTCTGGAGCCCCGGGGGTGGGGGGCTAACCCGTCACCCATCCTGCCTAAAACAGGATCTTTAAGGAAGCTCGGAAGGACAAGGGCCAGGATGACTTTCTGGGCAACGTGGTTCTGAGACTGCAGGTGAGGGCGGTGCGAGAAGCCAGGAGAGAGGCAAAGGCAGAGAGGGTGAGGGGCTCTGAGGGACTTCCGGTCGGATCTGACCCAGCCTGAGCCTGGCTGCTGCCCCGACTGCGCCGGTCCTCGCCTCAGCTCTCTGCAGGGTCCTGATGCTCGCCACTGTGCGTCTTGCCTGCTAGGACCTGCGCTGCCGAGAGGACCAGTGGTACCCGCTAGAGCCCTGCACGGAGACCTACCCAGACCGCGGCCAGTGCCGCCTCCAGCTCCAGTTCATTCACAAGCGGGTCGGCCAGGGCCTGGCCAGCGGCTGTGTCCCGCTGCGTTGGGGAGGGCGGGGTGCATCTCTCATGGGGTCCTCTGCTCACAGCCCTGCTGACACTATTGCAGAGAGCCACAGTGGCCAGCCGCTCCCGGCCCAGCTACACTGTACATTATCACCTTCTGCAGCAGCTGGTGTCCCACGAAGTCACCCAGCACCAGGTATGGCTGCCTGCCAGAGCTGGATGCCACCAGGGCCGCCTGTCGGTCCTGATATACCACCACTGTTCCCTTAGGCTGGCAGTGCCTCCTGGGATGCAACCCTGAGTCCCCAGGGCGCCACTATCCTCTTTCTCCATGCCACTCAGAAGGACCTGTCTGACTTCCACCAGTCCATGGCGTGAGTACACACCCTGCTCGGGACCCCAGGGGCCTTCTCCGCCATGCCCACCCAGCCACAGGCTGGCAGCTCAAAGCACAGCTTTTCTTTTGTGTTCGTTTTTGCGCTTTGAGACAGGGTTTCTCTGTGCAGCCCGGGCTGTCCTGGAACTCACTCTGTAGACCAGGCTGGCCTCGAACTCACAGAGATCCACCTGCCTCTGCCTCCTCAGTGCTGGGATTTAAGGTGTGTGCCACCACCATTCCGTTTTCATCCTCTTTGAGCATTGCCCCCAAGATCACTCGCTGCCCTTGTCTGCGTCTCTCAAGTCCTGGGCGTTTGTGGGTTGCCTGTCTTTGAAGGTCCACTTATCAGTGTCAGGCTTCCAGCAGCAAATAGTTGATACTCATAAATCGATGTTAAAATGACTTGGAGATACACACCTGTAATCAATCCCAGCATTCAAAGCGCCGAGGCAGGAGGATGGAAGCAAATTTGAGGCTCTGTCTCAAAAAACAAACAAACAAGAACTCTAAAAATGGCAATCGGTCTTCAAGGGCCTTCATGCCCCTGAGCTATGTCAGCTTCTGGGAATGCCAAGAAGGGGCACTCGTGAATGCCTGGCGTGCCTGCCTGTGTGGCACGGAGGTGGAGGAGAGTGGTCACACCTGTTGCTGGGCAGGAGTGGTGAGAGCAGAATGCCACCTGGGGCCTGGCAATGGCTCCGTCTTTGGGTGAGAAGCGATGGGGGGGGGTCTCTGGGGCTGTGTGAGCCTCTGGGTTCTTGGGCAGATGGTGTTCTGAGGAGGAAGATGGTGCGCAGGGAGGGCCGGCGACATGCTGGTTCCCTCTCAGGGTCCAGGCGCTGTTTCAGTAGGACCCTCAGCCTGTGCCTGGTTGCTCCCTGCTTTCAACAAAGCCTCATCTGGCTCAGTCACCCCTGTCATGTCTCCCCCTATGCCTGCCTTCCTTCCTTTCTTTTTTCTTTTTCGGTTTTTCGAGACAGGGTTTCTCTGTGGCTTTGGAGGCTGTCCTGGAACTCACTCTGTAGACCAGGCTGGTCTTGAACTCAGAGATCCACCTGCTGATGCCTCCCGAGTGCTGGGATTAAAGATGTGCGCCACCACTGCCCAGCTCAGTTTCTTTAAGAATTATTTATGTGTATGTGTGTGTGTGCTGTCTGCGGGACCATATACCACCTGTGTGCAGATGCCTTCATTAGCCAGGGGAGGGCACTGCAGGCCTTGGAGCCTGAGTTCCGATAGTTAAGAACCGCCTGATGTTGATGCTGGGAACCAAACTCAGGTCCTCTGGTAGTGCTTAATTGCTGGGCCATCGCTCTCTCTCTCCCTGACTGGTGCAACTGCTCTTTCCCATTGAGCTGTCTTACTGACCCCAGAAATAGTGAAGGATTTGTTGTTGTTATTGAGACAAGGTCTCTCTATGTAGCCCTGACTGACCTAGAAAGTGCTGTGTAGACCAGGCTGGCTTCTAACCCAAAGAGATTCACCTGCCTCTGTCTCCAGAGTGCTGGTATTCATGGCATGCACCATCATCACCAGGCCCAGCTCTGAAGTTTTCTCCAAAGCACAATTTGAGTCAGGTGACGCTGGGCATGGTGGTGCACACCTTTAGTCCCAGCACTTGGGAGACAGAGGCAAGCAGATCTCTGAGTTTAAAGCCAGCCTGGTCTACAGGGTGAATTCCAGGACAGCCAGGGATATACAGAGAGACCCTCTCTCTCTCTCAAAAAGCCAAAAACAAACATCCAAAAAGAGTCAGGTGACTTGAACAGCATCCATAGAAACAAGCAGCGGTTCTGTGTATCACATTATCTTATCGGTCCCTGGCTCATCCTTGCCGGTGGAGAGGGACGGGATGTTGCCTTCCTGGGCCCTGCTGAGGGCTTCCTGTCTCTGCAGGCGGTGGTTGGCCTACAGCCGTCTCTACCAGAGCCTGGAGTTCCCCAGCAGCTGCCTCCTGCACCCCATCACCAGCATCGAGTACCAGTGGATCCAGGGCAGGCTCAAGGCAGAACAGGTGAGCGGTGTGAGTGGGGCAGGCAGGGTAGAGTGCCATGGACTGTGAGTAACTAACGTCTGCCTGGCTTTGCAGCAGGAGGAGCTGGCTGCCTCCTTCACCTCCCTGTTGACCTATGGCCTCTCCCTCATCCGGAAGTTTCGCTCCGTCTTTCCCCTGACTGTCTCCGACTCCCCATCCAGGCTTCAGTCCCTCCTCAGGTCAGTGGCTACCCTTTTGCTTCTGCACAGGGGTCAGGGATGAGTATGCAGGGTCTGGCACCTGTGGGGAGGGGCCAAGAAAGCCTGTTGGGCGGGAGTAGGGAGGCGGGCCTCTGGACAGAGCCCTCTGTCTTCCAGAGTCTTGGTGCAGATGTGCAAGACAAAGGCCTTTGGAGAGCTGTGCCCAGACAGTGCCCCACTGCCCAAGCTGGTTTCTGAGGCACTGCGGGTAGGTACCTTTCCCCGGGTGGGGGTGGGGGCGTGTTCCTGAGCCCAGTGGCCCCTCCATCCCCCTGCCTGTCTCTCTCCCAACAGACGGGCACAGTTGAATGGTTTCATCTGATGCAGCAGCATCATCAGCCCATGGTGCAGGTAGACTCTGAAACAGGTTGAGGGGTGGGTGGGTGTGTGATGTCTGCCCCTGAGACCCAGTTCAGCCACCTGTACCCTTCCCAGGGAATCTTGGAGGCCGGCAAGGCCTTGCTAAGCCTGGTACAGGACGTTATGGGTGATCTGTACCAGTGCCGTCACACATGGAACAAGATTTTCCACACGTGAGCATCTATGGGTCTGGATCTGATGGGCCTGTGGGACCCCGGTGGGTACCAGTGTCACACACACTGCCTTTCCTCCAGTGTCCTCAAGATAGACCTCTTCTCCGTGGCCTTCCTGGAACTGCAGTGGCTGGTGAGACTGTCTGCCATCTCTAGGTGGCACCCCTCTGTCTAACTCTGAAGCCGTGCCCAAGCAGCTTTCTCTTGTAGGTGGCCAAGAGGGTACAGGACCACACAGCGGCAGTGGGCAACCTCGTGTCTCCGGACGTGGGAGAGAGTCTGTTCCAGCTCTATGTCACCCTGAAGGAGATCAGCCAGCTGAGCCCAGGCCCCTCCGACAGGTGGGTAACAAGTAGCTTGAAGGTGGGCGTCGGGCATGCAGGAAGGGGTAGGGTTGACAAGGGCTGTGGCCCACGGCCAGGCCTACCTTCCACAGCTAAGCCTCTGCTGTCCCCAGCAATGGAATCCTGGCCCTGGATGGCTTCCACCGCTGGTTCCAGCCAGCCGTGCCCTCCTGGCTGCAGAAGACCTACAGTGTTGCCCTGGAGCGGGTACAGCGTGCTGTGCAGATAGACTCGGTACAGGCGGCGGCCCCAGTTTGGGAGTGAGGTTTTGGGACTTCCTGGCCAGGATAAGTCTCTAACCATCTCTGAATACCTCATCAGGGTACTGTTCATGCCGGCTGAGTGCAGAATATGACCAGAGGCTCAGTAGGGCTTCCCTGTGCCTAGGGGTCCTGTGGGTGGAAGGGGCAGTGGGTGGAGCATCCATCGAGCTCTGGGCTTGTTGGCTGGGGACAGATTTGTGTCTGCCTGCCCTGGGCCGCCTTCCCTCAAGCGTTTTCCTTTCCCCAGCTGGTGCCCTTGGGTGAGCTGACGAAGCATAGCACTTCCGCTGTGGATCTGTCCACCTGCTTTGCCCAGATTAGCCATACTGCCCGGCAACTGGACTGGCCAGACCCCGAGGAAGCCTTCATGATCACTGTCAAGTTTGTGGAGGTATGGCACCTTCCCAGCACCCTTCTCTCCCTCAGGACAGCACCCACTGCTGCTCCATCTACCCAGTTCCTCACAGGCTTTCAAGCTACGAGCCACTACCAGCCCCTCGCATCCTAAACTCCGAGTCTCTGAGACCCCTCTATTGACCCATTTTGAGAGCCCCACTCATCCATCCATTCTGTGATCACTCACCCTAGGACACCTGCCGGCTGGCCCTGGTTTACTGCAGCCTTATAAAGGCCAGGGCCCGTGAGCTGTCTGCAGGTCAGAAGGACCAGGGCCAGGCAGCCAACATGGTAAGATCCAGAGCCGCTGAAGGGCCCCAGGGTCAGGGTGGATCTGCTTGTCTCGGTGCTGTGTTAAGAAGCCCCGCCCGCATCCCTCTGCCCGCCACTACCCCAGCTGTGTGTGGTCGTGAACAACATGGAGCAGCTGCGACTCATCATCGACAAGCTGCCCACTCAGCTGGCGTGGGAGGCATTGGAGCGGCGGGTCGGGGCCGTGCTGGAGCAGGGGCAGCTGCAGAACACGCTACACGCTCAGCTGCAAGGTGCTTTGGCCGGGCTGGGCCATGAGATCCGTACTGGCGTCCGGACCCTGGCTGAGCAGGTGCTGTCTGATCCCCCGGGGACCCTGCCCACCCTGTTCCTCAGCAGGACCTGAGCCCAAACCTGAACTCAGTCCTCAAGCCAGCTTGCTGGATCGCCCCTAGCTCGTTCTATCTCCCTGTGTCTCCCTTCTTTGTGTCCCCAGTTGGAGGTGGGCATTGCCACACACATCCAGAAACTCATTGGCGTCAAGGAATCCGTTCTGCCCGAGGATGTGAGTAACTTCGTCCTATTTGTTGACCTTCACTTCTGGCCAGCTCTGTGCATCTGGGGTTGTGAAGAGCAGAGCGCCTAGGTACAGAGGAGCTGAAAGTCAGGAGGGTGTCAGATCAGTCCCCCAACCTTGACCCGGGCGTGATGCCTGCTAGGGCCTCGGGGTCCTGGGGTCACGACACCAGCTCTCCTAGACCAGTGAAGGTGGTGGCTCAGCTGTTTTGTAGCTCTGGGAACACATAGGTCTGGAAACATCCTTCCCAGTGCTTAGCATCTCTGATGCTCCCTTTGTGTCAGCCAGCTGATCCCAAGCTCCACGTGTGTAAAGGAAAGAGTGTATCACTGTGCCTCTGATTGTTTGGGGGAAAGTTAATTAACTCATCAAATGCTGAGTAAACAGACATTTTAGTTCCAGATAGGAACTTAAGCATTGATATTAAGTCAGTGTGATCAAAACTCCTGCCTTCCTAGGGCTTCTGCTCTGAGGCGGATAAAGGCATAGCTAAGTGCAGAGCTACAACTAACTACAGCTGCAACAATAACGGAGCTATCGGCAGACACGCAGTCATGTGCATGTTTGCACATACACAGTGTGCTAGATAATGATAAGCGCTAAAGGGAAAAATGTAACAGAAGGGGATGGCTGGGATGCCAAAGGGTTGTGCTTTTTGATAGTGTCAGGGGAGGCCTTGTTCTGAGTGTGACAGCTGAGTCAAGACCCACAGGAAGCAAGAAAGGGATGTGTGAGGATGTCTAGAGGAAGGCCATATCAGGAAGAGCAGAGGTCCCAAGGCTGCTCGTGCAGAGCCGGTGTGGTCGGAGTAGGGAGAGCAACAGGGGCAGAAAAGACAGACAGGAGGCAGGGAGCAACAGACTTCGTGATACCCAACACACAAAAGCCTAGTTTTGTTCCCTACTCAGGGATGGGGACTAAAATAGGCCTGTTTGTGTCTTTCCTGTCTGTCCTAGGCCATTCTTCCACTGATGAAATTCTTGGAGGTGAAGCTTTGGTACATGAACACCAACCTGGTCCAGGAGAACTTCAGCAGGTATGCAGCACCCACCCCACCCCACCCCACCCCACCCCACCCCACCCCACCCCACCCCACCCCGGGCCTGCACTGCGCTCTGCCCCACTGAGGTCTCCAAGGTCTCAGTGCTCATGGGGCGCTGGTATGCTGGGAATCCTTTTGGCGACTTCCTTTGGAAGATCCAACCGGCTTCAGGGATGGGGAGCTCAGGCCTTCTCTCGCTGGTCACTTTCGTCCTGCCCGGCTCTGAGCGTGGCAAGCGTCTCCCGTGTCCTCCAGGCCCTGCCCATCTTCAGGGCGCCTGACTGCTTCTCTTTTTTCCTCATGTCCCGCGTGGGGCTTGGGGGAGATCTGGTTGGGATGTTGAAAGTGGAGGCTCTGGCTCCCTGGGTTCAGGTTCCAGCTTCTTGGTTCCCCTTTAGTGGCTCCAAGATGAACAAGTTGTCATGCCTGTGGTCACAGCCCCAGCCTCTCCCGAGTGAATGGGGCCACATGAAGAGCTGTGGGCAGGGCTGTGCTGGTCCAGGTGGAACCTGGGCGCTGACTGGCGGTCAGTCTTGTTTGCCTCCTACTGAGCAGCAACCTGGAGGCTTGGGCTTCTTTGTCATTTGTTGAGCGGTTTTTTGTTTGTTTGTTTTGTTCTGTTTTTCCTCACATAAGCGGAAATTAACTCTCCTCTAAGACAGGACCTTTGCCCAGAAACATCTAGAACAGTGCCTGGTGCTTTAAACGAAGGCTTCCTTCCCCACATGTTAGGCGAGCTATCCCCCCCCTCAGGCCTTCTTCAGGACACAGGACCTGTTTAAGACACTTGGCTCTGCGGGGCTGCATGTGAAGTCTCAGGTTCTTGTCGTCATTTTATTCTCCGTACCCATGCGTGTGCTGGCTGAGATCCTATCTTACCCTGGGGTCCAGCTTTCCTCTCCACCCTCTAGCGGTTTGCTGGAGGCCTGTGATCCTACCAAAGAGGGTTCCCATTGAGGATAAGAGACACCTTGGACGGGGTTGATGGCCCCCTTGGCCTGCCCCCTTTCACTCTGGGAGCAGCCCCTGCTCTCTTCACGCCTGCCAGCCCTGGCCCAGACTCTCTTGTGGAGGGGGAGGTAGGGCGAGCCTGGGATCCCAAGGTCTCTCCTTCCTGAAGAGCATCTTTGCTTCCTCCCACTTGACTGTCCTGTGTCCGGCAACCCGTCCGCCCCTGGCCAGTCTTCTGACCCTGCTATGGACCCACACGCTGTCCGTGCTGGTGGAGGTGGCTTCTTCGCAGCGCAGCTCATTGCTGGCCTCTAGCAGGCTGAAGGCAGCCCTTGAGGTAACTATACCGACCAGCTGCAGCTGCAAGGATAGTAACCCTGAGTGTGCCTGGAGCCGCCTCTTTCTCCTCCCCAGAATCTGGAGACCTGCTTCCACGCCCAGGGCTGCGGTCTGCCACCAGAGGCCCTACACACGGCCACTTTCCAGGTGAGAGCTTTAGCAGTGTGGGGATGAGCCCAGGGCCCCGCAGGAGGTCAAGGCATGGGACCCACCTGTCTGCATTTACCTGTATTCAGGGCCAGCTACATGGTTTATAAAACAGTGCAATATAAAAAGTTGAGCCTCAGCTGGGCGTTGGTGGCACACACGCCTTTAATCTCAGCACTCGGGAGGCAGACCGGTCTCTGTGAATTCCAGGCCAGCCTGGTCTACAGATCTAGTTCCCAGGACAGTCTCCAACAATACAGAGAAACCCTATCTCAAAAAAAAAAAAAAAAAAAAAGTTGAGCCTCTTATTCAAAATTAAGTATAAATTTTGTGATGCTGGCAAGAAATAATCCGAATGTAGTGTCTTTCAAGATTCAGTGTCCCTACATGCCTGGCATTGGAGAGAGTCTACCTCCGGAGCCGGCCACGTGGTACTCTGCCTCAGGGTCTTCTGGTGCACCCCTCTCCGTGGCCCTAGGGCCCCAGTACTTCCTATCACATCCTACCTTCTCTGAGTGCCTGGCTGCAGTATCATGGCATGGGTAGGCATGAAGACGTTTGGGTGGATGCTCTGATCTGCCGTTCTAGGCTCTGCAGAGGGACCTGGAGCTGCAGGCAGCCTCCAGCCGGGAACTCATCCAGAAGTATTTCTGTAGCCGAATCCAGCAGCAGGTGAGGAACTCCTTTCCCACGCCCTCTGAGGGTCATAGTGGGCCTTGCCAGCACCCCTCCCAGCTGATCCCCATGCATGACGATCCCATGCCAGGCTGAGACCACTTCTGAGCAGCTGGGGGCTGTCACCATCAAGACCTCCTACCGTGCCTCTGAGCAGAAGCTCCGAGTGGAGTTACTCAGTGCCTCCAGCCTGCTACCCCTGGACTCTAACGGTGGGTGTGGCTGCCCTGGGCCTGTCCGCACTCGGTCCCTGGGCACAGAGGAGCTCCGAGCACATTTTCTCTAGGGGGATAAGGACTAACAGCATGGGGTGGGGGCGGTGTGGGGTATGGTGGTGGCTGGGGAACTCAGTCAACAGCCCCTCTCTGGGCCAGGTTCCAGTGACCCCTTTGTTCAGCTGACACTGGAGCCCAGACATGAATTTCCTGAGCTGGCCCCCAGGGAGACCCAGAAGCATAAGAAGGAACTTCACCCGCTCTTTGATGAGACCTTTGAATTGTGAGTGGGTCCCTACTCTTCTCTCAGCCCCTCCCCCTCTCCCCCTTCCCCCTCCCTGGTTAACCCCTTCCTCCTATAAGGGTAGCTTGAACTTTGGGCAGGAAGGAAAGGGTCCCAGGACAGGTGTCTGCTTCTCTGGGAGAGAGGGGTGGATTCCCATGAACAGAGGTATTCTGAAGGATGCTGTAGGTATTCTGAAGGATGCTGTATTCAGGGTACTTGGGTACCTGCTCTTTGTTGAAGATGGGCCTGTGGCCACAGAACCGTGATCAGAGTGCATGTTATTGCACCTGACAGAGAGGACCAGGCTGACCAACTGCTCTTCTCAGCAGGGGACACTCTGTATGTTGGAGGGAGGGACTGTTGATGGCAGATTTGAGTGAAGCAGGCAACTGACCGAGACCCTGACTCTCTGCCAGCCTGGTACCTGCTGAGCCGTGCCAAAAAGACTGGTCCTGTCTCCTGCTCACCGTGCTGGACCATGATACACTGGGCGCTGATGACCTGGAGGGGGAGGCCTTCCTGCCACTCTGCAGGGTGCCTGGACTGACAGGCTGTGAAGAGCCTGGTGAGGCACCTCAGACTCGCCTGCCTCTCACATACCCTGCACCCAATGGTGAGCCTGAGTCCCAGGGCAGGGCTCTGTGCCGGGGTTTCTGGAGAGGCGCCTTCTTGGGAGATGAAAGCCAGAAAAACAAGCATCATGGCTCACGTTGCTGAGTATTTCAGCAAATCTCTGGCCTAATGGACAGACCAGTGAAACCCAATCTCTGGAAGTATTACGTGACTGTCCTGGTGGGGAAGCCAATGAATCCCCGTGACGAGGGGTCTGGATCTCTGCAGGGCACACATACTGCAGGGAATGCCAAGTTTGATAACAGAAAGGTCCCTGTGCCTCTGTCGTCAGACACTCCTGTATCCTAGGGCTGGGCGTGAAGGCACACCCCTCTAAACCCAGTATTGTCAGCTTGGGGCCAACCAGGGCTACACAGTACGGATCCTGTCCTTTTTTTTTTTTTGAGACAGGGTTTCTCTGTAGCTCTGGATGTCCTGGAACTCAGAGACCCACTTGCCTGTCTCCCGAGGGTGCTGGGATTAAAGGTGTGCCCCGCCATGCCCAGGGGAACCAGTCTTAAGTAAAAAGTACCTTAGGTACATTGACTTCTTTCTCACGGCCCAGTGAACTGTAGTCTCTTACTCATTTACTAATGAGTAAGCTGGAACTGAAGTTAGCTATCTAGCCTCAGGATCTCTTAGAAAAAGGCAGTGGTTGCCCCATCAGGACATTTCCAGCCTTGTTTGTCAAGACATACCTTGCTAATTTAGCTGGTGTGTGTCCACCAGTTTCCTACAAGGTTGGCATAGGGGCCGAGGAGTACTGTTCTTTAACCAGGAGTTTGACCGCAAACCTGTCTCCACAGGGGATCCGATTTTGCAGCTGTTAGACGGCCGGAAGGGTGACCGAGAGGCCCAGGCCTTCGTAAAGCTCAGAAGGCAGCGAGCCAAGCAAGCCTCCCAGCATGCCCCACGGCCAGGGCCGTAGCAGTGGAAGGAAGCTCCAGGTTTGGGGTCTTCCTGACTGAGGGGAGCCCTATCCTGGTCCATCCTGGTGTAACACACTGGGAGAGCCCTCGGTGATGGAGTACCGTGACCAGTATTTATCTCTTTTGTTACGGAGACTGGGTTTCTTCTCTTTGTAGTCCCGGAACTCACTCTGTAGACCAGGCTGGCTTGAACTCAAGAGATCCACCTGCCTCTGCCTCCTGAGTGCTGGAATTAAAGGTGTGCGCCGCTACAGCCACCACCTGGATATTTATTATTTCTTGTCCCTCCCTCTTGCCCTGGTCTGTGTTCTCTGCCACATTCCAGCACAAAGGAGCGTCTCCTGTCCCTGCCCCCGCCCCAACCAAAAGCTGCTTTGGTATCATCTGGTGCCATCTGCCTCCCAGAGCTGCCGGTTCTAGCTACTGGGGTAGGGTCCAGACAGTTGGGACCTGGGCTGTGGCACAGACTTTGGAGACAGAGGTGTCTGTCAGAGCTGCCCTGGTGCAGGAGGGGGGTGGGGAGACCCTAGCTCTGATGGACGGCAGCCGAGAGGACAGTTTGGCTGTCTACAGAGTAGGCTTCCTCCCTCAGAGAGCACCTGCCACCTAGAAATGTTCTTAGTGAAAATAAAAATAAACCATTATCCACTGCCCTCAGAAAATCTATAGTTGGTTCCCAGTGGGCCCAGGAAGACACCGAGTCCTGAATGTCTGCCTGCCTCCTTAGAACGCACTGCGTGCCCCCCCCCCCCCCCGTCTCAGCCCCATCCCCAGAGCACCAGGCTACTGAGCAGAGCTTGGTCCTGGAGTAGTGTGAGCTGGTGTGTGTGTCAGGAGTTGGGCCTGTCCTCCCACGGGTTCCAGACTTGTGTGGTGTGGTGTACACCTATACTTGAACTGTCTTGCAGGCCCTCAGCCATGACTTTGAACACATTTTACCTGGCAGTTACTTTGATTGTAACCCAAGACAGGGATCTGGTATGGGGGGGGGGTGAGGCTGAGGCGCTGCTCTGGACAGTGTGTGGAGGGTCTTCTGAACTCTGGCAGATAAAGCTTCATGCCTGGGGGGGGTCGGTCTTCAAACTTGACCCTGCTAAAGTAAGTCTGTGCATGCTGACAAGAAGAAGGTGGCAGGCTTGCAGAGACCAGGCCGTGTACTCTGAGTAGTAAGTCTGTGCATGCTGACAAGAAGAAGGTGGCAGGCTTGCAGAGACCAGGCCATGTACTCTGAGTAGTAAGTCTGTGCATGCTGACAAGAAGAAGGTGGCAGGCTTGCAGAGACCAGGCCATGTACCCTGAGTAGGTGTGGGGGACAGGGTAAAAGCGTTATTATCTACGGCAGATACGTCCTCAGTGCGAGGGAGGCAGGCAGGGAACTCTGAGTGACATGTGCCTCCTTCCTATCCTTGTTACCTTTGGGGACCACCACAGCACACGCCAGAACCCTGAATCGGAGTCACCCGGCCTGGGAGGTCAGGGTGTAAGGCTAACAGTGTCTGCAGTGATGACCCCAGGAGCCCGGGCCCAGAGACCTGAGGATGAAGTGGGTGGTGGTAGCTGTCCCCACGGACCATGGCAGAGCTCTTGCTTGTCTGAAGTCTAGATATCTTCACTTGCTGACCCCGCCCACAAATAAACAAGCCACCGCAAGTTCATACTTTATTTCCAATAAGTTTGTTGATTTTTGCATTTTTTTGTAAAAAAGGAGAAAGTTTTCACTTAATTCACTGAAAGCCCTTTCGTGCTGAGCCCAAGGGAGGGGCCTGGGCTGGGGCAGATTTTTTTGTAGCCCTCTATAGCCCACTGGACACCCAGTGCTGGGAGCCAGGGTTGCCTCCCTCTGCCCACTCTGCTTTCCCACCCCACCGCATCTCTGTACATAACAATTTTTAAAATTGAAGCTAAACAATATACATTGGACAGGCACGCACACACATGCACACAGGCGTCTGCCCAGAATGGCAGTATGCCAGCTGCACTCGAGCACCAAGGAATGTATACAACTCCTCCCAGCACGATACGCAGGAAGGGCGGCCTGGCGCCCCCTTGGTCCTCAGACTGCGCTCTTCCCAACAATCACCCGCTAGCTGCCAGGGGTGGAGCCTCCGGCCCCACAGCCATGTGCCAGAGGGAAGGAGGCAGGGGGCAGGTGAGGGCAGGGCAGTGCCAACGTGACAGGTGGCTGTGGGGCCACAGAGGCTGTCCCGGAGATTCCAGAAGAAACGGGGAGAAGCCCGGGCTTCAAGACGAGGGACAGACTGAACTAGGTCTTGGTCCTTGAGAGCCTCAAGGGCCCAGGGGTGGGAGTGGGCTAGCCTGCAGTTTTGGCCTGTCAGCTCTGCGGCTGTCCCCAGGGTTAAATATGTATTTGGTAAGCCCGGGAGCTAGGCTGGCTTGCGTCTCAGGCCTCCCTGAAGCCCTCACAGCTGGGAACAGGGGACCCGAGTCCGCACTGTAACACAGACCCCAGCCTGGAATGCAGGGTGAACGGAACCTGCCCTTTCAGCCTCCCATCCTTCCCTGCTCTGGCCCCAGGAAGAAGTTAAAAATAGTTAGTTCTTACATAAAAAAAGAGACAAAAACATATTCACTGCCAAATGGCCAGTGAGAAAAGAGGGACTTTGTCTCTGAGCAGGGAGGCTGGGGATGGACAGGAGAGGACTGCAAAATAGTCTTTTCTTTAAAAAGTGCTTGGTAAGTCTGTTTAAAGTGTGTGTCTATATCTATGTCCAGATACACACACAGACACTGTGCACACGCTGGCACCACACACACCCGCACACAGAAATGTATACATGTACATAATCATATACATATACATACATACGTACATACATACATACATACATATATATACTTTAAAAAGTCCTAGGTGAGAAGGTCTGGGCCCAGGGGGGCCAGGTCTGCAGGTCACGACTGGGGGACATGGGCCCGGCTAGGCTGGCACACAGGGCACTCGCTGTCCTCAGCACAGAGCTCACACAGCACAGCATGCTGGCACGGCAGTACTGCCCGGGTCTGCTCCTGACACTGAAGGCATTTCACCGACTGCATGTGGAACACGGCCTGCGGGGGGTAGGGGGACAGGACAGTAAGTAATGGCGTGGTGTCTGCCACCCTCGTGGCCTTGGGCTGAGCTAGCAGCGCCTCCGAGACTCACTTCACCGTCCCTGGGAGGAGGAACTGGGGCCCAAAGCTCAGCACTCACGAGTGAGGCGAGAGCCGCTCAGATCCCAACTCCAGCCAGAACGGCCAGGTGGAGGGGCAGCTGTCATCACTCAGGGCTTTTGTTGGCACAGAGGCTAATGCCCCTTGTCATACATGATCTAACCCCAGGCACCCAAGAAAGACCGACGAGGTTCAGAAGCCATGCCAAGGGGACTGATCGCTGATGACTCTTAAGGAAACTACTACAGCTCTATCAGGCCAGCCACCCCAAGGAGCAGCAGGCACCAGAGGCCTGACCGCTCTGGAACGTCTCCTGGAGCGTGAAGAACCAGAGAAGGCTAAGCTTAGGTTTCTAGTGCAGAGTGACACCGGCCCTGCCACTCCTGCTCTCTCGATCTCCATGAGGGCATTCCCTCCTCATCCTCCAATGGGCTAACATCATCATCAGCCTAGCACTGACACAGACGACTGTCCCACCCCATACTCCTGGCCTCCAGGGCTGACCTTGTCCACTTGCTCCAGATGGACCCGTAGCTGCTTCTGGAGGGAGTACAGGGTGGAGAGAGAGAGGGCCTCCAGGTCAGGGGCAGCCGGCAGGGCCTCGGGCCCAGTGTGCAGCCGCTCCAGCTCCTCCTGAAGCTTCTTCACCCGGAGCTCCAGGGCATCTCGCTGCTCGCGGGCCAGCTCACACTCTGCTCCAGCTGCACTGGCTCGCTCGCCGGCCTCCTCTGCTTCCTTCTTCCAGGCATCACAAGCCTGTGGGCGCAATACGTAGTACCTCATCACGATGGCCCCGGCTCTGTCCCCCTGCCCTCCCCCTCCCAGAGAGCATCTCTAGGAGCCAGTGTGGGCCACTCTGGCTATGGGGCCTGCTAGGAAGCTGGGCCTGCTGTCTGGGGAGGGGGCAGAGAGAAGGCTGCTGCTGCCTGCAGAGAAGAAAGGTTTCAGAGCCTCAGCAGACCCTCCCTTTGTATGCGGGGAGGGGCCAGGCCCAGCATGGCAGGGGCACCAGGCCGAGACCGCAAACTAGCCTGTACTGCCACGGGCAGCTGGACAGATGGCCTAGCTCAGAACCTAGAAGCAGACAGGAGGTCCTGGGGCCACTCTAAAAACAATTCCCCTATGGAGTTCCAGGCCTGTGGTGCCAGCCACTGTAACATCCAGCTGGCAAGACCAGTCCCCCCCATGTGGGGGAGGGCGAGCACATTTTTGTTCTGGTCTTTAGGCCCCTATTCCCCCGCCGAATGCCTGCTGTGGGATGGGATGGGCACTGCAGGTGGGCGTGGGGCCCAGTACCTGCTTGGCCTGCTTCCAGGACTCCTCCCACTGCTTGATGGTGCCGTTGGCTTCATCTAGCTCTTGCCGAAGCCGGGCCAGCTCAGCAGCCCCTGGCCCTGATAGGAAGGCAGGGGAAGTGCCTGGGGAGAAACTTCCAGAGGCAAAATGCTCCCAGATGCTGCTGTTCATCCCGTTCAGACCTGCCCCAGGGAGGGGGAATGTCAGCTGTGCGGGGCTTAGGCCCAGGCCCTGGCCAGCCCAACACTGGGGGAGTGTGTGAAGGCATCATTGGTCGATTCCGGTCTAAGCGCTGGTGTTAACCTGCCACTAGGCCTGTCAAGCGGTCTCAGGTGGCTAGGGTTGTGTGGAGAGAAATCTGTGAACGCATCTTAACTGCTGAGCTACTGCACAGCTCCTTTTATATCCCAGTGAGAGGTGGAGAAGGGTCCTGACTGACACGATCAGAGAGCCAAAAGCCACTAGCCAGCACCTAGATGGGAGGCTGGAGCAGGAGGGAGCAGGAGGGAGCAGGGAAGCCTGGGCCCTCTCCTCATGTCGCAGGCAGGAAAAGAACACGCTGGAACCACTAATGGAACAGGAGAGCCAGAGCACCTGACTCCAGAAGCCTGCTGTCAGCTAGGCTGCCCACATCTGCCCTCAGCTGACACTATCTACCACCCTCTGGCTCCCAGGGCAGAGCCTGTCATAAGCTCCCTATCTATCCCTGGCTTCCTTCTACCCCTATACACGATTCCTTTGCTCCCTCTTGCACTAACTGAACCAGAGTTCAGACAGACACACACCAGGGATACCAGCACATTTGGGGACAAAAAGAACACTGGACTGGGTGAGGTAGTGTAACCCTCATGCAGATTTCGGAGTGCGAGGCTAGCCAGGGCTACATAGTAAGACCTTGTGGGGGTTTCTGATGGTTGGTTGTCCCCTCCCCCCAAACAAAATTTCTCCGTGTAACAACCCTAGCTGTCCTGGAAGAAGACCTTGTTTTTAAAAATAGAGAGTAAGACATTGGTGGCGCACACCTTTAATCCCTGCACTCGGGAGGTCCAAGCAGGCAGTTCTGAGTTCCAGGACAGCTAGAGCGCTGTTGTTCTGTGACATCTCCAGTGTGCCCTGTCTGAACCTATCTGCCAGGAGAGCCCCTTAGATGAGTGAGACAAAACCTGGTTTGGCTGCAGGCTCTGCTCCCTGCACCTCTGCCCTCCCACACAGGGTATTCACTCTCTGGGGGTAGAGTCGCCCTGCAGAGCACCCTGTGTGTCAGATACCCCGACACCCTGACTGGGTACAGGGTCTGGATCTGTGTCCCTCTGCTTTAGTGCTGCTCACAGAGGCTTTTAGGTGACACATGCAAAAAAGGGTCACCCATAAAGGGGCTCCTAGAGCCAGTGGGGTAGAGCACAGGTCAGGTGTTACCAGAGTGTGAGGTCAGAGAGACAGCATTAACATTTAACTGGGTACAATCTCAACACAGAAGCCTCCTCCAAACTGAGGAGAGACTGCAAAATCCTGGCTGACCGACCAGAACTTCAGAGGTCCTTAGCCCGTCCTGACTGGAGGTCCAGCATCCTCGGAGCTCTCTGAATAGCTCGGGAGCAGGGATGAGGGTCAGGGAGTTGATGAAAAAGGCAGGGGCCTGTACTAAATGCCGAATGCACTAATTACCTCAGGGAACATTCTCCCATAGCCTCCATTCCAGCAGCCAAGAGTGCTTGGGTGCCGTGGCCTAGCCTAACCTACAGGCCTCCCCACTGCACTTCTTCCCGCCGAACCTGAACATTACTCCGACCGCGTGTTCTCAGGCTGGGCAGGGCAAAAGAGCAGCCTGGGCTAGATCTGGGTCCCTGATGCCTCTCCCTGCCAGGAAGACTGTGTGGGCCTGCTCTAACGGTTCCCCTTGTTCTTTGGTGATCTTAGATAACGTGACCAGCTGTTGGGAGCCCTGGGTGACTGGATAAACTCTTGTGTGGCCCTGGGGATCAGGCCCAGGGTCTGATACATGCTAGGTCAGTGCTGACTCAGCCACACTAGTATAAGGAGACTGTGACCACTGCCTTCCGGTGCCAGCCTGTCCTAGCGGATGCCCTGGCACTTCACAGACACTACACCCATGCCACAGCACAGGGAGCTAGGGCACAGGCGTGGCTTCCAGCCACTTGTCCAATCGTGTAGGTATGGAGAGAAGACACGTCTGGCTTGAAGTTCTAGCTCTAACCTACAGCTGGGTTGATGTGTCATGGGCAGAGCCGCCAAAGGAATTTGCTACAAGGCACTAAGTTCTTAGCCAGTCCCTTTCTTACCCAAAGATCCATGTGACGCTGAGGTCCCCAGAAATGTGTTTTCTGACTGACTCAAGTGGCCCTGGGGTTGCTGCAGGAAATGTGAGGAGAGGCTCACGGGAGGGGATGGAGAAGCAGAGTGGAAGGAGGCTGAGCTGCCTAAGGAGCCAGGGATGTTCACAGGTGCAGAGCTCTGTAACAGACTGCCACCTGAAAGAGACCCAGAGGATGGGCTGGGTGAGGACCAGGCAAGCCGTGTGGTTACAGGTGACCCTACGGCCCCTCGGGGCCATCCTGGCCCACCCACTGCCCAGTACCGATTGTGACGCTGCTGGGGTGGGGCACTGTGCTATTATCAAAAGTCTTCTCCAAGGCGGCTACTCCAAACTCGTTTAGGTCCAGGTCATCCAAGGCAGACTCTAGGGACAGAGAATGGAGTGTAGGCTCCCAAGGACCATGCCCTTGGCTCCGGGGTCCCGACACTGACAACCTCATTTCCTGCCTTTGCTGCATCTCTGCTCAGCACTTGCACCCACACCAACCCTGCTACCCCTGACAAATCCAGCCAAGCGCTGCTTCTCTGATACCGCCAGGAGGAATCAAGACCCAACCCAGTCCACTGTGGTGTGGCATGCCATCCCTGCATTCAGAAAGCTGAGGCAGGAGGACTAAGAGTTCAAGACCAGCCTGGGCTATATATAGCAAGATCTCATCTCAAGAAGAAAAAAAATGACTGAATTCAAGGTTGCAGCTTTGTCTGACATGTGTGTGGTGTGGTCTCCCATGTCCAGGCCATGTATTTCACCCTGAGTCACTGGGGGCTAAAAGCTCTGAGCCCTTTGAGGGCAATGCATAGTAAATACCTGACAAATACCAGTGCCTCTTGCTGAACTGGCCTGGTTAGGAGAAGGCAGAACACTACCACGTGGCTCCCCAGTGTTTGGCACAATGTGGGCAATGTAAGTAATGGTGGACAGGGGCACTAACTTTTTCCTTCCACATGCTCAGCACCCACGCTACAACTGAGCTGTGCCCAGTCCACGGCACTAGCTTCTTACCCCCACAGCCCTGGGGAAAGATGCCCAGTAAACAAACTAGGGCTGAGTGGCCAGCCTTGGCCTTCCATGCAAACTCATTTCCCTTTATTCAGAGGACCCAGAGTGGCAGCCCTGACTCTCCCAAGCCAGATGTTTACAGCATGCTGTGTGCTCAGCTGAGTCTCACGAGACTCACTTCAGAGCACCTTCCGTCTCTGACTCCAGATTCAGTCCTAGGCTTGCAAACAAACCCTGCCTAGTTACCTATGACCGACTCTACCGTGTCGCTGGTGGGATAGAAGGGCAGAGCATTTGCATTCATGCCAGGGGCGCTGCTGGTGCCTGCAGGGCTGGGGGGAGTGGCTGCCAGGCTGGAGGTAATACTGGAAGAGATGCTTGAGGTCAGGGGGCTGCCCACAGGGAGGATGCCCAGCACGTCCTGTAACGAGAGTGAGGAGAAGCCATGGGGTGTCTGCCTGCAGAAGCTGGGGCAGAGGCTGGCACAGGCGAGTGCCAAAGCAACCAGCAGCTGATAGGCCTGGGTGGCTGCTCCAGGCCCACCTTGTTGAGTGGCACTAGGGGGACAGTGAACATGGAAGCCATTAGCTGTGTACCCTTGCAGGATCCAACAGAGACAAGGGTGACTATGGGGCCGACAGTGAGATGTTCCCTACACATTCCCGGTGAATGGGTAAATCTAGGAGAGGGTGGGCTCTAGACCGGACCCCACCCTCTCTGGACTTGGGGCTGGGCCCACTTTCATCCTGCCTTAGTTTGTGGAGAAACCGGAATCCTACTCGCTGCTACCAGCTGGGGCTCTGAGCCTGTCCTACCCACAGAAGCGGGGACGGGAGCCAAGAGCTCTGTACCTGTTTGGGTTGAAGCAGAGGCTGCTCTTGACTCCTGGGCTCTAGCGCATGGGACTTTAGTTTAGCCTGAGAGAGAAAAATTATGGAGCAGGAAGTGACTGTGGTACTGGGCAACTCCAAATCTGTCTCCCTGGCCTTGCTAGGTCTATTGAGGCTGCAGATATGGGGAGAGTGACAAGAAGCGACAGCACCTATCACCAGCCAAGCAAAGCCCTTTCTCTTCCAAGCTTTCTTTCTCCATTTGCATAGCCTCTCCCTCTACCCTCCTACACTGACTAGGAGGGCTCCTTTCTTCCTAAATGATTAACCCTTGGACAATCCCAGCTTTGCCCCCTGCTATTAGGACTCCTCTGTCCTGGTCCCCCAGGCATCTCATTAGGCATCAGATTGGGAAGGAAATGTGGACAATCTTGTACCTGACTGGTTCTGGGTAAGCTATGCAGCCTTTTGCAGAGTGAACATAGATTTATAGAGGAAACCTGAGAACCAGCTTCCGAGCATGCAAGGGGCTCTGTGCAGCTTCCTCCACTGTGAAGAGGATGATGTCATCCAGTCTACCTAACCCTGAAGACACTAGTTCTTAGTGTCCTTCCCACTGGCGAGCCAGGCCTCACCTCTAAGCTGCTCTTATCCCATGTAAAAGGCCAGGTTCAGTGTCCTGTGCTGCCCCCGCACCCTTTACCTGGCACTTGAGATTCTTCAGGTACTCTGCTCCCACCTGGTCCTCCCTCTCAAAGCCAGGAGCTTTCTTGTAGCTGCCAGGAGCAAGGCTAGACTCCCCGGGAAAGACCAGGCCCTCCAGGTGTGAGGCTTTCCTGCTGGGGCCTGGCGGGGAGCTGCAGAGGTGAGATGCGCTGCCCAGGCCACTGTCCCTACAGAGGAGCTGCAGAAAAGGACAGGTGGGTGGTGGGCAACTCTGCTTCAAAGAGCTGTGGTCAATAGGCACCAGTAAGTACTCAGGGACCCCTAAGCCTCTTAAGGGAGCTGACAGACAGCAGAGGCAGGCTTATCCCAGCCCTGCCCAGGCTGATCACTACCAGCTCTAAAGCTGCATCCCCACCTCGCTGCCTTCAGCCCCAAGACAAATACCAGGGCCTCAAGCCCCTGGGACAGACAGGCAGGAGCTTGTCCCTGGGCAGGCCCACCCGCTCCCCAGGACAGGCACGTACGGCGCTGAGGTCAGGGGCATGCGAGCTGGAGGGGCTCACAGGGACCGAGTCTCCGGCAGCAGATGGCATGCACACAACAGGCCCTGGCTGGGTGGGACTGGGTACGGCTGAGGAAGGCTGCAGGTCATCATTTAGGGGTGGCGCTGCAAGAGAGCATAGGGTCAGCAGGCTCCCGAGGCAGGTCTGTCTGCAAATATGCCTTCTAAACAAGGCCACATGAGTCCCTGCCACCAAGGGGGAGGGGTTAAGTTACTATTTCCACTGGCACTGTACCTTCTACAATCTACAAAGTACAAGTAATATGATGGGCTTCACTTGACAGAAAAGGACATGGGAGTTTTCTAAGATAACAGAGAAAACAGAGCTGCTTATTCTCTCTCACCTCAGAGCAGAGCTGAACCTACACAGAGGGTGAGGAGAGGCCTAATCTGCAGGTAAGACAGGCATCAACTCAGCACCCCACGACATGCTGCAAGAGAGGCCTGGAGCCGAATGTGGAGCCTCCAGACTTGTGCTAGTTCACACGGCAGCGTGAGCCGCCTGCTGCTGCTGAGCACTTGAAATGAGCTGACTTGAGCTGACACGCTGCAGAGGTTAAAATGAGTATCCGTTCCTCAGACTCAGCACAAAGATGGCAAACGGCCTGATGCTTTTATTTATTATGAGGCAGGGTTTCTCTGTAGCTCTGGAGCCTGTCTCTCTGTAGACCACCAGGCTGACCTCAAACTCAGAGATCCGCCTGCCTCTGCCGCCTGAGTGCTGGGATTAAAGGCGGGAGCCACCAACACCCAGCTTTATCATTTTTATACTGAACTAAGAAAAAACACTAAAATTAATTTAACCTGTCTGTCTCTAGCATGTTACCCAAAACTTCAACGACATATGGGGGCCACCCTTTATACTCTGACAGAGGGCTGTGCTCCGTGTTCATGGGTGACACAGGGCGGCTGATTAGGATCTCAAGTTGTTTTTAATGCTTGTTGCCTCAGTCTTGCCTGGGACTCACTACCCAGCAGGGCAGGAATCTCCCAGTCTAGCTCAGGCTCTAGGAAGCGCCTGCACCGGGGATTCTGGGTGAGTTTTGGAGTGGCTAGAGGACTCTACCAAAGATTCCTGTGCACAGGGCACTACACGGCTAGGGACTGTCCCCATGCCTGAGCTGCAGCAGAGGGGAGGGGAGGAAAAGGAAGACAGGGACTGTGTACATACGTTCTATGTGGGCAAAAGCGCAGAAAGGTCCTCGGGGACAGCTACCCGATTGCTGCATATCGTTGCACTTGGTGGATTTGTAGATCTGGAGGTACAGGGCAGAAACAGGGCAAGCTCAACCACAGGCACACTCTTTCCCTGCGGCAGGGCTAGCTTGGAATCCCCGCACTCTCTCCTTTTCAACTCCCCTGTGTCCACCAACTTCTTTTTCTGGGGACAGGACACTGACATACAGCCTATGCTTGCCTGAAGTTCATAACCGTCCCACCTCACTGTCTCATGTACTGGGGTGACAGGCACACACCATCACACCCAGCGTCTCCTCAGCTCTCGGGGCAGCCTACACCAACACCCTCCTTGAGCAGTCACAGGTCTCACTGGTCATCACAGGAACTGACTGGGGTGACACCTATAGGCACACTCCTCGTATTAAGCGAGCCAAGATCCCAGGAAGCAGAGAGTCTCTTTCTTTCTTTTCTGTTTTGCTTTTTGAGACAGTTTTTCTATGGCTTTGGAGCCTGTCCTGGAAGACAGCTCTTGTAGACCAGGCTGACCTCAAACTCAGAGATCCGCCTGCCTCTGCCTCTGCCTCCCGAGTGCTGGGACTGAAGGCGTGTGCCACCAGTGCCCGGCCCAGAATCACTTTCGAAACTCCCATGGGGAACCTGGACTTGTGATCTGCACTGGGTCTAACTGTTGACTGTGGTGTCACAGCCACATAAGGCTGTCTGTATGCCCCTGTATCCTGGATTCCACGGAACCAGGGCAGGCACAGGCACCATAGAAGCAGCAGTAAATTAATACCATGCAGGCAGAACTACATCAGGCAGGCGCTGTCCCTGTCCCTGTCCCAGGCCTCTGACCCACAGTGCTCAGAAGATTGTAAATACTGTAAACAGTACACAGTCCAAAATGGCCAGACTGTCAGATCCTGCCCCCCCACGCCTTCTGTTGGGTGGGCCAGGAGACAAACTGGAAGCAGAGAACTGAGGGAGGGTGAACTCACAGCAAAGCGGGCTGCACACTGAGGTGCTACCCACACAGCCCTCCTCTGGAACAGTGCCCGCATGTGCTCCCTTCTCCCTGTCCCCTAGTTCCCCAGGCCCAGGGCCTCACCCCGCCTTCCTCTCAAGGCGTACCTCTGGGTGGAACTGCTGCTCTGTGCGGGTGTGGCAGTACTGACAGGAGTCTGCGTTTTCACACTTGCCGGGGTCTCCCCACTCGTCCCCATGTTTGACGTTTGGACATGGAGATGACCTGTCCAATGAGAAGGGTCAGACAGTGGCCAGTGAGGATGAGACTGGGCCCTGCACAGTGCCACCCGGGGCCTTGTGCAAGACCTCCTCTCTGGTCTCCCTGCCTCACAAGTGCAAGTGCAGAACTGGGAAAACCAGCCAGAGAGGAAGGCTCTCTTTTAGGGTACTAAGTCAGACTGTCCCTCTGGCCCAGGGCCACATCACCAAGGAAGACACAACACAGCTTTGGTCCCTTCAGCCGGGCACCGAACCTCTGACAGTTTAAGAGTCAGGCACAACCACACTGGCCCGGCCCTGTGCCAGCACACACCCTGAAGAATCAGAAGTGGGCGGGCCAGCATCCCATCACCCGTATGTATGGTCCTCCCTCTATGACTGGGCCCTGAGACCCCATGGCTTGCCCTCCCGCCTCCCTGAGAGCCTCAGCCTATCATAACCCCTTCCTTGCCACTCCTCCCTCCCACGGCTGGCCTTTTGGTGCCAAAGGACCTGTATTTGTGCTTCCGGGGACTCCGCCGCCGGTCCTTGCTGTTGTGGTAGTAGGGACAGGCGTAGCCCTGGCGACACAGTCGTGGGGGCTTCTTGCATGGCTCTGTCTTATAGTTCCCCAGGACATAAGCAGTTTCTGCACAGGTCAGAGGGCAGGGGTCAGGGAATAGGGCTGGAGCACCCCAGCAGCGGTAGAGTGCAGGGAAGGTATGGATGAGCTCCTGGGAAGGGGTCCCAGAGCTAAGGTTCCCACGTAAGACATGACCAGGGCACCTTCTTTACAGGCCAGGGCATGCATCAGGAGGGAAAACACATGGATGAGTGTACACGCCAAAGCCCAAGGGAATCCTGGGAATGCATCTATCTGAAAACCCCCTTTAAAATGTTCTTGAATAATGGGTTTACCATGAGATGAAGGGGTGGGATGGACTAAAGAAATGGTTCAGGGGTTAAAAGCACTTGATGTTTCTGTAGAAGACCTGGGTTTAGTTCCCAGCACCACAGAGTGGGTAACAACCATCCATAAGCATGCACATGGTGCAGAAATACATTCAGACAAAATACACATAAAACAATGCTGAAGATAAAGCTCTCAAGTGGGATGATAAAGGACTAGGACCCTCCTAACAAAAGTGGTGCCTTTAGCTGGAAAAGGCAGCTATGGACAGGGAGTGCAGGGGCCACTGAGGTTGCCTGTACCTTGCCACCGAGGTTCCTCACTGAGGATTTTTTCTATCATGGCATGACTTGCAGCTCCGGCAGACTGGCCTTCTATGCTGCCCTCTACTGTAGTCTGCCCATTTTGTAAGGCCTCCATAGCCTGGAGCTCCCTGGGGGAAACGACAGGACCGAGAGAGTGGGCGGGGGTGAGGAAATGGGAAACAGAGCATCACTCTTCTGTCTTGTTGGCGTCAGCAGCAGCAGGGGCTGAGCTCTTTGCCTCCCCCTCCCCTTGTCCAGCGTCAGCCTACCTGATGTCATAAACAGGGGAGCGGAGGTCGTGTGGGCCGTGGGCAAAAGCACAGTGGAGGCCGTTTTTGGTGCAGTTGCCTTTGGAGTCTGTTTCATGGATGCAGATTCCAGTTTTATAGTAACGAAGGTGGTACCTGCGTTCAGTGTCCCCTGTGGTCCTGTGCAGGAATGGGCACCTGGAACATAGCAATGGAAGCCAGTCACCTCCACCTCCAGAGGCCAGCTGAAGGCTGTCACCATGAGCCAGAGGGTACAGTGTCGGTAGACTGAGGAGGACAATGATGAAGTCTGTGGCCAGCACGGCTCTGTGCTTGACTGCTGAGACCCAAAGGGCTTGGCCCCCAGGCAGCTGCCTGTGGCTGCTTCAAGGGTCACACTTCTGGACGGACAGGCATTTGGATAATAAATGCTGTGCAATGCAGGGACTTTCAAGAATCAACCCTGAAACCCGCACACATGCCCCACACGCTGTGGGATAGGTCAGCCGCTATAGGGAAAGTTCAGCACACTGTACAACAGATCCCGGACATGCTTCCAGCACTTTCCGGAGAGGCTGAAACAATGACAGGCAAGGCTACCTCACTTGTTATCAGTGGTATACTCAATTCCTCAACAGAAATTATGAAAACATTTAAAATTCACAAACAAGCTAGGTGTGGTGGCACACACCTTTAAGCCCAGCCCCTGGGAGGTAGAGGAAGTCCATGTCTGTGAATCTGAGGCCAGCCAGGCCTACACAGTGAGTTCCAGGCCACCCAGGGTTTTGTTATGAGACCCTACCTCAAACAATGATCAGCAAACAGGGAAACTAGTGAGGCTTAAGTGCCACCATATTGGGATCTGCACAGGAATGCGCAGCAGAGGGGACAGGGCATGGATGGTCAGAGAAAACCCAGAGCATCATCTTTGTTCAAATGTGGTCCTGTGGGCTTAGTGGGAGAAAAGGCTGATTTTTGATTTCCATGTAATAGGCAGAGGAAATAAAAGTCATTCCCATCTATAGCTGCACCTTTAAGCTAGGGCAACGGTGGCCCGCGTGTGACCTATAGATTCCAGCCAGTCCTCCCAGAGCAGCTCGGCTAGCTCCCTGGGGGACCAAGCTTACTCTGAGGGTGTGTGACCCAGGAGCTGTCAGGGCACTCACTCGTCTCCCTCTGGGCACAGGCCTGTAGCCTCGTCGTACTTGGTGCAGTAGACGTCTGGGCTGTAGTTAAAGGTGCCGTCTCGACGGCGGATTGACCGGCGTCGCCGCTGGTTCACAAAGTGCCAGTGGAAGCAGGTGTAGGGCCGATGCTGTGTGCATTTGTGCTGCACAAAGAGTGGGCACTGCTCGGTGCGGAACTCCTTCAGGTACCTGCAGAGAGACAGGCTATGAGGGGCAGGGCAAAGCGCCTCGATTCCCAGGACATGCCACCAAGCCTCAAGGGCCCTGTTCTAGAGTGCCAGTCCCACCAGAACAAGAGAGTCCAGGGCTGAGGCTAGCTTTTAGACATAGCCCATCATCTAAGTTCCACACTGGCATGAAAGGCAGGAGCCACAGGCCACATGAACCCTGTGTGTGTGGCAGAGGCCAGCTGTAGTGTTCAGCAGCAGCTTGGCTGAGTCATCTGAGTTTTCCCAGGCCAAGCCACTAATATAGGGCCAGGGCTATTCACAAGGGCAGAAGCAGCCACCCTAGGGTTTGTGATTCTCTGCTGCCCACCCCAAAGACCTCCCCTATACCAGGAACCAAGCTGGCACTGTGAGTTCAGGGCAAAAGCATGCTCTTAGGGGAGACACTAGCTTTGGCGCCCATTTGTAAAGTGTCCCTCTGGACTTCTATGATCATTGTCCTGAGATATCTTTAGTATAATCACCTGCACAGATACTTGGAAAGACACTCACACAAAGTTCTGACGAGATTCTCCCTGCATATAGCACGAGACACACTAACCCCGAGGAATGCTATACTGTGGACCTGTGATTCTATCTAGCTGGCACCCTGTATTTTAACGTTCTCTTCAGACAGGGCCTGGCTTTTGCCCAGGCTGGCCTCAAAGTCCTGGGCTTAGGCAATCATTCTTAGACTCCCAAGCAGCTAGGATAATGAGTGCAAGCTGTGCTGCCACTAGATAACTTCCAGGGTTTTTATTTGTAAAATTAATTTTGGTGCTTTTTAACAGTTTGACAGGGGACAGTGGCATCATCTTTAACCCCACCACTTGGCACAGGCAGGTAGATTTCTGAGTCTGAAGTCAACTTGTTCTACATAGTGAGACCCTGTCTCAAAAACAACCCTCCCAACCAAATTTTTTTGTTTTTCAACACAGGGTCTCTCTGTGTAGCCCTGGTTGTCCTGGAATTCACTATGTGGACCAGGCTGGGCTCAGACTCACAGAGATCCACCTGCCTGTGCCGCCTGAATTCTGAGATCAAAGGCATGCACCACCAGGGTTCAGCTAAAACAAAGCATTTGAATTAAGGCTTGGTGCTGTACACCTATAATCTCAGCACTCAGGAGGCAGAGGCAGGTAGATCTCTGAGTTGGAAGCCAGCCTTTACAACAGAGAATTCCAGGCTAGCCAGGACTATTTAGTGACTCTGTCTCAATAACAATAAAACAAAACACAAAGTTTGGTGTCAGTGTCTTGGTGAGAACACAGGAGATGGGAAGAAGGCTAATAAGCGGTTCCTGACTTTAGGCGTAGTTTTCTCATGAAAAGAAGCCCCTCACGATAGAAGCTATGTACATGAAGCTTGCACGACTGAGGCAGAAATAGCTACAGTGCCACATGCAGACGGCTCCTCGTGTTCTGCATGACAGGAATTGTTTGTGTAAGAACAGGCAACAGATCATTTAAAGCCATACTTCCAGTCCTACTGCCCCAAATCGGATACACGGTACTTTCTAATAGGGCTCGCTCATCTTCCTCAAGCCCAGGTCAGCAGCCACCACTACTCAGCCTGGCATTCCTAGTCCCATCCATCCAGCCCATTGGGCTTTTCCAGCTCGGTCTCTCCTGACTCCTCTGCATTCTGGCCACAGTTCCAGTGCTTGTGGTCAGAGAACATCCCTGTCTTTGCTCAGGTCTCACTCCTGACCTGCAGAAGCCACCAAAGGTGGACTGAATGGGAATGAATCTTTTGGATGCCACTTCTGTGAAGTCTAACTTGCTTTCCAGCTATCTGTTAGCTCCCCTGCAGAGGGAATGCCGCAGAAGGCATGGCCTTACATGTAGTAGCCTACCACATTTCTTACAGTTCTTACCCTGCTATGCATATTTCCTTTTCGGGTGGAATATACCTCATCTGAAATGCTTGAGATGAACATTACTTTAGAACTTTCTGAATTTGGGTATCTACACGCTCAGCTATCATGGGGAACATAACTCTATTTACAAAATTAATGTATGTTTCACTTACATTTTGTAAATATCAGCGTTGTTAACCAGATATATATCACCCTGCCCATCCACGCCTGCAACCCACTACATAGAATGAGGAGAAATCTTCCCACTTGGTTCTAATGTTTCTGTATTTTTGTACTTAACATGTGTGTGGGGTACATGTGTACTATGTGGAGGAAAAAGGTTGGTGTTGGGTGTCATTCCACCTATTTTAGTTACTTATTTAGACGGAAGTTCTCACTAAACCTGGAACTCAACAATCTGGCTAGACTGGTGGCTACAAGCACCAGGGCCCTCCTGTCTCCACATCCCAACTGCGGGATGACAGGCATGTACTGCCATGCCTAGCTTTTTATCTGGGTGATAGAGATTCAAACCCAGGCCCTCGTGCTTAGGAGATAAGCACTTTACTGAGTGAGGCATCAGTTCAGCCCTCTACTTATGCTGTCATGTCTGTGGTCAAAGCTTTGTGCTTTTGGAGTTCAGGCTACAGCTGCTCAGTTCATGCTACTGTCATACACATGCCTCAACAACAGACCTGTAAGAATCCAGTAGAGACTTTGACTACGAAACAATACATACATTTTCTCTGCATACAGGCATCAAGGAATAAACACTCACACATGAAACCCCAACAGGCTCATCTCATGATGCCACCACAAGGATGCACCCAGCCCTCCACCCTGTGAGAAGTGCTACAGTGCAACTCAGACTTAGCTCATGGGACTGGACCCCAATGCAGAGACAATTCCCATAAGAAAAGAGATAAAGTCCATTTTTACAAGAATACTTTAGGCCCACAAGACAGCACAGTGGATGAAGGGGCTTGTCCCAGAAGGAGAAAACTGCCCCACAAAGCTGTCCTCTGACAGCCACACGAGCCACACGAGCCTCCCTGTCGCGCAAGCGCACATAGATGCGCGGGCACACACACAAGTAAGTCCAGGCGGGGTGGGCACGCCTTTAGTTCCAGCACTCGGGAGGCAGAGGCAGGAGGATCTCTGTGAGTTCGAGACCAGCCCGCATTTATGTCTTCATCAAGTGCACGCTTGGTACCTGCAAAGGTTAGAAAAGGGAGAGGAATCCCCTGGGAACAGAACTGCAGTTGTGAGCTGCCATGCAGATGCTAGAAATGGACCTCAGCCCTCTGGAAGAGCAGCCAGTATTCTTAACTGCTGAGCCATTTATCTAGTCTCCCCAAAGTAGCTTTCATTTTTCTTACTTATTATTTGTTCTGGTTTTTGGTTTTCCGAGACAGGGTTTCTCTGTGGCTTTGGAGCCTGTCCTGGAACTACTAGTTCTTGTAGACCAGGCTGGCCTCAAACTCACTGAGATCCACCTGCCTCTGCCTCCCGAGTGCTGGGATCAAAGGCGAGCGCCGCCCCGCCCAGCCTCCACTGGCTTTTTCACTGTTTCTGACACAGGGTTCCACTAAGTTGTCCGAGCACTCAGGAGGAGAAGGCTGCTGGATCCTGGTGAGTTAGAGGCCAGCCTGACCTACACAGTTAACAGTCTGTATCAAAGAGCAAAGAGTTTCAAAAGGACAAAATCTGAGAACTGAACAGACTAGGAACCGTTCCCCAGTCAACTCCTCAGAAACCCTGGAGGCTACACCGGAGGAGAACCTGAGTCAGAGCCATCACAGCCAGGTGTGGGCCATGCCTCTAGATAAGAGACAAATCACTCTGAGTTCAAGGTCAGACCCGCCTGGGTTTCAGTCAAGTTCCAGATCATTGTGACCTAAACTGAGAGTCTGCCCCAACAACCAGTATTTCTATATTCATATAATCATAATCAAATCACATAACAATACCAGGCGATGGCAGCATACATCTTTAGTCCCAGCACTCAGAAGGCAGAAGAAGTAGGCAGACCTCTGTGAGTTCCAGGACAGCCAGGGCTACACAGAGATCCTGTCTCAAAGACAAACACAGAACAAAAGGATTACCCACGGTGTTGGAGGGCAATAGAGAGTCACAAAACATTGGCTCACTCTCCCCAGACCTTGACTTTATTAAGTTTTTCTGTACATAGCTGCTCTGAAAAATCCCTAATTTTAGCAGCACTTTGGTACATATATTTAAACTTACATATCACTTACTACACTGTTCCCTAACCAACCAAGTATTTGGCCCTACAACAGCAGGTCAGTCTAGATAGCACCTGAGACCCAGGCCTCCAACAGAGCTCTGCAGAGTTGGAGATATGCAAAGAAGGCTGCGCTCCGAGACAACACTGATCAGGGACCCTATGGGCACCACTCCACTTTGGTGCAGAGGCTGCCAAGGAAAGCGCCCGATTAAGGCCACTGAATGAGGCAGCAAGGCAACTGAAAGGAGTAACTTGGGCTGGACACACACCCTGGAAAGAAGTACATCAGTACCCAGTACCAGGAGACTGAGCCTAACCTGCTCTCCGCTACAGTGTTAGCTGAGATACACACACGCACACCACACCCAGCTCCAGGTGGCTCTGACAGGAATCTCACACAACCTGCCCTGTGGCTGTTCTCAGGAAGCTGCACACCAGAGCAGAGCAGGGCCCAGCACAGCTGACATGACCGTGAAACTGACCCCGTAACCACCCTGCTGACTGCTAACTGTGCTTTAAGTGAGCTAAAGGAAAATACAATGGCACCGGACCGAGGAGCCCAGGATGGTGCTCTCAGATTGTCCAGGCAACACGTGTGCCAGGCCACACAATGCCACCATTTACTAAAAGAAACGATTCAGTGTGGCGATCGCCTTTAATCCTTGCACTCACGTGGCACAGACAGGTGGATCTTCAGGAAGTTGGAGCCAGCCTGGTCCACATAGCAAATTCCAGGCCAGTCAAGCAAGGCTATATAACCAGACAAAGGAAGGAAGAAAGGAAGAAGAGGGGGGGGGCAGAGGGAGGGACAAGTGTCCTTAAACACACACTCCCTGCTAGGCATTTGGTATGCACTTTGTATATTCACTGCAAAGACTCTTACATCAATGGTAAAATATGTGAATTTTCAAATAGAAAATACAAGTATTAATTTCTGATTTATACTATGTTTTTTGGCTTTTTTATTGTTGTTGTTTGTTTTGTTTCGTTTTTCAAGACAGAGTTTCTCTGTGTAATCGCCCTAGACCCTAGCTGTCCTGGGACTAGCTTTGTAGACCAGGCTGTCTTCGAACTCACAGAGGTCTGCCTGCCTCTGCCTCCTGAGAGCTGGGACTAAAGCCATGCGCCACCACTGCCTGGTTTGATTTATACTATGTTTAAACAGACTTTACTCACACAGGCCTAAAGAGTCAGAGCAGCATATAACCAACACCACGCAAATAAACTAACATCAAAAGACACAGTAAATAACAAAACTAATAAAAACTAAGACATTAAAAGCTAGTTAAATTTTAATTAACAACACACCATATAAAGGGATTTAATCAGCTCTTTTTTCTGGAACACACCTACTTCTCTTCTGAGAACGGTGTTGTAAATAGGCCAGATTTCCATGGAGATAAGCCCTGAACCTCCCACTCCTCACAAGAAACCAGTCTTTCAGGACCGCTGGTGCCATGCAGGGTTTCAGATACTGACGGGAACCATGAGTCGATGCTGAGCATGGGAAGCAGACTGTGGCATGTTTGACAAACTCAAGTGTGACATGGTGTAACTGTCATAGGCCTCATTTTCTTCTTTAGCTCCCAAACAAATCTCGCCACCAACAGGAAAAAGGTCACCACACACAGATACTATGACATTTTTTACATGCTAGATTCCTTTCCATCTTCTTTTTCCTCAGCTCTTGATACTGTTGTCAAATTCTACACATGAGCAAAGAAAAAGGGGGTGAAAATTGAGGTATTTTGCAGAGAAATGATAAAAAGTTTGCTGTGGTTACTACAAGGAATGAAGATAGAGCCATTAGGCCAACCTAAGTGTCTGCAGCACACGGGCACCCACGCTACGCTCAACAGCCATCTCACTGTGGTCTTAACCCTTTAGTAAACCCAGTTCATTCATAAAGCCATTGGGAAAATACGTTTTTACAAACAACACAATTAACCATTGGGCTTCTGAAGCCTGCTGTGAGAATCTTAGCGGAGAAGCTGTAGCCTCCCCGCGTCTGGGTGGGCAGGCGCTGACCGGAAGCCCAGGCTGGGGGAGAGCACCGTGGAGCTCTCTGAAATCACAAGCCTTCTCATACTCTGTATGGTAGTAATTTTTACTTAAAAATAAAGCTCATACAGTTTAAACCCATTAATAACGTACAGTTGGTGGTTTCCAGTGTATTTAACCAGGTGAGGTCACTGGGCTGGGAATGTGCCTCGGTTGGTCACGTGCTTGTCTAGATACCCAGATCTCATAAAACACACACAGCAGTGCACACCCACAATCTCATCACTCAGGTGGAGGCAGAAAACCAGAAGGCGAGGTCACAAGTGGCGCAATAGCAGTTTGAGGCCAGCCTAAGCTAGCGGAGACAATGTCTAAAAGGAGGAGGGGGTATGACGGGGTGGTGTGGAGTGGGGGAGATGGCAGGGAAGGAGAACCACAAAGCACAGTTTGAAAATGTTATAATGAACTAGTTAGGGTGGCACAGCCTTTACTCCCAGCACTCAGAGGCAGAGGCAGTGGCAGAGGCAGCGGATCTGTGAGTTTGAGGTCAGCCTGGTCTACAGAGCTAGATCCAGGACAGGCTCCCATACAGAGAAACCCTGTCTGGAAAAACAAAACAAAAAAACCTAACAAACAAAAAGTTACAATGATACCTAACACATTATGTACCAATTTTTAAAAATGAAGATAATTTTCTTAAAGCAGAAAAAAGTGTCTCGGGGCATGTAATCCTAGCACACGGGGACAGAGGCAGGCATGAGTTCTGTGAGTTCTAAGCCCGTGTGACAGTGAGCTCCAGAACAGCCAAGGCTATGTAGAGAGATCCTGTCTCAAAAGGAAAAGAAAAAAGTATAATCATCTTAGCTATGTAATTTCAGAATATTCCCAGTGAACAAAAAAACAAATCTCATGAACTGTTTTCCCCATGTTTCTCCTGGTGTCTGTGTTCCCAGGTATTTTAAGAAGACTGACTAGAGTGAATCTATAGGCTATGCTACGCTATGGAATGCTGCATGTCTAGCTGACACCAAACCAAAATCCTTACCATTTTTAATAACTAGGCCAATATAACTACATATTAGCTAAGAATGGCAGAAAAATTTACATTCAGCACCCACTTTCCTATAACATGAAGTGTACCTCAAATTCATCCATGTTAAAGAAGACAGAGGCCAGGCATGGTAACACATGCCTTTAATCCCAGCACTCAGGAGGCAGAGGCAGGAGGATCTCTATGAGTTCCAGCCCAGCCTGGTCTACAAAGTAAGTTCCAGGACAGCCAGGGCTACATGTAGAGATCCTGTCTCAAAAATAAAGGGTGAGGGGGGTTGGGGGTATGGGAGGGAGAGGGAACTGGGATCCATATGTAAAATAAGAAAAAATGAAACAAAAATAAAGGGGTGAAGGGTAGTATACTTGGTTAGCCACAATTGTCCATAGTTGCAACTTGAAAATACAGAAGATGTACTTCAATAGTGGGGAACCCTTCTTTAGGATCAAACATCAATTGGATAAAAGAATAGTAACGGGGCTGGAGAGATGGCTCAGAGGTTAAGAGCACTGGCTGCCTGCCCTTCCAGAGGTCCCAAGTTCAGTTCCCAGCAGCTACATGGTGGCTCACAGCCATCTGTGGTGGGATCTGGTGCCCTCTTCTGGCGTAAAGTCATATATGCAGATAGAGCATTCATACACAAAACAAATAGGTCTGGGGAAATCCCCTTTACTATTAAACAAATGTTGTCCAGTTTGGAAACACATGGTCCGGCAAGTAGAGTGGTGCCGCTTTCACAGCCAGGCAAAGGCCGAGCAAGACAGACAGTCTGCCTATGCGCTGCTCAGGCTGCAGGGCTCCAATGACCTAAGCACGCACATGGCTTCTAAGACACAGGGAGGCCTCACCTTCAGTAACGGGGAGCAGTAGGTCCAGGAGGGTGTCTTGCTTTCTGCACTTACATGGGGTGCTATCTCCAGAGAAGTCCCACAGGGTGTGCCCCAAGATGCATTGTTCTAAGTTGCTCTCAGAGTCGTCCAGCTGCCCTCACCAGTAAGTCAGTCTTTGTAGGATGACAGAAACCACCAGTCAAAGCGGATGCATATGGACTGAAGGGAGCCTTCTTTAGGGTCTAACATGGTTAGATTAAAACAAAAGCAAATCTGAACTTTAACCATTACTGTAGATATAGCAGTTAACAGGTGCCAGGCTCAAGAGTCTAGTCTCGGCATGGGCGCTCAATACCTACAAATGGGATCTGGAGAGCCTGACTTAAGGCCATAATAAGCCCTTTTGTTTGATCTGGTAAACACGTAAGTAAGGTCAAAAAAGGATTACTGGTAATTTAGCTCATCCTCTTTGATGCCACTTACAACTCCTTCAGCAAGTGACTTGTGTCAGCCATAGTTGAACTCCAGTAATATATGTGTGCTCTTACTGGAGTCTGCAATAGTGGTTTAAATACATGTTCACTTCCTGAATTTTCCAAAACACAATCAGGTGGAATCAAGTAAAATTCATAACAGTAATGTAGCAATCAACAAAACTGCCTCAAGACAGCTACGGATGGAAAGCCATTCTCTCATACGCATCCTTTTTTCCCCTCTATAGTTTCATGTACCCCAGGCTGGCCTTGAACTCACAGGACGACCTTGAACTTCTGATCTGCCTGCCTACCTCCTGGGTACTAAAACTACAAATTGGCTGCCTCCCTTTTTATGCATGCTAGGCAGTCATTCTACCAACTAAGCTACATCCTTAGCCACTTTCCTGAATAAAGTTCAAGAAACCACGCCTGGGCTGGGGAGACAGCTCAGAATGGAGCCCATGGCCAAGTCTAAGGACCTAAATTAAGCCTCGAGAGCATGCAGGGGGTAAACACGCACCACACACACGCACGCACACACACACACACACCACACACGCACACACACGCAGGGGGTAAACACACACACACCACACACACACACACACACACACACACACACACACACACACCCTTTTCCTGGGTGCTAATCAAATACTTGGAACTGGAAAACAGAACTCTGATAAAATATTTTCTACGAGCACTGCATGATTCAAGTGTACAGTGAGTGCAGCACTATTTGCTGAAAGGGTTATTTCAAGTTCCTTAATGCAGATGACTGAAAAGATTAGGGACCCACAGTAGTAGGACACGCCTTTAACCCCAGAGGCAGAAGCAGGTGGATCTCTGTGAGTTCAAGGTCAGCCTGGTTTACAGAGGGAGTTCCAGGACAGTCAGGGCTGATGCACAGAGAAACTGACTAGAAAAAACAAAACATACAAAAGATGAGGGAACTATCCTTCAAGCTCTTTTACTAGATTAAAGGTGTGCGACACCACCTGGCCCTTCAAACTACTCTTCATATAAACCTTTTGGTTCCAGGGATGTTCAAAAACCTTTGTGGTCACACATCTGTAATCCCAGCATCTGGGAGATGGAGGCAGGGGGTCAGTAGTAGTTTAGGGTCCTCTTCCATATAAAACCCCATATCAAACAATGGCAACCTGCACCTGAGGAAGACAGGCAGGAAGATCATGAGGTACAGGCAGGCTCGGCATCTGAGAAGTGTCCCAAAGCCAACATGTCACAAGGTTTTAAAGACAAAACATTTGGGGGCTAGACATGGGTCAACAGTTAAGAGCACTGGCTGCTCTTCCAAAGGACCAGGGTTCAGTTCCCAGCACCCACATGACAGCTCACAACTCCAGCTACAGAGGGTCTGATACCCTCACACAGACAAACATGCAGGCAAAACATCAGGGCACAGAAAATAAATTTAAAAGCAAACAAACAAGTAGGTGGCATAGTGGCACGTGGCTGTAATGCCTCACTTGGGAGGTGGGTAAAGGCAAGCATATCTCAAATAGTGAATGCCACGCCTGGTTGCGCTATGTATAAGACTCTTAAGAAGTGTCTAGTCCAGGCTGGAGAGGTGGCTCAGAGGTTAAGAGCACTAGCTCTTCCAGAGGACCTGGGTTCAATTCCCAGCCATGGTGGCTCATAACTGTCTGTAATGAGATCTGGGGCCCTCTTCTGCCTGCAGGGTTTCATGCAGATAGAATACTGTATACATAATAAATAAATCTTGAGAGAGAGAGAGAGAGAGAGAGAGAGAGAGAGAGAGAGAGAGAGAGAGAGAGAGCGAGAGAGAGAGAGAGAGAGAGAGAGAGAGAGAGAGAGGAATTGTGGAGCACACCTTTAATCCCAGCACTGGGGAGGGAGACAGAAGCAGGAGGATCTCTTTGAGCTCAAGGCCAGCCTGCTTTATAGAGTGAGTTCCAGGACAGGCTCCAAAGCTACAGAAAAATTCTGTCTCAAAAGAAAAAAATAAAATAAAATAAAATAAAAAAAAAGAAAGAAACAAACAAACCCTTCCAGTAAAGTGTGGGTACTTCATTAATTCCTGTTGATTTACAAGCTGTCTCAAGCTGATGAGATGGTTCAGAAGGCACTTGCCACCAAATCTGATTCCTGATACCCACCTGGAGAAAAGAAAGCTAACTCCCACACATTGTCCTCATCTCTCTCTCTCTCTCTCTCTCTCTCTCTCTCTCTCTCTCTCTCTCTCTCTCTCTCTCTCCACACACACACACACACACACACACACACACACACACACACACACACAAAATATTCAAATAAATAAATTAAGACTGGGAAGATCTCAGCAGCTAAGAGCACCGGCTGCTCTTGCAGAGAACCCTGGTTTGATTCCCAGCACTCAGCACTCACATGGCAGCTCACAACTGTCTGTCATTCCAAGGGCACCAGATATGGCCCTGCTGCTCAAACACGCATGCAGACAAATTTAGACACATAAAAGTAATTGTTTAAACTCAGATGATGAGTGGGACATAATGGCAACATCTTTAACCCAGCACTTGGGAGGCAGAGGCAGGCTGATCTCTGTGAGTTCCAGTATAGACAGGGCCACAGAGTGAAAACCTATCTTGAAAAACATACCAGCGAACAAGGCAGACACTGACAATGATACTGGTTCCACTGTTTCCATCTGTCAGAAAACCATTCCACTGTAACCTCATAGTATCTCAATGACAACACACACAGTGGTAGCCACATCCTATAATCCCAGAGTTGTGGAAAATGAGGTAGAGAAAAGGATCCCTAGTGGGAAGCCCAGCTGAGCAACATAGTGAGTTCCAGGCTTGCCAAAGCTATGCATCAAGACCTCATCCTTCAAAAATCAAACAAGTAGGATGGCTGTGGAGATGGCTCTGTGGCTGAGAGTGTTTGCTGCACAGGCACGAGGGGCTGAGTTCGAATCCTTATCGGTAGGTAAAAAGCCAGGCGTAGCCACATAGTTTCTAACCCCAGTGTTGGGAAGTCAGAGGAAGTGGACCCTAGGAGCTTACTGGGCAGCCAGCCTGGGCAAGCTTCAGCTCAGTAAAAGAACCGTTTTTGTTTTTTATTTTTTAAAAAAGATTTATTTTACGTACATAGTGTCTTGTCTACACACCAGAAGGCATGGATCCCCATGAGACTAAAGTGCTGGGAATTGACCCCAGGAGCAGCCAGTACTCTTAACCACAGAGCCATCTCTCAGCCCCCAGAGAACCTATCTTAAGGAACCAAGGAATGACAGAACGTCTGATCTGATGTCCTCCCTGATCTCCAAGTGCACAATTGGTCTCGCTGTCTCTCTGTCTCTCTCTCTGTCTCTGTCTCTGTCTCTGTCTCTCTCTCTCTCTCACACACACACACACACACACACACACACACACACACACACAAAGAAACCAAGGTTTATTCAAGTTGGTTTGGAATTGTACTGAAAACCATGACCCAAGCAACCAAAGATCATTAAGAAGTTTCCCAGTGAGGGCCACTGGCACAGATTTGTAATTCCCAGCTACTCAGGACTCTGAGATAGGAAGATGCAGAGTTCAAGACCAGCCCAAGCAACCTTGTATGATCCTAGTTCAAAATGCATTAACTAACTAACAAATAAATAAATAAATAAGTGTGTTGAGTGAAGCTGCAGCTCAATGGCAGAGCCCTCCCCGGTTCTGTTTCTAACACTCCACCACAGGCTGTTGAGATGGCACAGGGTTGGTAAAGCATTAGCTACCAAGCTTTGCCATCTGAGTTCAATCCCTGTAACCCACACGGTGAGAGAAACAATTCCTTCAAACTGTTCTTACACACCTGTGCACGGCACGTGTGTCCCCACACGTTTACATACAATTAAATAAATGCAATACAAAAATTAGTCCCAATTAAGTTTACAGATTTGCAAATCAAGACCACACTGCTGTACGGCCGGATAAGTCAGGTGACATTATTCTAACGTTAAGACCTTCTTAACCAAAAGCAACGGCAAGGTTTCGGTGAAAACTCCAGTAAGAAAGCACCAACAAACTTAAAAGACTGGCTAACCTGAGTTACACTGCAGTCAAGCTTAGGTGTCAGCCAACACCTGAGTCCCTCAAATAAACCAATACATTTCCTATAGCCGACGTTCCCTATCGCATCTCCCATGTCTCCTGAGCGTCAAGCCAGAGCTGTTCCTGCCTGCTTTTGGCTTTCTCTATTACCAACAGATGTTTTGCCTGGCTTACTGGAGTGTTGTTCAACCTCTCAGGTTCTGCAATCTCCATCTGAAACACCCACATCGCTCAGGCACCTAACGGGGACGGGAAGCACGGATACAGCCGGGGAACAGAAACCAACACTGCTCTACAAGGGAAGCCAGCCACATCGTTGGCCTTTGTCCCACAGCAGCTAGGCCTACTGTAGGTGACAGCAATGATGGTAGGAACCTAAATTTGCACACAAGCAGCTTTTCAGGGCTTTTCCATGTTGACAATCTCATTTACTGTCGTATGAGGCTTCCTCTCTTGCCAGATTCTTAAGGGGCCTGCAGTCACACAGCACCCTGGGGGTCGCTCCCTCACGGGCTGTGCAGGATAGCCTGCAAAGACTGATTCCGTGTCTGCACGTTTCGCTGCTTAAGGGAATTCAAGCGTGGGTGATCTTCGTGGACAACCTAAGAGGCCTTCGAGATACAAAAGAGCTCGGGCGCACGGAAGACTTCAAGCAAACAGTAACTTCTAGGCAGGTCTAGGGAGGTTGCTACAGAATTCAACTTGTCATGTCGTGCACTTAGCGCTCCCGAAGAGCCTGGGACTGTGGTTTTACGGTCTTAGGAGCACTCAGGCCTCCAAGGCCTACCCTGCGAAGTGTGTACTCGGGACCCGAGCTGCTGCCGTCCCAACTCGGAGGCTGGGACCGAGTTTCCCGCCCCACGGCCCGACCAGAGGTTGGTGACAGTTGAGGAAGCTGGGACCGGCCCCAGCAGGCTGGAACCGGTCTGGGCCGAGCTGGAGAAGGAAGGGGGGGGAGGGAGAGCCAGCCTCGCGCTCTCCCTGCGCGCGTGACTCACGCTGGCCGCTGACGTCAAGCGTGCGCGCGCGGCGGGGGGGGGGGCTCTACGTACGTGTAGTGCTGCGGTTTCTCGGGCTGTGCCTGCAGCACCTGAGCGGTAGCGGCCGGGGGCGCCGAGGAAGCTGCCGAGCCGCCGGGCCCGGGGCCCTTCGACATGGTCCTGTCTTCCTGCCTCTTCGCCGCTCCCCTTTTATTATTCAGTCTGCGCGGTCCGCGCCGAAGACCCACAGCGCCTGCGCCGCGCCACGAGAACGTGAAGACCCCCCGCACGGCAGCAAAGATTGCTGGGAGTTGTGGTCCTCCTTTCCGCTGAAATTTTAGCGTTGGCACAGGGTCGCTGCCAAAGCGCAAGACCACAATACCCAGGGATCTTTGCGGGCCGTGTCCCGGATGTTTAGGACCCGCGATGGCTTGTGGTAATTGTAGTCTAGTCTCTCTTACTGTTACCAATGCGTTTTCAGTGTAGTAGGAGGAGAGCTGTTCCTTGAAACTGGCACCTTCGGAGTACGAGAAGCCAGTTAGGGAGGACCTAAACGATTCCACCGAGAATATTCCAAGTGTAATTACACTGCCAACAGTGCAGTAATTACCTCGCCTCCGTACCAGTACAGTTTGGGCAGGGTTTCTAAAGTCAGCCTAGAGCATTGCCTCCAAGCAAGCAAGCTTGTCAGCCAACATCTTCTCGAGATGGTAGTAACCTGTAAATCACCAGAGATGGTATGCCGCTGGCAGACAGCCTGAGGAAGTTTGCACTACACCATATTGTTCCCGCGCTTCATTAACATTTACTAACCATGAAACCTGGGCTCCTTCTGAACTCAGTGACTGGCCCAATAATCTTTATCTAGACTACTCTCTCTTAGGTACTGGTAAATTGTTGAGAAGCATCACGATAGACTCCATATGAAGAACCAGGGTCTGAGTAAGGAATGAGTGATAATCCACTCTGTTCCCTTTCTCAGACAACCTTCTTGTTTGGGAAAATACCTGGCACATTCAGGCATTTGGTTTTACGGAATGATCTCTCCGGAATGGATATAATGTCACAAAACTGAGGGAGGAAAATCACAAGTTCCAGGCCAAACTGGGCTACATACTGAGACCCTATCTCAAAAAAACAATAGCAACCTGGCGGTGGCAGTTCATGCCTTTAATCCCAGCACTCAGAGGTAGAGGCAGGCGAATCTCTGAGTTCGAGGCCAGCCTGGTCTACAGAGTGAGTTCCCGGACAGCTAGGGCTGTTACACAGAGAAACCCTGTCTCCAAAAACGGTAAGGAAAAAAGAGAGCAGAGTGACACATCCCAGCACTCTAGAGGCAAAGGAAAGTGAGGCTCTGTGAGTTCAAAGTCAGCCTGGTCTACATAGCTAGATGCAGGTCAGCTAGAGCCACACCAAGACGATCGGAGTGGGGAGATGGTGGGTAAAAGTGCTTCCTTTGCCAGGCTGTAAAGCTGAGTTTATCCCTGGAACTGTTTGTAAAGGGGGAAAGGGAGAGTCCACTCCCGAAGCTGCCCTTCGGCTTCCCCATAGGTACATACTTGCCTCTCACATACACATCAAGCACATACAACCAAATAATAAAAATGTCCATCTCAGGGACAACAAACACTGTTTTCTATAATCAATCTATTTCAATTTTGTTTTCTTTTGTTTGTGCTGTTTGTTGTTGTTGTTTTGCTTTGTTTAATTTATTTAAATTGATTTTATGTGCATTGGTGTGAGGGTGTCAGATCCCCTGGAACTGGAGTTACAGTTGTGAGCTGCCATGTGGGTGCTGGGAACTGAACTCTGGTCCTCTGAAAGAGCAGCCAGTAACTACAGAGCACACCCAATCCAACCCCCTCCCCCATTGTGCCTGTTGTTTTTGAGGCAGGCAGGGTCTTTTTATGTAGCCCTGGCTGGCTTTGAACTTGATACATAGATCAGGCTAGTCTTGAACTCACAGAGACCCACCTGCCTCTGGTTCCCAAATGCTGGGATTACGAGTGTGATCCCCCCCCACACACACCTGATACCTGATCAAATCTATGGTTTTCACATTTATTTGTTTAGTTAAATGAGAGCCTTATAGTTAAAAATGATCTCATTAAAGAAATGCATCTGGGCTGTGATGTAACTTAGTTGGTAAAACATGCAGCAAGCCTGAATTCTCAGGCTTCAGCATAAATAACCCTATAATTCCAGCACTCAGACAATATGGGAGCTCGAGGGTCAGGAGTTTAGGACCATCTCAGTTATAGTGGATCCAAGGTTATGTCTACATAACAAAACCCCGTTTGGGAAAAAAAAGAAAGGAAAAAAGGGCCAGTGAGATAGCTCAGGGTTAAAGTGTTTGCTGCCAAGTGTGCGCTCTCAGTTTGATCCCTTGCATTATGGGAGAAGAGAACAGATTCCATACTTGCCCCAAGGCACAAATAAATAAATAAATATAATTTTAAAACCGTTTTTAAAGAGAAGGTGGGTGAACTTGTTGATGCACCCCTTTAATCCTATCACTTGGACACAGAGGAGATGGATCTCTGCGAGTCTGAGACCCATAGGTCTACAGTGCAAGTTGCAGGCCAGGTCCTCTCTCCACAGCGAGAGCATCTCTCAGAAGAGATGGGTAGGAGACTGAAGGCTCACTGCAAAGGACCTGAAGGCGAGGAGGGGGTGGGGCAAATGGAAAGTGTTAGTGTTTGGGGCTGACACACACTTTTTTTTTTTTTTTACGTTCTGTGTAACCTCACATTGGAAGCAATTTGTCAGCTTACAAAGCTGACAAACTGGTATTTCCTAAACAGGCTAGGTCAATTGTTTTGCCACTAGAGCTGTTTGAAGATGAGCCATTGCAAAAGGACGATAGCAATGATGACTAACTGCTTCATTCTTATGATTAAATCCAAAGAATTGATTGGTTTGCATGTTGTCCCTTCAAGTCCCCAAGTGTGAACTCACTACAGAAACTATGTCTCCCAGATGTGAGTTTCAATAATAGGCATATAATACGAACTTCCAAGTAGAATTAGGAGATGATATCATCCAGATTGCTTAATTTACTGAAGAGGGAGTCGAAATCCAGAAAACTAAGTTGCAGAAAGTCATTCAGCAAGTTAGTGAAGGAAAAGGGACCACCCCCGGACAGCATAGATGGCACATTGTGTTTACTGTCTCTCTGACAGTGTGCAACCAAACCAGGGGCTTCCCCTCACCACGTTAGGCAAGTCCACTCTGCTCCGGCCCACCCACCTGTTCTGTATTGACTATATTGTACCTTCAATTCCTCCCCATTTCCTGTGCGGCTTTTCCTCCCACTTGTTAATTCAGGAAAAAGAAAAACCGGTATTAACTATACCTAAGGGAGACCGCACCACTCTAGGCATTGTTGGGTGGATGAGTTTCGTCTACATCTTGTTGTTTTCCTCCCAGGGCAGGTTTTAGATTTCCTTTGACAATTCCCAAAACCCAGAGAGAAATAACAGTGTGATGGTGCATGCATGTAATCCTGGCACTCAAGAAGCAGAGGCAGGGCGGGGCGGTGGCGCTCATGCCTTTAATCCCAGCACTCCGGAGGCAGAGGCAGGCAGATCTCTGAGTTCCAGGCCAACCTGGTCTATAAAGCAAATATCAGGACAGTCGAACTGTTACACAGAGAAACCCAGCCTCAAAAACAACAAAAAAGAAGCAGAAGCAGAAGCAGGAGGATTGCCACAGTTGAAGCCTATCCTGTACTACTTCGTAAGAGCAGCCCTCAAAGCACAAGCATATGAGTGTAGAAGCCAGAGGTATAGCAGTGCACTCGCCGCCTTAACCCAGAGGCTGGTGGGACCCTGTGAGTTCAGCCATCGTGGCCTTTTTTTACTTTTTGTTTTGTTTTGTTTTGTTTTGTTTTTCGAGACAGGGTTTCTCTGTGTAGCCCTGGCTGTCCTGGAACCCGCTCTGTAGACCAGGCTGGCCTCGAACTCACAGAAATCTGCCTGCTTCTGCCTCCAGAGTGCTGCGACTAAAGGTGTGTGCCACCGACGCCCCGCTGCCATCCTGGTCTTTGGGAGAAGGAGGAGCATGTGTGTGGTAGCATGGGTCTTTAATCCCAGGAACTCGGGAGACAAAGACAGATCCCTGCGTTTGATGCCAGTATGGTACTGACCTAATTCCAGCAGAACCATGGTTCTGTAGAGAAACCCTGTCTAGAAACACTGAAAAGAAAGAAAACAAGGCCAACCTGGGCTACATGAGACCCAATCTCCAACAACAACAAATTAGGTAAATAATAATTAAAGCTGTGTGGTGTTAAAAGGACTCCAGAGCCAAAGTGTGGTGGGTCACACAGGCTGAGCCCTCAGAAGGCTGAGGCAGCAGGAGAGCAGCACAATCAGGATGCATAGAGATGTCTAGGGTAGCCTGGGCTACAGAATGAGACCCTGTGTCAAAGAGGATGAAGTGGGCACATTGTCTCAGTCACACACCTGAAATCCCAGCCTTCTGAGTGAAACAACGCCTATCCTGGAAACATGAGGGATCCCACGCCAATCTGACCTAATTAATGAAACCCAATCTCAAAAATGCAAGGGATCGAGATGTAGCTCAGTGGTTGAATGCATGCCTAGGGCCAAGCCCATGATCCTTAGCATTAAAAAAAAAAAAAAAAAAAAAAAAAAAAAGTCACAATGTAAGAATTCCTTTGGGAGGAATTCTCATACCAGAGCCTCTGTCAAAGATGCTTCCTTCCTTAGTCTTTTCAAATTATGTATTTTCTGTTCCACTAATATAGCTCCAGGTTGACCTTTGGGCCAGGTGTGGAGCTGTACACTCTGTTACTTACATAACTGATCATTGAGGTTTACCATGTCGATAGTCAGCTATGTTGTACCCTGAAACAAATTCATGCAAAAACTGACAGCATAGGCAAGCGTTGGTGGGGCACGCCTTTAATACCAGCACTTAAGACGCTCATCTCTGAGAGTTCCAAGCTAGCTCAGTCTGCTGAGTGGATTCTAGCACAGCCTCCAAAGCTACAGAGAAACCCTGTCTGGGGAGTGGGGTGGGGGGACAAAAAAAAAAACCCAACAACAACAAAAAAGATTCAATCTCATAATAAACCAAGCAAATAAAAACGGCACGTGGGGACACACACCTGTAGTGGGGACACACACCTGTAGTGGGGACACACACCTGTAGTTGCAGCCCTTAAGAGGCCAAGGCAGGAAGGTGGAGAATTACAGGCAGCCTGCCTCAGTTTTCTGAGTTTTGACTGGCTATCTTAAGCTTGGTTTGGTGTTTCATATATTTGAATATTGCAAAATATTGAAGAAGTTTGACAGTTTTTTAAGCGAGTAAAGACTGGAATTTTGTTGTTTTGTTTTTTTCTAGACAGAATTTCTCTGTGTCGCCTTGACTTGGAATTTGCTGTGTAAATCAGGCTGGCCTTGAACTCAGAGATCCACCTGTCTCTGCCTCCCTGGTGCTGGGATTAAAGGTGTGCTCTTTTGTAATGGTGGAGAGACGACTCAATGATTAAGGACACTTGCTGCTTTTGCAGAGGACCTGGATTCAATACTCAGCACCCACATGGTGGCTCACAACCATCCATAAATCCAATTCCCTATTTATTACTTCTGTGGACACCAGCAAAACATTCATACGCATAAAATAAATAACTCTAGGCAGGTGTAGCGGCTTTAATCCCAGCACTCAGGAAGCAGAGACACGTGGATACCTGAGTTTGAGGTCAGCCAGCCTGGTCTGCAGTGAGTTCCAGGACGAGAGCTATGCAGAGAAACCCTGTTTCCAAACAAACAGAAAAAAAAAAAAACTACAAATATTACTGTTTCTATAAATCTGTCAGATTTTTGTCAAAAGAAATAATTACCATGTACAAGTATTACACAAAGGCACAGTCCGGCTGGTTTGGAATCTTTTATGTGGATTAGGCTGGCCTCAAATGCAGAGAGATCAGCTTGCCTCTGAGTCTCTGAGGTGCTGAGATTAAAGGCATGTGCCACCGCCTAACTCTGAAATCATTTTTTGAATTTTGATTCTTTGTATCTATTACCCTTCCCCACTAAACAACTGATTTTTCCTTTAAAATAGGTATGCATGGTACCCAAAACACTGTACACTGTAACATGATTTACTGAATTACATTTCTCAAAATGTACTCAAAGATCAAAATCTAGCAAAAAAAAAGTTAATAATTCAGGAAATACATTTTATTCTACATTGGAATTATTATTATATATTTCTGCAAACTCTCTCTGAAGTGTTCTTTTGATGCAAACAGTCTTGGGCTCTTGCCGGCCCGGCTTGCTTTAATTCTAAGAGACCAGCGCAATTCATTTGCATTGACTTTCTATTGTGGAGCTTTGGAACCAAGAGAAGGATCCAAACATAGCTCCATTTTATCCAATCAGAAGAGCGGCTTAGTGCTAAACTCTGATTCGTCTATTCCCCTTTGCATCCATCCAATCACGGAGCAATTTTAACAGCCAATCAGCGGCCTAAACGCCCGCCAATCAGGAAGCGGGCCCGAAGTACGGCCTTTGTGTCGGGAGATGTCAGCGCGTCGGCGAAAGCTCCCGCCAATCGAAAAAGTCGTTGGTGTATGCAAATGAGGGTTCTATGACGCAGTGACGCAGCGTGAAGCGTCTATATAAAAATGGAGGCGTCGGGGGGCTTGGAGCGCAGAGCGGTTTGGTCGTTGGTTGGAGAAAGGTCTTCCGTTCCACTCGGCGATTGCGGCTGTTGTTTGAGCGCTAGCTGCGGCGCGGCGGCTCCAGCACGGGCCTCAGACCTCGGCTTTGGGTGAGTGGCGCGGCCGTGGGGCCCGCGGCAGGCGGCGGGCCGAGGCCGGCGGGCTCGGTGGGGCGGCCCGGGAGGTGGGCTGTGACAGTGACGGCGGCGCCCCGCCACCCCCGCCCCGTCCCGCCCCGTCGTGCCCGCTTCCCGGTGGTGACTCACGGGTCCGGCGCGCTGTCCCCGGCCGCCCGTGGAGCGGGAAGTGGCTCCTCCCCGCGGCCCCTCCCGGGGGAGGCCGCCGCTCGGCGCAGCCTGAGTCATTAGGGGAGGGGGAGGAGGCGGCGGCCATCTGCCGCCGCGAGGAGGGGCGGCGGGGGCCGGTGACCCGGGCCTGAGCGCTGTCTGTCTGTCTGGCTGGCTGGCAGGTGAAAGAAAATGGCCCGAACCAAGCAGACCGCTCGGAAGTCCACGGGTGGCAAAGCCCCCCGCAAACAGCTGGCCACCAAGGCGGCCAGGAAAAGCGCGCCCTCTACCGGCGGGGTGAAGAAACCTCACCGCTACAGGTAGGCAGCGCCGGACGGGGGCCCGGAACAATGGCTTGGCCGCCCGCCCGCGTCCCCTGACGCCCTCCTCTCTGCTGGCTGCAGGCCCGGGACCGTGGCTCTAAGGGAGATCCGTCGTTACCAGAAGTCGACTGAGCTGCTCATCCGGAAGCTGCCTTTCCAGAGGTTGGTGAGGGAGATCGCCCAGGATTTCAAAACCGACTTGAGGTTTCAGAGCGCAGCCATTGGCGCCCTTCAGGTAAGGGGAAAGGACGGACAAAGGCTTGGTGTGTGTCACGGGGGGCGGCGGCTCGGTCTGCAGTAAGGGAGTTAATGCCGTGGCTCTTGTCCGCTACAGGAGGCCAGTGAAGCGTACCTGGTGGGGTTGTTTGAAGATACCAATCTGTGTGCCATCCACGCCAAGAGAGTCACCATCATGCCCAAAGACATCCAGTTGGCTCGCCGGATACGGGGGGAGAGAGCTTAAGTCGAGGCGGTTTTTATGGCATTTTGTAGTAAATCCTGTAAAATACTTTGGTTTAACTTGTGACTTTTTTTGTAAGAAATTGTTTATAATATGTTGCATTTGTACTTAAGTCATTCCATCTTTCACTCAGGATGAATGGGAAGAGCGACTGTTCAGACCTCAGTGACGAGCACTGTGGCTCAGGGTGACAAGTTGCTAATGTGCAGAAGGGATGGGTGATACTACTACTTCTCATGATGCATGTTTCTGTATGTTGATGACTTGTTGGGTAGCTATTAAGGTACTAGAATTGATAAATGTACAGGGTCCTTTTGCAATAAAACTGGTTATGACTTGATCCAAGTGTTTAACCATACATCACTGTGATAGAATGTGGGCTTTTTCAAAGGTTGAAGATACAAGTTTTAACCACAGTGTAACAGTTTCCTAAAAAAAAGAAAAAAGAGTAAACCTGGCAGCTATAGAATACACTATGTGCATTTATAATAGCTATTTTATATATTGTAGTGTTGAACATTTTTAAATTAAATGTTTTACATTCACAAGTGGTGGGGAGTCTTGTCATTAAGGTGTGTGTAATGTCCAGTTATTTCCTGACTGGACTGCATTTGTTAACAACATAGACAAATGCTATGCTTATTAAACCTTGCATAAGTCCTCATTCTACCACATGTTAACTAACCCTCTGGCTGATGACACATACACTAACGGGGATTTTATTTATAAGGGCTCTAGAGTAAAATAACGTTATTCACACCAGCATCACCTGTTACTGGTCTAGTGAGTGCAGCTTCTCATTGTGTTTGGTCTTATACCTAGATTGAGTTCAGTTTAATTTTTTAATATTCAAGGAGAAAAACAGTACAAGGTTTGTTTTTTCCTTGTGGAGTTTAACCATGGGGGTGAGAGTACAGCTTAAGCTACTGGACCTGCCAATGAAGATGGGTTAGGTTATACCTGGTTACTGTCCTGGCAAATCCCTTTTATAGAGATGGCCTTCAAGTGGTTTTTAAAAGTATCCTATTGAAGTTTTTAGGTCAATTATGTATGTTGACTAAATTTACAAATAAACTTGTTTATTCAACGAAGTGTCAAACCTAAATTGAATACACAAAGCTTTTAATACATCTATTATCTAGATTTCTTTTTTTTGTTTTTGAGACCATTTATCTGTAGCTTTGGTTGGAGGCTGCCCTTGAATTCACATCTTCCTCCCCAATGCTGGGATTAAAGGCCTTTGCTACCACTGCCTGGTTTATATTAAAATTACAGATTCCCACAGTGTAAAAATGTTAAGCCACTTGCAGGAAAAAGGACTTGTGTTTTTGAGGGTCTTTAGATCCTTGTAGCAGGCCTTAAAGTTAATAAACTGGTAGGTGTAGAATTCCAGTCCAGGTTTTCTCTAGATCTAGCTGCCCTAGACGTCACTCTGTAGGTTAGTCTGGTCTTGAATACACAGATAGCATGCCTATACTAGGATTAAAGGTAGAGCCATAATTTCCCACCATGTATATTTTCTTAATTGTAAGAAATTATACCTGAATGTAATTGTACCTCCCATTACTGGTTCATTCGTTGATTTTTAGAGACAGTTTTTCTGTAGCCCTATCCTGGAAATAGCTCTATATACACTCTGGTCCCCAACTCAGATCCGCCTGCCTTCTATCTCAAGTGCTGGGATCAAAAGCATACCCCACCATGCCCAGCCCCCACACTCATTCTTCAGCCCCTTTCCAACTCTCATGCCTTGTGGAGACTTGTTGATAAGCCATCTTTTCAATTAGGAATGCTTGTAAGCATTAGTCTGAGAATGTTAGCAAGATGTGGGCCTGAGTCTAGTCAGCAAAATATTCCTGTGAAGTTAATGGCTAAAGAAACTGGTGCAAGCCGCCAGTGGTGGGGCACACCTTTAATCCAGCATTCGGGAGGCAGGAGCAGTTGGATCTCAGTTTGAGGCCAGCCTGGTCTATAGGGTTCCAGGACAGCCTCCAAAGCCACAGAAACCCTGTCTCAGAAGAAAAAGCCTCACTGAAGTGGACCCCAGACTGGCAGGGAATAGAATGCTATCTTGCCTCAGCCTCCAAGTGCTAGGATTAGGAGTGGACTGCCCCAGCTAGGGCTTTAAGTCAGTTTGGATAGTTTGGAGAGTCAAGGGAGAGGGTATGAGAAAGGTCTATAGTGTGGTCCAGTACAGTGGAAACAGTTCTGTTCACATTGTGCTTGAGTGAGGCAAGTTTTGTGTTGGGCTGGCCTGGTAAGAAGCCTGAGACTCTTTCCTAGTTTGCTACTGGGCTTGCAACATGATATTGGCTGCTGGAAAGCCTGGGGGCTTCTGTTTAAATTGTGTATCTTGGGCTTACGCAGCGCCTGAGCACACATTTTTGGTTCTAGACAGCTGCTTGTATAGGATATCCTTGGACTGGGATCTAACGTAAGGGAAAGTTGAAAAATTTCAAAAGTGTTCAGGGAAGCTGTTGTGTATGTGTGTGTGCTGGGGTTTGAACCCCTGGCCTTGTGTGCATGCTAAACACCCTACCATTGAGTTACATCCCCAGCTGTGAGAGGCTTGCTTGCAGGTAAGAGGGGCCAGTTAGAGTTTGCCCAGGACAATAGCAGTTTATTTCTGTGACCCATATTTGGCAAATCATAGTGAAGGCAGCCTTTGGTGCAGGGACAGATGAACAAAATAGGCTGCCTTCAAAGATTCCTTTTTGGGGGAGGGAGTCAGGGTGGGACTAGAGGTGTGTGACACATTGCCTGATGGTCTACAACTTTTGAGCGCGATGTTGCTTTGCAAAGGTGCACAAGGCAAGGGCCAGTTTGCTAGTGGCTGCCGGTGCAGTTCTGGCCCTGGTGCAGCTGGCCATGAGTCCCTTAAGTGTCCACTTTGGGTACTCTATTCCTACCCTTACCTCATAAGCCCTTGGGGTGAGGATATTTGTCACCCCACTGAATGAAACCGTTCACTGCTCTTTCTGTACCTTCCTTGGGCCCACACTGCTTCCCTCCTGCCTCCGATGTGTTCCTCCTTCCTGGGGGAGATATCACCCCATGGACAGCTCCATTTGGCTGGCCTTGCCTTCTGGTCAACGTTTATGTCAAAACGTTATGTCAAGACAACTATGTTACAGCTACTGTCCCAAGGGCAAAGTTAGGAGAAAGATCCAACCCAAGTCCCGAAGCGTTCTGTGGAGAAAGAAGGCCGGGCCTATTTTGTTCCCGTTTGGTTTGGTTTTTCGAGTATAGCCTTGGCTGTCCTGGAACTCACTCTGTAGACCAGACTGGCCTCTGCTTCCTGAGTGCTAGAATTAAAGGGGTGTACTACCACGGCTCGGTGCCTAAGGCTGTCCTGATGGGCACTCTGGACCAAGTGGCTGGTCCATTTACTCCTCTCTAGGTTCAGGGATAAGGAAGCTGCAGCCTAGGTGAGTGCTGCTTGAAGGGCTTTGATGGAGTGTCCCGAGATGGCGCTGCTCTGGCAGGGTCCTGCCCACTGGCCTGCTGCCTCCAGAAGCCCAAGCACAGGCGCCACTCCAAAGGCCCACAGCCCATGTCATGTGGCCCAGCTTGTCCCGTTCTCATCCAAGCACCGTGCCACCTACAGCAGTACCCATCCCAATAGTTCATACAAATGCCAAAGCCACCCTCCCACAGCCTGTTCCGAGGACTACACTCACTTTTCCCCACGGGGAGAGCAAGGAGGCCATGCAGATGTCCAATGCTGGGGAAGCAAGGGCAGATGGCTTCCCTGAAGCTGAGCGGCTTGAGGAGCCAGATCATAAAAGGGATACAATGGGGGGACATGAGCCAGACCCTGCCATCGCCCTATTGCCCTATCGGCAAAGAGCCAGCCTGACTTAGAGAGCTTAGCTTACTGATGCCTCTCAAATGCAGAGTGCCCTGTGGGGGCAGGGCCTCCTGTTCTCTGAGGAAGCAAAGCTTCAGCTGGGCCATTTTGTTGTCAGACTAAAGGTGGTGGCAGCCTGCAGTCCTCATGGGGACAGGAGGGTGACAGGACAGGCTTGGGCTCATAACTCAAGATTAAAGCCCCCTTTTCATTTGTAAAGTGAAATTTCTGTTCAATAGGCATTCAAGGATTTAATGAAACGGTCTGTGCAAACTTGGGCATGGTAAGTGCAGGGTACAACTGTAAAAATATTTAATCAGAGAAGTCTGGTACAATGGCCAATTAGACTAGCTCTACCCTGTAGGTGCTGTCCTGCTGGCTGTCAGCCCTTCTGTCTGTGCCAACTTGAATTTGTATCACCAGTGTTGTTGGAACGTGTGTATTACACCTATCACATAAGAGCCAAGAGAACTTACCGGGAACTAAGGGAACAAGACTCCCAAGAATGGGTAAGATGGTGAGCTCTCAATAGAGCAAACTTTATCGGAGACAAGCATTTGGGAGATAAGGACCCAAGTCCTATATGTGGAGGCCAGGCTGAGCTGGCAAGGAAGAAGCCAGGGCTAGGCTAAGCATACAGCACTTCCTGATGAAAAAAGATTGAGTCTATCAACAAAGACCCAAGGAGCCAGGCATTGGTGGCACCCACCTTTAATCCCAGCACTCAGGAGGCAGAGGCAGGTGTATCTCTGTGAATTCAAGTCCAGCCTGGTCTACAAGAGTGAGTTCTAGGACAAGCTCCAAGGTACAGAGAGACCCTGTACCTTGAAAAACCAAAAAAAGAAGGACCCAAGAGGTGGAGACTTGGCTCCATTCCCAGCACCAAAGGTCTATGACAGCAGCGCCAGGGGGCCCAACACCCCTGGCCTCTTTGGGCTCCTGCATTCACTTGCACACTCCCAGAAGTATTACCCACCCCATATGTGATTTAAGAATCATTTTTAAAATCTTCTAAATGAAAAGATTTTTCCTTTTAAAAGCTCAAGAGATGAATGCTTAGCTCTGTCTTGGGAGGCATCTTTGGAGTACCTGTCCTCAGTAGCTGTGCTGCTGATAGTATCTTGGTCAGCAGGGCAGAGACTGAGTGTCCATACTGGGGTGCTACCTCTCTCCAGTACTGTGACATATGGTAAGGAAATGGGAGGGAGAGTCAGAGGTCAAAGCAGACTTCCTTCTGAACAGAGTTCCTGTAACAGGACAATTTGAAAAACGGAACAGGGTCCCTCTATGTACACTTGCTTAGCCTGGAAACTCACTGTGTAGCCCAGGCTGGCCATAAACTACCTGTTATTACTGGTATGAAAGGTGTACTGAATATTTTGTTTTCTGTTTTAGTTTAGCTTAACTTTGTTTTGTTTTACTTTGTCTTTTGAGAGACGGTTTCTCTGTGGCTCTGGAAGTCCTGGAACAGCCTCTGTAGATAGACCAGGCTGGCCTGGAACTCACAGAGACCTGCGTACCTCTGCCTCCATCAACACAACACACCAGAGTCTTGTTATTTAACACAGAATTCAGTGATCTTCCTGCCTCGCATCCTGAGTGCTAGGATTACAAGTTTGTATCACCCATGCCCAGTGCCAGTGATCATAGTTTTCACAACAAAGAAAGATGGCAGTAAAAGCATGGGTGTGGTGTCAAAAGGGAGCATGGCGATTCTCCTTCCCTCTCTCCCTCACAAGCGCCGCTCCAGTTGGCGGCACCTTCAAGTTTCTGTTCTGTTGCTGAGAAAACACCACAATGACAATCAGCTCACAGAAGAGTTTATTTTGGCTTACAATTGCACGATTGCAGGAAGACATGCATCCAGACTCGGAAGCTAAGACATCTCACCTTTACAGGCAAAAGCAAAGTGAAGCTTGGCAATGGTGGCGCACGCTTTTAATCCCAGCACTTGGGAGGTTGACACAGGTAGATCCCTGTGAGTTCGAGGCCAGCCTGATCTACAGATTAAGTTTCAGGACAGTCAGGGCTGTTACACAGAGAAACTGTCTCAAACCTCACCCCAACCCCCCCAAAAAAAAGATTAGGCATGGTGTTCAATCCCAACACCAAGGAGACAGAGGCAGGTGGATGTCTGTGAGTTCAAGCCTTACCTGTCTACATAGTTAACTTCAGGTTTGCCAGGGTGACATAGAGCTTACCTTGAACTGGTTTTGATGTCACAAAGATCCACCTGCCTCTGGCTCCTGAGTACCAGAATTCAAGCTCTTTGCCATAACACATGACTTTAAAAAAAATTTTTTTTTGGAGACAGTGTCTCATTATAGTAACTGTTAAATAATAAATAAATAAATAAATAAAACTCAAGGACACATTGTGCATTGTGATGTTGCTCAAAAATAAATAAACTAAAAACCCCACACCTCAATGTAAACATAGCATTTATCTCAATTAGAGGAGATCTGATTTGAGGTTGTCTGCCTCCCAACCAGATGGTAGGAGCATTTTATCTTTCTGGCCAGTTGCACGAAGGAGAGTGCGATAAAGCCTGTTGAATTAGTGAGAGCCTGATAAGGAGAGCAAACATTTATTCCGTGCTTCTACGTCTCAGGTGAGCACTTCAGACATAAAGGACCCAAGGAGAAAGCACCAGCCGTGCTGTAGGAATGAGCAACTGGGGTTCAGAGTAGGCGGCTCCAACCCAAGCTCAACTGAGCAGGTGTGTGGGCTGAGCTCGTCAGAGAATCAGAAAGGGGCTGCAGCTCCGTCAGGCATGGCGGTGCCTGCTAGGCAGACATGGCTCTGTCTGTCATTTCAGCCCGCTCCAAAGGCCACTTGTGATTTGTTGTATTTTTGGTTATGCAAAAAAAAAAAAAAAAAGAAAAAAGCTATATTGAATTGTACTCAAAAAGTACACTTGTCAACAGGCAGCCATTGCTCATCTTTAATTTCAGCACAACAATCCCCAACCAAAAGAAAAATCCACTTGCCAAAAGAAATTAGCAATTGATTTTGCTTGTCGTTTTTTGAGACAGGATTTCTCTGAGTAGCTTTGGAGCCTGTCCTGGAACTCACTTTGTAGACCAGTCTGGACTCGAACTCACAGAGATCCGCCTGTCTCTGCCTCCGGAGTGCTGGAATTAAAGGTGTGTGACACAACCTGCCAGCTAGCAATTGGCTAGCAATTGATTTTTTAAAAAAAGTTTTATTATGTATATAGTGCTCTGTCTGCATATATTCCTGCATGCCAGAAGAGGGCGCCAGATCTCATTATAGATGGTAGTGAGCCACCCCGTGGTTGTTGGGAATTGAACTGGAGAATTCTGGAAGAGCAGTCAGTGCTCTCACTGCTGAGTGCTGAGTTCTGGAGATTAAAGACAAGTACCATCACACCTGGCTAGAATTGGCTGTCATGGTGCCTCAGTCTCAGGAGCTACGATTACAGGCATTTACCTATTACTATTGGCAGCCCCACCCCCACCCCCACTTGATACAGGGTCTTGCTGGGTGTAGACCAGACTGGTCTTGAAATTACCACAACCCCACTTCTGCTCCTGAGTGCTGGGATTACAAACCTGTGCCATTACTTCCCACTTTCTTAATTTACATGTCTACTGATAACACAACCTATTTATTTGTTATTTTGTAGACAAGGTCTTGCTATGTAGCCCAGACTGTCAAACTGGGACTCCTTTTGCCTGAGTCTACTAAAATTATACATGCACCACTCACCATGCCTGGCTTGGAAAATATTTTTTTTGAAAAAAAATATTTTGTGTTTCTTTGTGTGTTTCTACCACTGAGCCATATTCCCCTCCTTCAAGATCATAAAGCCATAGCCCCGTCTTCTCTTCTAGCTGCTCTTTTTTTGAAAATATGGTGCTGGGGGTTGACCTCAGGGTCTTGAGCATGGTAAGTACAGGCTTCACCACTGACCTACTCTCAGAGCCCCTAAGCTGAGTTTTGAAATTGTGCAATCTGTGGTCAGACTTCTGAGCTGACTCCAAGCTGCATCCAGTGCTCCCTCTGTAATCCCAGACAGGCTGCTTTCCTTATATTTCAGGCCTTCCTTCTGTTACAAGGTCTCCCACAAGGTGAGCAGGCATCCAGGCAAAGATCTGGGCCAGAATGGAGGAACTAGGCAGGCAGATGGTCCTGTCTGATCTCATGGATGAAGTCCTTGTTAGGAGCCAACAAAATAACCTAATTTTGCAGTAGCTGTTGGGCCTTTAAAGAGGTCCCGGGCTTGCTTCTGGCCACTGACTTCAGTTCTCCATCGCTAGGGTTACAGAAAAAGAGCCTGTAAAAGGAGCCTTCTCTGGTCACTTCCAAGTTCGGCTGCCCTTGTTTATCCTCAGACTGTGTTAGAGACGCATGGTCAGGGGCTGACGACTTCGCACATCTATTCGCTCTGAGGACCTCAGAGGCAGATCCTTTTGATTCAGGCGTTCCTGTTGCCCTGGCTGTGTCGGGGGGAATGGTGGTGATGCGGACGGAGCGCATTAAGAGGCTCCAGGTTCAGGGATGGACAGCTAAGCTCTCTATTCGTGTTAACTGCCACTCAAATGGGAGCCCCCAAAGTCTTGAGAAGACACCCGCAGGATGCAGAATTTCCCTCGGGTCTCTTCCTCTGGCTGTCAGCTGTCCGTCTGAGCCTTCAGGCGCTGGAGAGCTGAGCTTCAACCGGCTCTGCAGGTGGGATGGGCGGGGCCGTCGTGGCGGGGGCGGGGCATCGCGTCGGACAGGAATGTGAGTCCGTGCCACGTGGCTCCGCCTCCAGCATCCCGCGGGGCGGTGCACCCCGCTGCAGACGAGCGTCATGGCTGCTTGGAGACCGCCCCGGGTTGAGGAGCTGCTGGCCGAGGCCCGGCGGGCCTTCCTGGAGGAGTTCGGAGCTGAGCCGGAGCTGGCAGTGTCTGCGCCGGGCCGCGTCAACCTCATCGGGGAGCACACGGACTACAACCAGGGCCTGGTGCTGCCCATGGTGAGGGGCCGCACTGGGGAGCCTTGGGTGCAGTGGCCCAGCCCGCGGTAGGGGAGGGCCAGCATAGGAGGGGTGGGAGGGCGAGTACTCTCCGGGTGGAAGGCGGAGTGAGGGGTCCAGCACTCGTGAGCGACCCCGGGACGTGCAGTTGTCCACGTGTGAAGGCAGGAAGCCGAAGCTGGTAGGGGTGTGTTTGTCTTCTCACTCCAACCCGCCCCCTGGGGGCTGTTAATCATCGCTCTCAACTTGAAGCCATGTATTTCTTAAAAATGTGAGGACCAAGGTAGCAGTATAGGAGATTGTTAGGCATGGTGGCCCTTGCCTAATAATCCTAGTACCTAGGAAGCCGAGGCGGGAGAATTGCGAGTTAAAGGCCAGCCTGGGCTTCAGAGTGAGATCTCCTATCTCAAAACAAGAAAAACAGGAGGTCGTTTAGTTTCCTGGCTTTGGTTGGGCCTTCAGCACAGACGTATGCAAGGGTAGACCTTTGTAAATGTATCTCTCCTTACTCAGCCCTTTGAATTTACGGAGGAAACAGACCCACAGAGCACTGCTGGCGTGCTCAAAGTCACACAGCTGCTTCTTGGTGTGTGACTGACTGAGTGATTCCTTCCAAGGGTCCGGCCTGGGTCTCTGTCTGCTCGCCTGCTTAGCTCCTGAATGAGGGTTGCAGCACCCTGGAGGCTGGCTCCAGATGGGAAGCCTAGAGCCTCTCTGGCCCTGTTTTTGTCTTGGATAGCTAAGATAAGCTATCTGTCCCCTTTGACCCTCAGCTGGGAGCAGTGCTCTGGGCAGAGTCCAGATTTGCTCTCTGGCTGCAGCTGGCCCCACCCTGAAGACCCAGGAGGCTGGACTCTAAGCCCCTGTGGCCACTCTAAACTGAAGATCTTTCTGGAGCCTCACCTCATTCTGTTCAAGCTGAACCCCAAGGCCTGTCTGCCCCATACAACAGAACCTTGAGCTCTGATCACCCTGGGGAGACCCAGGCAAGTTCTGGGACCTCAAAGACCAGTTTCCTACCTGCTACAGATGTTCTACCTGCACACAAGCCTTCCCCTCAGGGTATTCACAGTTTGTGGGCTGGGAGTGACAGCCTACCTTTACCAGTCCCAGCACCCTGGAGGCAGAGGCAGGCAGATCTGATTAGGTTAGGGGCCAGCCTGGTATGCAGAGTGAATTCCAGGACAGCCAAGGCTACTCAGAGAAACCCTATCTATAGAAAAACAAACAAACAAACCACCATAAAAAGGTAGCAAACAACCTAGCCTTGGTGGCACAGGCCTTTAATCCCAGCAGAGACAGGCGGATCGCTCTGAATTCAAGTCCAGCCTGGGCTACAGAACTAGTTCCAGGGCAGGCTCCAAAGCAATACAGAGAAAGCCTGTCTCAACCCCCCCCCCAAAAAAGGTAGCAAAACAAACAAACAAACAAAACTAAACTAAATGTGGTTATGCTGTTGTGGTCTTGTGGCCCTGGATGGCTTTACTCTGTCGGCTGATTAGGTGACACATGCCCTCTCCCTCAGGCTCTGGAGCTTGTGACCGTGGTGGTTGGCAGCCCCCGGACAGATGGCCTTGTCTCTCTTCTCACTACCTCCAAGGATGCAGATGAGCCCCAGCGACTGCAATTTCCGCTGCCCACAGCCCTGCGGTCCTTGCAGCCTGGAACCCCACAATGGGCCAATTATGTCAAGGGAGTGATCCAACATTACCCAGGTGTGAGACCCAGAGTGCCCTGTCCCTGCTGCAAAGTCCATTCATCCAGGGTGGAGCGTCCCATCGTACAGACGAGGGACCTGAAACTCTGGAGCTTGTCCTGGGTTTCCTTTATATGATTAGAGGAGCTTGCTGGTCCCTGGAACCCCAGCTCAGGAAGACGAGTAGGAAGATTACCCCAGCAAACTCAGAGGAGGGGAGCAAGAGGGGGGTGGGCTTCTTGACCTTAGCAGGCTTGTGGGACGCATGCCCTGCCTCTACGCACAGGCCCTGCCTCCCATCTTACCAGCACCATTCTTTGCCCTGCAGCTGCCCCTCTCCCTGGCTTCAGTGCAGTGGTGGTCAGCTCAGTGCCCCTGGGGGGTGGGCTTTCCAGCTCAGCGTCTCTGGAAGTGGCCACCTACACCTTCCTCCAGCAGCTCCGCCCAGGTATGACTTATGCCCCACCTTCCCCCTCAGAGGCCTCTGTGGTCAGAGCCCCTTCCCTTACTGGGCTTTGGGAGGGAGGGTAGAGAGTCCCTTTGATTGTCATCAGGGCCCTGCTGTTCCAATGTGGCCACCCCCTATGCCCTCCCTGGACCCCAGCTTCCCCACCTCACCCTGTACCGCAGACTCGGGAGCCATAGCTGCCCGGGCCCAGGTGTGTCAACGGGCTGAGCACAGCTTCGCAGGGGTGCCCTGTGGCATCATGGACCAGCTCATCGCTCTGCTGGGGCAGAAGGGCAATGCTCTGCTGATTGACTGCAGGTCTGGGGCTGCCCTCCCCCGTGTCCCCCTCCCCCGTGTCCCCCTGCCCCGTGTCCCCGTGCCCCCGTGTCCCCCTCCTTCGTGTGTCCCCCTCCCCCGTGTCCCCCTCCCTTGTGTCCCCCCTCCCCTGTAACCAGTAGCTCCCGAGTGGAGGTGCCCACTGCTCTGTCTGAGAAGCAGAACTTGGCTGTGATGTCTCCCTCACTCCAACTTCATTCACCCCAGGTCCCTGGAAACAAGCCTGGTGCCACTGTCAGACCCCAAGCTGGCCGTGCTCATCACTAACTCCAATGTCCGCCATTCCCTGGGCTCCAGCGAGTACCCGATTCGGCGGCGCCAGTGTGAAGAAGCGGCCCAGGCTCTGGGCAAAGAGAGCCTTCGAGAGGTGCGGTTGGAGGAGCTTGAGGGTGAGAGCCATGTTCTGCCCTAGAAATGGCCAGGCTCCCTGCTGGGATGCCCATACGGCCTGCGGTCCATCCCCTCATCCCCCAGGTCCATTCCCTGCTCGAGAAATATATCCCCCAAATCCTGGGAACCTAGGGGTCCAGCTTCAGCGGGGCTACCTTTGGCACTGATGGGAATAGAACCCAGTGCCTTGCAGGTGCCAAGCAAGTGCTCTGCCAAAGAGCCACATCCCTGCCCTGCTTGAAACCTTGAGCTTGCCCTTTCAAGCCAAGCGTAGTGGTGCACACCTTTACTCCCAGCGGTCTGGAGGCAGAGGCAAATGGATCTCTGAGTTCGAGGCCAGCCTGGTCTCCATAGTGAGTTCTAGGACAGCCAGGGCTGCATAGAGAAAGATCTCAAGGCCTGCGTTTTGTCCCATTTATCTTGAAAGCCCTAAAAGCTCACAGTAGCGAGCTCTCTGCTGGCTGGCTGTGATGAGCCCGGCATGCCGTTTCCTGTAGTTTTCTGTGGCTCTCAAGCGATGGGTAGGCGTGGTTGCCCCATATTACAGCCAGAGCTCAGAGATAAGGAGGGCCCTTCAGAACCAGGCCTGGGATAATGAAGCCTATTTCCAAGGACAATTCAGTAGGCAGCTGTCCACTTAGTGGCTGGCCACTGCCTACCAGGTCTGAATTCCACAACCTGAGCAAACAGGTAGCCTAAGGTGGGGCTGCTGAACCCTGTTCCTCCTCAGCCGGCAGGGAGCTGATGAGCAAGGAAGGCTTCCGCCGGGCCCGACACGTGGTCGGTGAGATCCGGCGAACAGCCCAGGCAGCTGCTGCTCTGAGCCGTGGAGACTATAGGGCCTTTGGGCGTCTCATGGTGGAAAGTCATTACTCACTCAGGTGAGGCCTTCTGGACGCCGTGTGCTTTCTGGGCCTAGGTGGGTTCCCCGGTCTGAGCGCCTCTCATTCCTGTGCCCTTTTGCAGGGATGACTTTGAGGTAAGTTGCCCTGAGCTGGACCAATTGGTTAAGGCTGCACTATCGGTACCTGGGGTTTATGGCAGTCGCATGACAGGCGGTGGCTTTGGTGGCTGCACAGTGACGTTGCTGGAGGCCTCTGTGGCTCCCCTCGCCATACATCACATACAGGTGGGTGATCACCAGAGCGTGGGAGGGCAGGAGAGGCGGGTGGCCAGGTCACCCGTGTCTCAGCCCTACGTGTCCCCTAGGAGCAGTACAGTGGCACGGCCACCTTCTACCTCTCTCAAGCTGCCGACGGGGCCCAGGTGCTGAGCCTGTGAGGCGATCCCGGCCCTGCGACCGACGGATACACAGAGTAGGGTGGAGGCGGCCGGTGTGTACTGCGGCTCTGCCTCTGGCACCCTCATCCTACAGCTGGGTGCTTAATAAACGTGTGCCTCTCGGTGGACGGTGGTAGCCTCTGGAGCCAGTCGCCCCTGGAGGTGGGTACGCTCTGGGCTCAAGGGTGGGCTTTGGGAGAACCATTGTTCTACTGCAGGCCGACACCTCTCTGGCCTATGAAGAACCGACAGGGCAGCTAAGCAGTAGCAGAGATGTTTTATTAAGTGCAGAACCAGGGCTGGGGCTTGGTGCTACCCCCTCTCCCCCCGTTCTTTGGTTACATGTGGGTTTGGGCCCCGGGCAGGATGCAGTCAGGCCTGTGGTACCTCTCCCTGCTTCATGCCTTCCAGAGGGCACCTACTCCTGCTCGCTGGCTAGAGGTGCTGGCTCCACGGTCAGCATGCAGCGTGCAGGTAGAAGGGACAGCAGAGGAGGAGGAGCTAGGAAAGAAGGCAAGGGGGGGCCCAGGTCCCTGGGGGTTTCAGGTCTGGAAGAACTGTTGGTCCACATGAGTGCTGAGAGATCCGCTGGCAGTCAGCGTCCGGCTCACAAATTCCTGGGTCACATGCCGGGTGAGGGAGCCCCCTGCTTCAAGGCGCTGGGACCCCAGGGTTAGTCCATCTGCAAGGAAAGAAATGAGAAGGCCCTGTGTGTGTCCCTGCCCCTCTCTGCCCTGGCTGTGTTCCCAGGAGTCAGGGTCCCCCGTCCGTGGTGACTCACCCATCAGGAAGGGCTCAGTGGTCGTGCTGTGCGTGGTGGTTATGCTGCTGTACTCTCCTTGCAGAGGGTTCTGGAAAAGCCCAGAGTGACCGCCCAGCTGCGGGAAGGGGCCTAGAACAGGCAGATCAGTCAGTCAGGATGGCACTATGCAAAGGTCAGGCCAGAGAAGGACCGGGGTGTGGTTGGGGAGATGCCCACCTCCATCCTGGGATTCGATGGTGATGATGCCCTCACGCTCTGGCCCGAAGCCCTCAGTTGTCCTGGCTTGCACCTTGAACTTGTAAGGAACATTCTCGCTGAGGCCGGGCACCGTCAGCCGGCTCTCGGGGTTGTCTCCATCCACCCGGAATGTGGTGGCTGATCCTACATAGGGAAGACGCCTTCAGCTCCCGTGGGGCTTGCCACACGGCCCCCCAAACCACCCTACTTCCAGGACAGGTGGCACCTCCTCCTTGGGCCATCTCACAGGTCACCAGGTAACCAAGGATATCTCCGTTGGGCCTCCGTGGCCGCTCCCAGCTCAGCTGCAGCGAGTCTGGGCTCAGGGCGGTGAACACCAGCGGGCCTGGGGCACTGGGGGTGCTCAGAGTGAAGACGGAGCCTGGAGGCAGTGGGGGGGAGTGTCAGCAGAGAGTGGTGGGTGGGTGGGTGGCAACCTCGGTGACGGCAGGGGCAGGCAGCTTACCTGGCAGGGGGCAGAGGGGGCTCTGTGGGTGCACCTGTGACTCAATGGTGATGACACCCTCTCGCTCACGGCCCCAGCCCTCCTGGCTCTGGGCCCGCACCCGGAACACATAGGAGTGGTTAGGCAGGAGGTCTTCCACAACCACTGAGGTCTGCCCAGGGTTAGGGATGTTGAGCCGATGCAACTCGCCTAGGAGAGCAGTGAGAGCCGGGAGCTGACCACCTCCTCCCCTGCCCCTCCATCACCTGACCATTTAACCAGGTCTGCCTGGGGGTGGGGCATAGTGAGCTGTGGTGGGTTGCTGCCTAAAACTAGAGGAGGGCTAGGGGTGTGGTAGCTCAGTGGGAGAGCTTTGAGAAATGCTGGGCTTGAGCCCCTGCACTAAAAGAAGAAGGCATCCGCCACAAGTGGAATCTGCTGTCCCACTGGGTTCTGGCCAAATCCTGCACTCTGGCGAAGGGCCCCGAATTGCCTTCAGTGTGTCTGCCAGGACGTATTCTAATTCCCAGTTCTCACCGAGGCATTCAAGTTAGCAGAGGCCCCGGGCCTGTAAAACCTCACGAAACAAAGCCTTAGTTTAGGAAATGGATAGTAGAAGCCCAGAGAGGGGGATGAAACCTCAAGGTGGAAGTGTGGGGGGGTGCTATAATATTTGGCTAAGGCATTTGGGCTCAGCAGACTTGGGTGGGTGCCTGGCCCCACTGAGGTGGGCCACGCTGGGAGGGAACATTACAGCCAACAGAGGCCGTGCCTCACCGCCGCTCAGTAGTTGGTACTCCACACTGTAGCCCAGCAGGACTGGCTCACACTGTGGCTCCTGCCAGCTCACTTTCAGAGACGTGGGCCCCAGGGCGGAGAACACCAGCCGGGTGGGTGTGTCCGGTACACCCACGGCCCCTCGGGAGTCTGGATACGGAAGGTCACACTCAGTCCAAGGCAGAGTTTGGGCTGGGATGAGTCGCAGTCCAACCCTTGCCCACTCAGCTCGCCTCTCCAGCGGGGACACTACCCTGTCCAGGCTGCCCAACACTTCCCCTATGGGCCTGGAGTCCCCTTGAGTCCGCTAGAAACCCTGCCCACTCAGCTGGCCCTGGTCCTTGCCCCATTCTTTCTCTGTGCCCGAGAGCAGAGCAGCGGATGATGTGTTAGGCTTCAGCACTGGTGAGGGTAGAGCGGTGGTTAGCTCCCGTGGGTGGTCAGGGGTTCCGAATTGCAACGAAGCTAAGGCAGTGCATGGATCGGGGACTGTGATGGTGGCTGGATGGCAGATGGAGCGTGGCAGCCACGGATACATGGTGACCACCCCTGTACTACCTGTACCCCTGGAGGGTGCTGCTGACTGCCCAACCAGGATTATAGAGTCTGGTGAACCCCTGGATGCGGGGGTTCCCTTCATCTGAGCCCGGCTCCAGGACCCAAGGGTCCAAGACAGCGGAAGCCTGCTCCTCCTATCTTCCCAGATAGGAGGGAGGCCTAGGGCAGGACAAAACAAAGGTGAGAAGGGCAGTGTGTGTGTGTGTGTGTGTGTGTGTGTGTGTGTGTGTGTGTGTGTGTAGGTATGCAGTATGGGCAGCAGGCCAACGTGTGTGCGTGTGTGTGTGTGTGTGTGCACGCGCGTGCAGTGTGTGTGTAGGTATGCAGTATGGGCACTGTGTGAGTGTGTGTGTGTGTGTGTGTGTGTGTAGGTATGCAGTATGGGCAGCAGGCCAACAGCTGTCCGGGAGTTGGAATGTAGTAGGTCGGTGGGTGAAGTAGGCGCCACTCACCCTGGGAGGAAAGCGAAGTGAGGGTTGAGTAGTCCCGGGGAAGGGTCCCTGAGTGAGAGTGGTCTGTACGGGTCAGAGAGTGGTAGTCCCGAGTGAGGGTGGAGGACGTGCTCAGCACGCGGTGGGACAGGTGTGGGCTCAGATGTGTGCCATAGGCAGCATTGGCCGCAGTCAACCTGTGCAGAGAGTTGGCACTGCCGGGATAGGCAAAGTCCATTCGGCCGTTCACCAGGTGCTCTGCGTGAAGACAGAGGGCAGTCAGTGAGGCTTACAGCAAGTGACAGGGCATATGGGGCAGGCTGCGGCCCTGGGGAGGCACAGGGCGGGAGTATTTTTATAGCCAATTCCTCAAACTACCAGGACCCAGAGGCAAAGCGGACTACGCAAGCCTTCCAAGCCTGTCTAATTGCGCCACACTGTCCTCCACCCGAGCACAGTTAGCCTCAGCCAGGAGCTTGCTCAACCCTGCAGGGACTCTGGGCCAACGCTTGCCGTCCAGTTCCTGTAGGCCCCTGTATTACCCTCCCCTGGGGAGAGCCCGAGTGCTTTCCCGTGGCGCCCTCTCGGGTCCCGAGGCTTGTCTGCACGCAGTTATGCACAGGCTTGATCAAAACTGGGGACCGGAAGCGACTCAAGTGAGCCCAGGACCCGAGCAGGCGTGCCGGGGAGGCGGTCACCTCCCGGGGGCCGGGGCGTTGCCCCACGGATCCAGCCGCTGCCCTCCCCGTCCACGCCCCCCGCAACGCCGCCGTCTTCGTCGGAGCGCCCGCTGCTGGCGGACAGACGCGGGATGAGCTCCGGGGGCAGCCGCCACGTGACGCGCCGCAGGTCCAGCTCCTCCCCGAGCAGGGGCTCGAACTTCCAACCGCAGCCTTGGGAACAACGAAGGGCCGCGTTGGCACCGCCGGGACGCGGGGCGGCGCCGGGGAGGGTCAGGAGGAGGAGGCCTGCGGCACTTAGGCGGAGTCCAGGGTTGTGGGTGTCCCTTTGGGCAATGAAGAACCCCTCGCCCTGCTCCAGCCTTTCCAGATAAACGGGGCAGTTTTGGCTCCCGCTCAGGCAGAAAGACCCGTCTCGGGAAAGCCTTGTGTTGTGAAGTTTCCCTGGTTATGTAACCGCTCTGAACCTGTTTCCGCTCTGTACAAAGGGAAGCAATCTCACCCCTGTCCGTCCTCCAGGAGCAGAATAGCTGTAGGGGCCCTAGGTGCTGGCAGTATTTAAACAGGGGTTCCTGGTTTTTAGAGCTGCAGTTTAGATCCTAGCACCAGGAAGACAGTTCAAAGGCAGCCTGGTCTATACTAGCAACTTCAAGGTCAGCCAGGTTGTTAATCTATCAAGACCTTGTCTCAAATCTTTCCCAACCCCAGGGGGAAGAAAAAACAAGTAATTCAATATGCCAAGCTCCGCCCAGCGTTGGCAATGTGTGCCCACCTTGGCCTGAGGCTCAGAGGCCTTTTTTTTTTTTTCTGGTGGCATTGTGTGATTAGCATCTCATTTCACAGGTCAGAAAGTCAATTGATACTGAGATGGATAAGTGATTCATCTAAGGTTCCACCTCAGGCAGGGCCAGAGCTAACCCTGCAGCAGGAGTCCCAGCTAAGGGCTCTCACGGAGGTCCGTCTCTCAGAGGCCACTGGAGGGTCCCAACTCCCTAGCACAGCATGTGAACCTTCAGGCTGTAAAGCTGTTGTCCTGTGTGCATGAACCTGTACGTACATGCATGGACCTGGGAATATCTGTCCCTGAGGTAGACGTCCACATTCTCTCACACCCAGGCAGGCACACACATCGACATGGAGCCCACAGCAGTCTGTCTGTCCCTCTGTGCAGTCAATGTAAAACCCGTGCGCTCTGTCTAAGGCTGAGAGGAGGCATCGGTTCTTGTTCTCCGTGTCTAGACATCACCGGCTTCTTGGATACCAGGGACAGCCACCCCCATGGAGGACCCCCGCCTCCTGTGGTGGATCCCACTCACCAGTGTCATCAGAAACACTGGGCCGCTGGCTGCTGGCCGGGGAGCGCAGGACATCATCACTGTACATGAGGAAGCTTTCATAGTCCTCTCCACCCTGGGCATCCACGATGGGGATGTCTGGGATGATGGGGACTGTGGGGCAGAGACAAGTAAGCCATGGCCCTAGCCATGGCCGCTGGTCCCCCGAGTCCACCCTTGCCTGTCACTCACTGGACATGGGCCGCTTGGGCTGTGTGGCCAGGTTGATGATAGCCTCTCTCTCGGGTCCCCACCCAGCCCCATTTCGAGCCTTCACCGTGTATCGGTATGGCTGGGATTCTCGCAGATTCTCAATGAGTAGCATCCGGTTCTTGGGGTTGTCCACCAGCACCTTCTTCATGGGTCCAATGGGTCCTGGGGGCAAGGACAGAGCTTGAGAGAAACAATCTAGGTTCAGCCTGGTTGCAGCTCCATCACTGCCCCTGGAGCAGGCACTCTCGCCACCTGCTGAGTCCTTAAAACCTGGTGAAAGGAAAAAGCCTCACCAGCTCTTTCAGAAGGACTCCTCGCTGAGTGGCAGAGCCAGCACCGGGTGCAAGGTGACTGTGCACCCCCTCTGTCTACAGTTTGGGAAATGCACAGGCATGTGAGGCCCCACCACCCAAGGCTTGTCAGCAGGCAAGAGCGTTCTCAGGACCAGACCTCCCTGTGCCCATGGCTGAGAGTCCAGCTTCCAATGCCATGCTGAGAAGGCTCAAGACTGGCACTGTCACATCTGTCACTGCAGAAGCCAGGCAACCTTCCGTGTATACTTTGAGAGAGCGGAAGGCCAGAGCCCCAGGTCCTCAGTGAGCTCTAACTGAACTCCGGGCTCAGGCCAACATGGCAGCATGGAGGCCTGCTGGGTTAGAGGGTTCCAGAAACCAGAGAAAACACACACACAAAAGTAAGTCCCCCAAGATATTTTGGAAAGTGATAGTTGCAAGGTCTGGTGTGCCACCCTCAGCAGACAATTGCTCAAAAGGTGGCAGGTGCAGGGACGGGCAATTCCTAACACAAAGCTGATGAGAATAGTTTGATCTCTGGGACCCACAGGTAGAAGGAGAGATTAACTCCTGCAAGTTGTCCTCTGACCTTCTGACCTCTACATGTGTGTATGGCATGCAAATGCCTGGACTGTGTGTGTGTGTGTGTGTGTGTGTGTGTGTGTGTGTGTGTGTGTGTGTGTATCACAGGATTTTTCTCTATGTAGCCCTGGCTGTCCTGGAACTTGCTTGCTCTGTAAACTAGGCTGGCCTCAAACTCGGAGATCCACCTGCCTCTGTCTCCTGAGTACTGGAATTAAAGGCGTGTGCCATCACCACCTGGCAGCAATAAATATCTATTTTTTTTTTTTTTTTTAAAGCACACAGAGAGTGAGTGCATTAGGGAGGAAGAAGCAAGGGTTGGAGGTCAGCTTAGTCTACCTATCAAGTTCCAGACCAGCCAGGGCTATCTAGTCAGACCCTAACCAAAAAAAAAAAAAAAAAAAGGAGCAGTTAGAGGCATGGAGGTACCTGTGTAATACAGGTTCTTAGGAGGCTGAGGCAGAGGGATTACCTTGAGTTTGAGGCCAGCAAGGATAAAAGAAGAAGACACAGACAACACACATGCAGTGCAGTGGCTGATGGAAGGAAGGGACCCAGAAACCGTGGTAGAGGCAGCTGTCACATCTGTGACATTTGATGGATGAAGGGGAAGGTACATCCCAGGACTTGGGGGAGGAGGTAGCCCAGCACAGTCTTTTTGTTTTGTTTTGTTTTTCGAGACAGGGTTGGTTTCTGTGTGGCTTTGGAGCTAGTGCTGGAACTTAGCTCTTGTAGACCAGGCTGGTTGGTCTTGAACTATAAGAGATTCGCCTGCTTCGGTCTCCCAAGTGCTGAGATTAAAGGCGTTAGCTACCACCGCCCAGCATGCCCAGCACATTCTTAACATAGCTGAGGCCTCAGCAGGCTGGGTCCCTGGGAAAACATCAGAGATGACTTTGACTAGTCTGTAAGGTCAGACACTAGAGGACCCCCGCCCCCACCCCCAGCAGGGGCCTGAGAGTGAGCTGCGTGCTGAAAGGCCAGGCCAAGGGTATGTAGAGCAGCCAGCAGGTGCCTGGCTGGTCTGTTTGGTCAGGAGTGACAAGACAGCCCACAATCCCTCAGAAGACTCATGTCATGAAAGCCCCACCGTCCTCTGGTGACATGGGGTTGTCAGTCCTCCCTCACTGGGACCAGCCAGCTGAGGAGAGCACTTTTGAGGCCTTCCTCAGGGTCTCACGTTGGTGGCAGGGACTGTCCAGCATTGTCCCCTTTCCAGGACTGGCTGTCAGATAATAAAGTATATTGAATGAGATTTGGGGTGGTGGTAAGAGCAATACTGGGAATTGAACTAGGTCCTTACGTATGTGAGGCCAGCATTCTACCACTAAGCTACACTAAGCTACAGTCCCCAGCCCTTGAACGAACTATTCTAAAAACAGAAATGGATTTGAAATTCAGGGAACCCTGGGTTTTTATGTTGTTTTGTTTTCCTTCATGGTTTCCATCGTAGGGTTTTGCTGTTTAGTAACTCATGCATGCCTGGGTGGCTCAAAGCTGCCTGCTATGTAGCCAATGGTGGCTCTTTAACTATGATCCCTCGGCCTCCACCCTTCCTAAATGCTGGGCCCATAGGTGCCGTAGGTGTGTGCGCCACCACACCCAGCCTGTATTGTGCCAGGGATTGGAACCAGGCAGGGCCTCTTCTGTGCTAGGCAAGCACTCTATGAACTGAACTACATTCTCAGACCCCCTCTTCTTTCTTCCTTCCTTCCTTTCTTTCTTTCTTTCTTTCTTTCTTTCTTTCTTTCTTTCTTCCTTTCGAGAAGGGGTCTTGCTACATTACGCAGGCTGTTCTCAAGCTCTTGGCCTCAAGTGGTAATCCAGCCTCACATCCAACTAACTCTTCTGGACATAAGAAAAAAATGTGCAGAAATGAGTCACCTTGGTTCCCAACAGAGGGAGGTAACCCTGGAGCCAGTGGCCCCTAGCGAACATGCATTCAGTACCCTTGGAATGCAAACCAGCATAACCCTGGCCAAAACAAAAAAGTACAATGCCTCAGGCTTGCTGCTTGCCTGGGACAGAGGGACCTAGAGTGCCCAGAACCAGGAACTATCCAGACCCCCCCCCACCCTCCAGCTCTGGGCCCCTTCTCTAGGAAGTCAGGGAAGCCTGGTCCTTACGGTTGTCCTCGTTGACCAGGCCGTAGCAGACCTCATAGGCTGTGATCTCGCCATTGGTCTCTGCTGGTTCAGCCCAGCTCAGCTGGGTCACCGTAGAAGAGACGACATTGAAAGCCAGTCGCCCTGGCTCGCTGGGTACTGGAGGGAGCAGGAAGAGCCCTATTAGTGAGTGGGTCAGAGGCAGGGCTGAGCTCTGAGAGGGGGGAGGGAGGAGTGGGCTGGGTGGCCAGAGACCTACCTTCCTGATGGGTGCGGCAGGACACGAGGGAGCTATAGGGCCCCTCGCCCTGGGCCCCGTAGGCGCACACCTTCATTTCGTAGTCGCAGTAGGGATACAGGTTGGTGAGCTCCACTGAAGGTGCCTTGCTGTCCAGCAGGTGGGCCTCAGACTCGGAGTCACCCTGCACCCAGTACTTCACCTGTGGGAGGTGTTCAGTGGGAAGGAGCCAGCGCTGGGGTCACCTCTGCATGTCACACTGGCCCCCCTGCAAGGCCAGGGGTGGCACACGGGGTCTCCCAGGCAGGGGGGACTCCACTCCAGCAAGGGGAGAGGGCCTGGCTGTCGCTGAAGAACTCAGGATTGGGTCTTCAACTTGCAGGGTCACAGGGGGAAACGCACTGGAACCAAATGTGCCCTCCCGTCCCCTCCGTTAGGGGCAATCCACCCGCCAGTGGAACGTGAGTGACCTCCCAGTGCCCCTCACCTTACCCTGTACCCCATTGGCTTGCCAGGAGGGGGCAGCCAGTTGAAATGGATCTTCCTGGACCCGGCGGCCTTGGCATTGGGGTTCTGTGGGGCACCCAGGTCCCCCCCGCGGGACGGTGGTGGTGATGAAAGTTCCCGATTTGTAAGGCTCCTGTCCACTTCATCTAGTCAAAGGGGTACGGAGGGTGAGCAGCTGGCTCAGCAGAGTTTACCAACAGGGGGCGCCAGAGACCTCGTTAATCATCCCAGGCTAGCAATGACAGTGGAAGGCCAGGGGACCTCCCTCGGAGAGCCGAGGAGGAGGAGGAAGAGGAGGGGGGCGGAGATTCGCCTGCCTTCTTTTTGTCTTGGCAGGCCAGAGAATGTTCCACAGAGAAATCTGCTCCCCTCTCCAGCGCTACCCATCTCTCCTGAGTACTTCACAGTAGTTGCTAAAGGGATTGAACAAACTCGCTCTCCCCCGGGGATGTGTGCATAAGGCTGGGGCCGTGCGTGCGTGCGTGCTCCAGGTCTAGTGGCCACATGACCTCAGCCTGTGGCTGTCATGCGGGTAGCCAGCTCAGGCACAGGATGCACAGATGCGTCTGAATTCCAGGCTACAGGAGAGGCAGCTGGGACCATACAGGTCAGCAGTTGCGACCATATACTGATCTTGCAGTTTTATTCCCAGGACTCAACAGGTGGCTTACGATCGCCTTAACCCCAGCTCCAGGGGATCAAGACCCTCTTCTGAACTCAGCAGGTACCAGCACTCAGGTGCACAGGCACACACACATATGCATAGTTCAAAACAGTAAAATTATATTTAAAAGAATGAGTAGGGGGCTGGGAAGAAAATCACTTGCTGTCAGAGCTTGATCCCTGAGCCCCACACATGAAGAACACACACACACACACACACACACACACACACACACACACACACAGAAGACTAAGTACATCTCAATTAAATAAAAAGCAAAGCAGCTGGACATGGAGGCCTTCCGTAGTCCAGTTGGAGGCGGAGGTAGGTGGATTTCTAGGCACTCAAGGCCGCCAGTCTAGTCCACACAGTGAGCTCCAGATCAGCCAAGGCATATCAGCATAGTGAGATGCTGTCTCAAACAAAACAAGACAAGAATACACATGTTCCAAATACTGCAGGGCACCACTTGTGTGCGATCCTAGTGTTGGTGACCTGTGACATTCCTATTAGGCCAATTGTCCTGGTGCATGCTTGATGAGTCTGGAGTCCTGTCAAAAGGTCCCCAGCTCCCTTTCCACCTGCTTATGCTGACCCCAGGCCACGCTCACCTTGCTCTCTGATGATGACGGTGGCTGGGTTGGGCTGGCCCAGGCGAGCTCCGAACTTAGGGTTACTGAGTTGGACTTGGAAGCGGCGGACCTGGTGGCCGCGCAGAAGGGAGTCTACTTCCTGCAGATCCAGGAGTTTTACCTGCAACTCCTTCCAGGTCTCCCCTGGCTGGAACAGCAGCTCGCCCTCCACAGGGATGTAGTCCTGCAATGGGAGGGGTGGGGTGAGACCAGGGTTGGGGTGTGAACCCAGCATGAGGATATCCTTCACACAGGCAGGAAGCTATCCCAGGGCGGCTGGCATTTCAGGCATGCCCAGGAGGAAAAGAACTGCTCTGAAATCCTGGATTCTGTTGGGCCCCAGACCCTTCTTGGTGGGTGGAGTGCTCATTCTAACTTTCCTATTTTTAAGCGTGTGCGTGCGTGCGTGCGTGCGTGCGTGCGTGCGTGTGTGTGTGTGTGTATGAGAGTAATGGTAAGGGCCAGAGGAAGGGTTAGATCTGCACCTGCACCTTTCCAAGCTGTATTTACAGGCCGCCCCATGTCAAATTCAAGTCCTTTGGAAGAGCAAGAACAACTGTTTTTTGTTTTTCTGTTTTGTTTTGTTTTGTTTTTGAGACAGGGTTTCTCTGTGTAGCCCTGGCTGTCCCGGAACTCTTTCTGTAGATCAGGCTGGCCTCGAACTCACAGAAATCTGTCTCCCGATTGCTGGGGTAAAAGGCATGCACCACCAACGCCCGGCCAGGTGCTCTTAGGCACTGAGCCATCTCTCAGCCCCCAGATTCTGATGTGTGCCCATCCGTGTGTTTACCCAACGGCATTGGAAGAAAAAGACCTTTCTACAAAAAGACACTAGGTGGCGCTTCACATTAACAATTCCATCCCATGCCTGTGGCTGGCTAGGGAACTAGGGAGAGATGGCCCGAGAGCCCATGCCTGCCATTACAGCACTTGGGAGCCCTGGCAAGGGATGTGCTAGTGTGAGCCATCCAGGGCTAGCGGCAAGACCCTGTCTCACAAAACACAGTCACCCAAACTAAACAACAAAACAGAGTAGAGAAAATGGCGACACAGCCCTATTGTCTGGTCCCGATGAGTCCAGGTTACCCCGTGTTGGCCAAATAGGCCTGTAGGTCTCTTGTGGCTCAGATCCACCTAGAACTCAGCATGTAGCTAAGGATAACTCTGTGTTCCTGATCATTCTGCCTGTATCTTCTGAGAGCTGAGAAGGTGGACATGTGCCACCACGCCCTGTGTCTATGGTGCTGGAGAATGAACTCGGGGCTTCATTCATCCTAGGTAAGTGCTCTGCCAATTGAGCTATATCCCCAGCCCTATTTTCAATTAAAAAATTATTATTACTTGTTTTTGTATTGAGGACTGAATTTATAGCCTTGTACACATGCTCATCAGGTGCTGTGGTACTGAGCCTTGTCTCCTGGCTGCCTGGAACTCGCTGTGTTCACAGGTTGGCTTCCTGCCTTTCCTTTCTGAAGGCTGGGGTTACTGCTGGTGCCACCATATCCAGTATTTTTTAAAAAACACATTTATGCTGGGTGTGGTGCCACATGCCCTTAGTCCTTGCACCCAGGAGGCGAGACAGAGGCAGGAGGATCTCGGAGTTCGAGGCCAGCCTGGTCTATACAGTAAGTTCCAGGACAGCCAGGCCTACACAGAGAGATCCTGTGTCAAAAAGCCAAAACAGAAGAATAAATACTACATTTATTTATTTGTGTGTGTGTGTGTGAGAGAGAGAGAGAGAGAGAGAGAGAGAGAGAGAGAGAGAGGACATGCCACGGCATATGTGTGGTTGTGGGAGTTGGTTCTCTCTCCCATGTGACTCCCAGAGAATGAACTGCGGCCACCAGGCTTGGTGACAAGTACTTTAGCCCCACTGAGCAATCTCATGGCTCCTTGCTTGCTTTTAACATTCTCTTAGTCGTATGCTTTCATGAAGGTCTGTGTAGTGTTATGTATCTGTGAGGGAAGGTGACCTTGACGGCCAGAGGACCCCTGGAGCTGGAGTTACAGGCTGGCATGTCACCAGGAGTGGCTCTGCAGGATGAGTGTGGGTTCTTAATTGTTGAGCCACCTCTCCAGTGATTGTAGACTGGGTTTTCCGTGTACCCTGGGGTAGTCTGGAACTTGTAATCTTCCCCCCTTGGCCTCCCAACCACTGGGCTTACAGACCCGTGCTGCCATGTCCGTGTAGACTCAGAACCAAAACCAAGAAAGCCCGCATGTCTGCCAGCAGCATTGGCTTTGAGTCTTCTAAGTACTGACTCGGGAATGAAAAGGACGGCAGCCAGGCCACAGCCCCTCCAGGGGCTGAACTGGGGGGCTGGCTCAAGGTTGCAAGGTTTATAATTTCATTTCAAGAAGCCAGATTATGGTGGCCTATGCCCTTAATCCCAGGACTTGGGAGGCAGAAGCAGGTGGATTTTTGTGAGTTTGAGGCCAATCCAGGACAGTTGGAGCTGTTGAACAGAGAAGCTCTGTCTCAAAAAACCCCAAAATAAAATAAAATAAAATAAAATAAAATAAAATAAAATAAAATAAAACAAAATCCCAAAGTCAGACTGGACAAGCGGGTGACAGGGCTAGCCTATCCTGGTCCCTGCAGGGTAAACATAGATGGTTCTGGGAGGTGCCTGGACGGATTCTCTTGCCCTGAGCTCTTGGCAGTGATGGTACCCTACCCAGAATGTTCTTGGCATTTTGGGTGAGCCACTCCTGATGGCAGGGCCACCTTTGTCTAGGGATACTGCCTGCATCCAAGGATTGGGGTAGCAACCACGTAAATCATTGGCTATCTGGAGTCCCCGAGTGTCCCCTGGCCCTCTTGGCTGTGACTTACCCGGTGGCCATGTGCTGTATTCTCCTGTGTGCTGTAGGAGACCTGGGACTTGCCATTATCCAGAATGTGCCGGATGACAGGGATGCGGACCACCTGCTCTCCACGGCTCACGGAGTACTCAGGCTGCTCAAAGGACACCACCCCACTGGCTGCAAACAACAGAGGTGCTGGTCAGGAGGTCTTGGTCTCAGTTCCATCTCTACACCCTCCCTCCCTCCCTCCTACCCAGCCCAGACTCCAGAGGGATGGGAGGGAAAGTTCTTCAGCAGTTAAAGAGTTAAAAAAGTTCAGCAGGCAGCCTGGAAAGTTAGGAGGGACAGGGCACAAGACAGAGCCCTAAGAATCAGGGCCAAGCATCCTGGTGCCCGGAGAAGGGATCAGGGAACCTCTGAGAATCTGAGAACCATGAGGATGGCCATCCACATTTTCCTGGCACGCGCCTTCCATCTTCAACACCACGAAGACAGGGAGCAGCGAGTGCCACTTGGCTCCTGTACCAGGTGCTGTGCAGGAGGCACAGCTATGGTTTCCTCACAGAGGTCTGTGCCCGTCTTACAGATGAAGACCCCAAGGTTCTCAGAGAGGAAGTGATTGACCCAGGCTCTGTGGCCCATCCCGTCTCCACTTGGGTATCAGGAGGATCAAGGAACCCAGACCTGCCCTCCTGACCCCGCCCCCGACCAACCTTGCTCCTTGATGATGGTGATGTTTACTAGGCGGCGGCCGAGGGTGGCGGTGCCCACGGGGACGTCGATAGCTTCCACCAGTAATTGCTTCTCATCGTCATCCTCAGGCCGGATGAAGAGGGGCACCCGCACATCCACCAGCTCTACACCTTCCTGGAACTCCACCATGCCCCGGGCATCTAGGGTGCCAGTCAGACATGGGTCTCGGGGCCACATGGGTGGGAGGGGGGAGCAGCGTGAGGGGATCCGTCTCCCTACCCTGCTCTGCCGTGAGGGTGTAGTATCCAGGGGCCACCTTGAGTTCGTGGAAAGACCCCTGTTCCACTTGCTTCTCCGTCAGCTTCAGTAGTGTCTGCTTGGCTGAGCGGGGCGCCAACAGCACCGTATCCACAATGGTGTGGTCTTGCCTGGGTTTGGGGGGGTCCGAGTGGAGGAGGGGGACAAGATGTGAGACAGTGGAAGGTGCATGGTGCTTAGTGCCAGGCATTGCTGCCAGAAATGCCCTGGTTCCACCCTCTGTCCGGCAGCCCGACCACTGCAACTCCCTAGGAGGCCGCTTCCCCACCCACCTCACCAAGCAGGGCTGGTGAGACAAGGGTTGGGTGTGGGACAGCAAAGGGGCTCTGGCCATGCAGCCTAGGTTCAAATTCTGGCTCTGGTCCTTGACAGCTAGATAACCTCAACCTCAGGCCCGGGACATAACATCTGTGAGCCTCGGTTTTCTCATTAGAAAATGGGTTAGCAAGGGCGATCGATCTCTTGCAGGGTTCCTGAGAGGGCTGGCTGAGATGCTCAGGGACAAGGAGTCCACTGTGGGCACTCAGGGATGCGGGCTGAACCTGGTGTGGGCCACCCCGTTGTGACTGGGTGTCGCGCCCCTTCTCACATCCTCTCCCCGGCATGGCAGAGCCACAGGACCTTCGGTCTGTTTGGTAACGTGCCTGCCACAGAGGCTCACTGGGAAGACCCTGGCCCGGAAGAGGAGGAGCAGGGCTGTGCAGCAGAGAAGGCACTGATCTGTGTTTCGTTTGCTTTAGTTGAGGGACTGATTCATGGTAAATGGGTCTCATAAGCAGTCATTGGATAAATGGTCCAGGAGAGGAAGGAATTAAGGGTCTAGCTGATGACAGATGGACTTAGGGCTTTCCCTTCCTATGGCTTGATCGGAGGAGTGGGGCGGGAGTGGGTGGGTAGGAGACTGAGCTCAGGACAGAGGGGAGGAGGTGGGGCTGTCCCACCTTGTGAATCTTCAACTCACTTTTTCCCGGCATTGGGCTGCTGTCTGTGGGCACAATGAAGGGGCCATGAGCCACTTGTCTTTTGGAGTGGGGCATGACCCCCTCGGGAGCTTGGATGCCCAGCCCCCATCAAGCCTGGGGAATCCTGGCTGCCTGATGGCAGACTCAGTGCAGCCAGGTACCCCCACCGCACCTGACCTGGGGCTCCCCGGGACTCACCGGAACTTGGTCTGCTGGAGTTTGTGTGCACCGTTGACCTGTCTGTATACCTCATTCAGCTGCCAGGCAAGGAAAGACAGTTGGGAATAGTCCAGGGGATCTCTCAAAGTTGGCTGTCATAGGCGACCACCCAGGATGACCCCATGCAAGGCACGTCAGAAGAGCCCCTCCCCTCCTGCCTAGAGAAGTCTAGGTTCTGAAGCTGCCATCCTCAGCTCTCCCACAGGCTGCCATTGCACCCACATATGGGCCCCACCCAGCTGTTTCTGGTCCTCACGTTTTCCTCCACTTCCTGGCGCAGCTGGTCACACTCTCGAGTGCCCGGCTTCAAGAGGTTCTCAGTGCAGAGGCGAGCAAGGCGCAGAGACAGCCCGTAGGGTACTGAGTGGGAAGTACGAGATCATTAGCCCCCTGTACACAAGGCAGTGAGTGAGTGCAGAGCAGGACTGCCCCGGACCAGGCTAAGATGTGGACAGTGTGCCGGGTACACACAGGCCTGAAATTTCTGGTGCCATCAGGATGGGACAGGAAGGGACTGAGTCCGGGGCTGGCACCCAACATCCAAAGAAAACAGAAGGGATATGGTCCTGGGTCAGAGACAGAGGCGCCAAGGGCACTGCCAAGAGGGGCAGCCCCAGCCCTGGCCCTCACCAAGCTCTGTGGGGCTCGTGCTGGCGGCGTGGGTGGCGAAGCCGGGTCGCTGCACATTATTAGTGATCTTCCAGCGGACCCTGTCGCGTCCCTTAAGGTTCCCACTGCGCAGCATGGGTGTGTCCAGGTGGTCGGAGGCCATCAGGTTCTCCCGAAGCATGTAGTGATCTTCCTTGAAGCCCACCATGTGACCTGCGGGAAGGGTCACATGCCATAGCCACGCCCATCAGGTGGAACCCAGGGCCGCCCACTTTCTCCGCTCCTGGCCCCACCCACACTTCTCGTCCAGCCTGAAGAAAGGACAGTCAGATGCCCACAGCTCAGGTGTGCCTGGCCCATACCTCGGTTGCAGCAAGGGAGAAGCCCCAGGCAGGCCTGGAAGATAAGAGTTCGAGGTGGGGTTAGGATGGTTGTCCCAGGCTAGACAGGCCTCTCCAGGTGCCTCCACTTCTAGCCCTTTTGCTAGACGTGGGCATGCTTGTGTGTGTGTGTGTGTGTGTGTGTGTGTGTGTGTGTGTGTGTGTGTGTGAGTGTGAGTGTGTGTGAGTGTGTAAAGTATGAGTGTATGTATCTGAGTGTGTGGAGTGTGTGTGTGAGTGTTATGTGAATGTGTGTGAGTGACTGTGTGTGTGAGTGTGTGAGTGAGTGTGTAAAGTATGAGTGTATGTATCTGAGTGTGTGAGTGTGTGAGTGTGTATGTGAATGTGTGTGAGTGACTGTTAGTGTGAGTGTGTATAGTGTGTATGAGAGAGAGTGTGTGTGTGTGAGTGTGTGTGAGTGTGTATAGTGTGTATGAGAGTGTGTGTGTGTGTATGAGAGTGTGTGTGTGTGTGAGTATATATGTGAATGTGTGTGAGTGACTGTGTGTATGAGTGTGTAGAGTGTGTATGAGTGTGTGTGTGTGTATGAGAGGGTGTGTGTGTGTGTGTCTGTGTGTGTGTACCAGGTACCCTGCTCTAACACTTTCCACATCATTCCTTAGACATGGCGTCTCTCACTGAACCCAGAGTGAGGCTTACTTTGCAACATGCGCAGTATTTCCAGCAGAGCAGCAGCAGCAGCGCCAGGAGCAGCAAGAGGAAGATGAGCAGGGGGATGAGCCACCAGAAGGAGCCGGGAGGGCAGTCTGCAGGGTGGAGGAGAATGGAGCAGGTGTTTATGCCTGTCCGGGCTGCCGGGTGCCACAGGCTGTGCCATCTGCCAGCTCACCTTTGTTTCTGTGGACCAGCACGGTGCTGTTGGGCCCAGGGCTGCCGTCACCCTCCACAGTGTAGCTGTAAGTGCAGTCATCGTCCTCATCCCGGAAGGAACAGCTCTCCACCACCTCTTCCGCTGGACCCGTATAGATCATTAGCATGCCACCCTGCCCCCAGCCCTCCACCCGGAGCACCCCAGGGCTTCCTCTCTGGTCTACCGTGGGTTCATGGGAAGAGCATAAGTCCCCTGACTACAGAAGGCACCAGGATGAAGGGGGCTGCCCTGACCAGGGCTGGCAGCAGTAGCAGCCTGGCTGGCCTACAGGACACGTCTCCCACTTCCCTGAACTCCACATCATCCATGAGTGTGATGTCCAGCTGGCACAGCTGACTTGGGAGGCAAACGACGTCCCTCAGTCCGATCACTTGCCCCACCTGGGCCCTCCGACTCCGCTGTGGGCATGCGCCATCGCTCCCCGGCACCTCGCTCCCCAGACTCCAGGTTCCCTGCTCAGCTGTGTGCCCACCACCAGCGTTCTGTGCCTCTTGCGCTAAGTCTGTGCCGCAGAATCCCGCCTAGGTCCTGAAGCATCTCACAGCTCATCGCTAGACTGCATGACCTAGAGCTCAAGCCCCTCCCCCAGCAGAGTAACCCCTTTGCCATGCTGGGTTCTCCCTGCCCTGACTCTCAGCACTATGTCTGTCAGACCCCTCCCCCTCCCTCTCTCTTTCTTTCATTTGGAGACTGGGTCTCACTATGTTGTCCTGGCTGTCCTAGAACTCACTACGTGGCCAGAGATCTACCTGCTTCTGTCTCCCAAGTACTGGATTAAAGCTGTGTGCCACCATGCTGCTGCCCTCCCCTCCCTCCCCTCCCCTTCCTTTTTTTTTTTTTTCTTGAGACAGGGTTTCTCTGTGGCTTTGGAGCCTGTCCTGGAACTCGCTCTGTAGACCAGGCTGGCCTTGAACTCCCAGAGACCCGCCTGCCTCTGTCGGGGTGAAGGGAGCCCTACCTTTCTTAAGCTCATCGACCATCTTGACTTTGAAGCGGCACTCCTCACACTTGCGTCCTTTCTTCTCCCCAGTGCCCCAGGCCTGGCACTGCACACAAGATCGCAGGTCCTCACAGAGGCCCAGGCGTATCTGGACGTGGAGAGGAGGGACACAGACACCATGCTGGGCGGACTCAGCTTCTCGTGCCTAGTGCCCGCCTTCAGCAGCTTCTCCTTCCCACCCCTGCAGTCCCCGGGGCTCTCACGCCCACACCCCTGCAGCAACCCCAGTCCATCTCACCGCAGAGTAGTTGATCTCACAGGTGGTGTCTGTGTAGAGCGACTGCTGGTTACAGTGGCATCGACCGCACTCGCAAAAGCCTCGTCCATTGCAGATGCCCTGGGCAGGAGGAGGCAACAGAGTTCCATCCTTCGCCTGCTCCCTTTCCCGGCTCTCTTGGACCAGGGCTCCTCCCACCCCCGTCCCTACTGGCCACACTACCTGCCCCCTGCCCAGGCCTTACCCCATTGCTATCGATGCACGTGGCATTGCTGAGGGGACAGTCACAGCTTCGGCCTGTCCAACCAGGCTCACACACACACTGCCCCATGGAGCAGCGTCCTCGGTCTGCAAAGAAGGGAAGGAAGGGAGGGCAGAATCACACTCCATATATACAATTCAAGATGGCCACCCACTAGGACGGGCTCCTGGGAACCTTGAGGTAGAAGCTGCCACTCAGTTTTCTGGAATCTTCTCCTCTCTGTCCTGACTTCTAGTGAAGACAGAGTGACTATCCTCAAAAACAAATCCATTTCTGTGATCTGCGTGTTCAAGGGTCTCGAATGGGACATAGGTGTGAGAAAGGGTACAGATATGAACAATAAATCGCACAGTTGGGGCTGGGGAGATGGCTCAGGGGTTTATAAAGGTGCTTGCCGCACACGAGGAGTCTGCACTCAAGCACTAGAACCCACACGGTGGGCGGAAAAAGAGAGCTCACATGCCTGTTCTGCAGCATGCATGCTTTCACCCCCAATCAATCAATCAATCATCAATCAATCATCAGTCAGTCAATCAATCATCAGTCAATCAGTCAATCAATCAATCAGTCAATCAGTCAATCAATCATCAGTCAATCAATCATCAGTCAGTCAGTCAGTCAGTCAATCAATCATCAGTCAATCAGTCAGTCAATCAATCAGCCAATCAGTCAATCAATCATCAGTCAGTCAGTCAGTCAGTCAATCAATCAATCATCAGTCAGTCAGTCAGTCAGTCAATCAATCAGTCAATCAGTCAATCAATCATCAGTCAGTCAGTCAGTCAGTCAATCAATCAATCATCAGTCAGTCAGTCAGTCAATCAATCAATCATCAGTCAATCAATCATCAGTCAGTCAGTCAGTCAATCAATCATCAGGTAATCAATCAATCATCAGTCAATCAATCATCAGTCAGTCAGTCAGTCAATCAATCATCAGGTAATCAATCAATCATCAGTCAATCAATCATCAGTCAATCAACCACTCAATCAATCAATCATCAGTCAGTCAATCAATCAATCATCAGTCAATCAATCATCAGTCAATCAATCAATCAATCATCAGGTAATCAATCAATTAATAAATCAGTCAGTCAATCAATCATCAGTCAATCAATCATCAGTCAATCAATCACTCAATCAATCAATCATCAGTCAGTCAATCAATCAATCATCAGTCAATCAATCAATCATCAGTCAATCACTCAATCAATCATCAGTCAGTCAATCAATCAGTCAGTCAATCAATCAATCAGTCAGTCAGTCAGTCAGTCAGTCAGTCAATGTCTCACTAGAGCCACACATACTGTTAAAGGCATCAAGGGGAATCTGCCAGTGAATGATGCCCAGGCATCTTCCTGTCCTGCTCGCTCACATTTCCACTTCTGTAAACGTCTGCCCCTCTGCAAACGCACCCGGCTGACGCTTTCATTCCTCCACCACACTCCGAGAAGCACAGCTGAAGAGAAGCTACAGAAAAACCACACAGAGGAAGGAAGGGCGGTATGGTGGCTCAGTGGGCAAGGCTGATCGATGACAAGCCTGATTTGAGTTCAGTCTGGACCGACACGGTGGAAGGAGGGAACTGACTCCTACAAATTGTCCTCTGACCTCCATGCATATACTATCACACACACACACACACACACACACACACACACACACACACACACTCACACACGCACACATGCACGCACACACACTCACTCACTCACACACATTCACACACACATACTCACACAATATACTCACACACTCATGCACACACATACACACACAAAACACACACACTCACACACATACACAAAACACACTCACACACACGCCACATGCCACACCGGCCAATAAAAATGAAAAGAAAAACAAGGGTAGAAGGAAGCATAGAGAAGCAAGAGCATGACCTCCAGAGTTTAATAAGCATCTAATGGTGTGGTGGGTGTTTGCTCTGCCCGTGACCTTGGTCTTCCCGGGCAACCGTGCTCTAGACAGTGCGAGCCTGCTCCCTCCTAGGTTTTTTTTTTAATTATTTATTTGTATTTTTGTACATCAGTGTTTTGCCTGTGTGTGTGTCTGCGTGAGGGTATTTCACCCCCTGGGATAGGAGTTATGGACAGTTGTGGGCGTCCATGTGGGTGCTGGGAATTGAACCCAGGACCTTTGGAAGAGCAGCCAGTGCTCCTAACCTCCCAGCCTTCTCTCCAGGCCCTCCCCTCCTACTTTTAAAGGAGTCACAGCCACAAACAAGAAGTTCCATGTCGAGGGCATGGGCGGGGCGAATACCCACTACATCATGGTTGGATTTTCACGTTTCCTTCTCTGACTATCAACTCTCGTGTGCCTCCCTCCTTGAGTTGTGCAGCCTCTAAGTACAGGCCATAAGATCACCAGACTATGTGGCTGTGCACTCATGGCTCTGGCACAACCTGTCACTAGGCCCTGCAGAGACACGGTGGACACATAATGTTGTGGTGCCACTAGAAATCTGCCATGTTTGCAGAGAAGACAGATTGTTCTCCCATGTTCCTAGTAACCTTTAGGGTTAAACCAGATAGCACATCCGCCTGGAGTTGGGGGTGGAGATCTGAGTCGCCAGAAAAAGCCTCCAGGGGTAGGAGTCTGTGTTGCTGTCAGGGACTTTGTCCTGGACTCCGCAGATGTGTGGGGGGAGGGGTCCTGTCTGCACCAAGTGCCCTCCCCGCCGCCCTCAGTGTGGCCAGGGCTGCGCAGCTTACCATTGCACAGGAATCCTGAGGTACGGGGGCACTGGAAGTTGTCATACTCGCAGAAGTGACCCTCGTAGCGGCCTTCACCGTAGCACACACAGCGTCCACACTGGCACTCGCCACGGCCTGAGCACGGTTTGTCCTCGTTCTCACGAATGCACGGCTGTGTGTCGCTCAGGGAGCCCGTGGAGCAGTTGCACACCTTGCCACTCCTGAGGGAGAAACTGGTCACTTCTGCACAGCCTATGAGGAAGCCTGGGGCTTGTATGGTCCTATTTCACAGACCATGAAACTGAGGCTCCAAAATAGCGGAGGCATGCCCAAGTCATGCACAAGCAGTGGCTCAGCCGAAACTCAGACCCAGGGTCCTGCTATCTGGTCAATAACTGTCCCTCTTCAGTGTCCATCTGTCTTGAGTCATGACAGATGTGCTCGGTGTCTGAAGGCAGTTTTGTTTGTCTTTGCTTTTGTTGTGAGATGGGGTCTTCCTAAGAGGCCCTGGCTGGCTTGGAACTCACTAAGAAGACTAGCCTTGTTTTGCCCGGTCCTCCCTCGGCCTCCCCAGCGCTGGGATTGCAACCAGGCACCACCAGGCAGAGGTGGATTTGATGTTTCTTTAAGGTCTCATTATCAAGCTCCGAACTTGTGGGCTTGAGGGATCAAGCTCTCTAAGTTAGCCCGTGGTCTGTACATGGGTCACTGCAGCCAGCGAGTCTCAGAGCTCTATATACTGTCACTAATACTCACCCACAAGCTACTCTCTTTTCTTTCTGAGACAAGGTCCCACTACATAGGCCTGGCTGGCCTAGAATTGGTATATAGACCAGGCTGGTCTCAACGTCTCAGAGATCTGGCCGATTCTGCCTCATGAGTACTGGCGTGAGCCACCATATCTGCCACTAAGTTTGTTTCCAATTAGGTGGCCTGTCTGATTGTGGTGGAACAAAACAGGACAAGAAGAGCAAAGTCTCACCTGCTGTCAACACCCGCCCCAGCCCCCAACAGCCACCTCGCCCCAGTCTTAGCAGAGAGACACCCACAAATAGCCTGCATGTCCAAGTATGGATGTGCCTCAGCTCATGGCGGGGGTGGGGTGGGGTGTGGGGGGGTGGGGTGGGGAGACGGGGACAGGGGACGGGAGACAGGGGTATGCCCAACAAACCCATTGTAAATTGAATCACATTTACAGCACCTAACCTGGTTACAGTGTGGCCTAGCCCAGCCTAATGTCAGTCACTTTTGCATCATTGTAACTAAAAAAGACCAGGAGGAGACCAGAGAGAGACCTGGTGGCCTAAATTCATAGTCTTAGGACTTGGGAGTCTGAGACTGGATTGTGAGTCTGAGGCCAGTCTCAACCGCAACAATAAATCAATACAAGAACCTCATAAAGCAAGCAAACAAACAAACAAACAAATAAAATAAAACAAGCCCAGAACAGACGAGGTCAGGGACCAACCTAATAGTTTGAATTAGGCTCACCCAACAACAGAGTGAGTGTACCCCCCCCAGCCCTTTCTAGGGTCTGCCATCCCACCTGTAGTGAAGTCTGCACACAAGGGCGTCTCAGGGCAGGCTCCCTTCCTGCACTCACCAGCCCTCATTGCACACACAGTGTCCACACATGAAGTCCCCTCTGTGGTGGCAGCGAGCTGACCGTACTTCCTTTTGCTGGAACAAGACCATGGTGTGCACACATGTTGTGAAATATTACCTTAACTATGTAAAGACATGCTACATCTGTTCATGCTGTCGAATGTGACTTCAGCTGTGTAAATGAGTTTATATTACATTTGTTTAATTGTGTAAAGCCGCGTGGCTTTTGTTTCGCCCTGCCTGATTGGTTCAATGAAAAGCTGAATGGCCAATAGCTAGGCAGGAGAGAGATAAGCAGGGCTGGCAGGCAGGCAGAGAGAGTAGGGGAGAAACCTAGATTTGAGAGAGAAGGAGGGAAAAAGAGAGAGAAACACCTGGAACCAGCCAGGCAGCTGCCAGCCAGCTGGGTGGCATAGGACGCACAGAGGGACGGAAAGGTGAAAAGCCCTGAGGGAAAACACAGATGATGAAGAGACATAAGAGCAGGTCGGGCAAGCATAAGGTGAGGCTGAGGATTCCTAACAGATGCTAGTCTCCCTGTCAGATCTGAAGGCTGCTTGGTGGCCAAGGAAAAAGCCTGCCCCATGCATAGGGGAGGAGACAGAGCCACGGGGCACATTTGTGGGTGGGGACAAGGTCTCACTATATAGCGGACCCTGGTCTGGAGATTCCTTTTTGTTCTCTCTCTCTCTCTCTCTCTCTCTCTCTCTCTCTCTCTCTCTCTCTCTCTCTCTCTCTCTCTCTCTCCCTCCCTCCCTCTCTCTCTCTCTGCCTCTCTCTCTCTGCCTCTGTCTCTCTGTCTCTCTCTCTCTCTCTCTCCCTCTCTCTCTCTCCCTCTCTCTCTCCCTCCCTCCCTCCCTCCCTCCCTCCCCCCCTCTCTCTCTCTCCCTCCCTCCCTCCCTCCCTCCCTCCCCCCCCTCTCTCTCTCTCTAGCCCTGGCTTTGTTGGAACTCGCTCTGTAGACCAGGCTGGCAACTCAGAGGTCCACCTGCCTCTGCCTCCGCCAGCACCTGTATAGAACTTTCTGTATAGCTCAAACCGGCCTCAAACCTGTGGTTTTCTTTTTCGAGTTTCCTAAATTCTTGGGTTACAGGTGTCTGTTATGCCTGGCTTTGCTACTGGCTGCTTGTGCTGCTTCCTGTGACTTGGGACAGCTCTCTGGGATGTGTGCCCACAGAAGGGTTCATATCATTTACCCAGGGCCTCAGTGCTTGGCTCAGCTCCTCCCTCACAGCAGGACTAAATCTTACCAACTCACAGGAGCACACGTCACAGATGATGCTCGCGTCCATCCGGAGACCATCGGAGAACGAAGGCTTCAGGTGGATGTTGCCTCTTTGGTCTTCTTCTGCCAGCTGGCACACATGTGTCCCATCTATGTTCTCCACTGCCCGAAGCTGTACATTGTATGTGCCCTGTAGGGACCCTGCTGTCAGCCAAGGAAGAGCTTGCCTGAAGGCCTTGGCCCTTGGGCTTGTGGGATGGGTCTGTGTTCTGATCCCTAGCTCCCCAATTGCCCGCGCTTGGGCTGTGGGATCCCTCTTGGCGATAGTTGTTAGTCAGAACAAGAGCCTCTCTGGCTCTGGGGCTTAGCCCACTTGCCCGTCTTAGCCACCTTGAGGGCTGTGCATCCGCCACATGGACAGGGAAATGGGCAAAGCAGAGAAATGTGCCAAGCTCACCCAAGAGGTCACTGCCAGATTTGAACCCCGGGGCCATGTGTGTCCCTTGTTAGAGGACGCCACTTCTGGATGCTATGCCTAACCACCCATTCCACTCTGCCCGCAGGAGCCCGCAGAGCCCGCAGGAGCCCGCAGGAGCCCCGCAGAGCCCGCAGGAGCCCGCAGAGCCCGCAGGAGCCCCGCAGGAGCCCGCAGGAGCCCGCAGGAGCCCCGCAGAGCCCGCAGGAGCCCCGCAGGAGCCCGCAGGAGCCCGCAGGAGCCCGCAGGAGCCCCGCAGAGCCCGCAGGAGCCCGCAGGAGCCCGCAGGAGCCCGCAGGAGCCCGCAGGAGCCCGCAGGAGCATACCACTTCCCCCCGCTTGATGTGAAAGGACCCAGTCTCCGTCTTCTGGAGTGTATTGGAGGTGACCTCTGTCCTCAGGCCTCGTGGGCTGTCCAGAGCCCGGATGTCCAGGTTGGAGCGAATTCGCTGGAGGAGAAGAAGTGATCAGTGGTCTGTGTGGAGCCTGGGCTCACCCACCTTGGCTGGGCCTGACTGGTCTTTGCTCCATCTCGCACGGAAGGCAGCTGTGAGTGCATGTGATCACAATGACAGACCCTGCGAGCCTGGGGCCAAGTGGACTCCTCAGGTCCCTAAGGATGGCCAGAGACCCTGCCTCACTGGCTTATCCCAGACCCATGTGTCAACCTTCTCACCCACTCTCCTTCCTCCTTCCCTGCCCCAGAAGGGCTCAAGCTCTGCAACCCACGCAGCTCTCACATAGAAGGCCTCCTCCAGCAACTCCACGATGTTGGACGAGTCCTCCTGCAACACTCCCAATGAGGAGACAGGGAAATACTTATGAAGTTTCTGCAGGAGACAACACAGGCCGTGGGTTAAGCTCATTCACTCCGTATCTCCGTTAGTCCTGCTATGTACACAGTAGAACTAGGCACCGAGCCTGCTTCTGTGCTCCAGGACCTACCCGCCCAGCTGCTTGGGAGATAAGCCAGGGGAAGGACGAGAGACCTCCCCACCAGAGCCCACTCCTTCCTAGGGACCCAGAAGCTTTGGAAGGAAGGGAGGCCTGAGACGTTCCATCCACCCCACCTGCCCAGGGCCCCAGGCTCACACCTCATAGTAGCTGTAAGAGTAATTGGTGACGGCAAAGATGGGTATAATGTTGTGTTTGGCAAGCAGGCGCACCAGCGTGGGCACAGACGGGTAGTCCTGTGTCTTGTACTGGGTGTAGGTGCCTGTGGCATCCAGGTGGCACTTCTCATCATTGCGGTTCATGATGCCAGCCAGCACGTTGGCACCGTCAGCCTCATAGTGGAAGGCAGACTCAGTGGAGAACACCAGTAGGTGAGTGCTGTCAGCCCGCCAGCCGATGTCTCTCTGGAAGGCAAGGAGGGCCATGTTGCGAGCACGCTTTTCCCAGCCGCTGGTCTGGTCCCACTCTTTGTTCCTCCCCGCCGGCCGCCCGGTCCCACTGCCAAGCGAGCCCCAATAACACTCAGAGACTCTGTATTTGATACAATCCTGTTGGCCATTTACCATTATTGTTTATGGGCTAGCTCTGTCTTAATTACTAACCCATTAGCTGAGGACTTACATTCCCTCTTATAGGAAAAGAAGAGCAGCTCCCAACAGAGGGGCGGGCTGGGCTGAAGCCACAGGATTAACAGCATGTGCACGTGAGGACGGAAAGCGATGATGAGGGACGAGAAAACACGTGCTGAGTGTGTGCCCACCACGGCACCAGGAAAAGATTCAAACCTCCTACCCCAGGCCCTCAGCCACACCGCAAGAATAGTTTAGATGCACGGGAAAATGTTCACCGCACCGTGCTGAGTGAAGTGGGCAGGCTGAAAGGCACAGAGCGAGCAGCTGCGTGAATAGGAGTGGCCTCCAGAGAGCCGGGTGCATGGGAGGCTTGCTCATGGGGAGTGGCTACTTGGGATGGATTAAGAGGTGTGGCCTTGCTGGCCAGGGCCACACTCTCTCTTCCTGATGCCTGTGGTGTAGATGTGGAGCTCTCCGCTCCTCCACTGTGTGGAACCATGTCTGCCTGTGTGCCACCACACTTCCCGCCATGATGACAGCGGACTAAAGCTCTGAGACTGAACGCCAGCCCCAACCCCAACGAAATGCTTTCTTTTCTAAGCGTTGCTGTGGTCGTGGTCTCTCTTCACAGCCACGGAACACTGACTAAGACAGCAGCGTGCTGCAAAATAATTTGAAAAGTGCATAGGGTGACTTTGTTTTTAGGACAGGGCTTTGCCCTATAGACAAGCTGACCTGGAACTTGAAATCTTCCCGCCTTAGCCTCCTGAGTGCTGGGATTATAGGCACAGACCACTGCATCTAGCACTATTTGGGGGGGTATGTTTGTTTTATTTATTTATTTTGTCTCAGGAACTCACTCTGTCCTGGAACTCACTCAGTAGACCAGGCTGGCCTCAAACTCATAGCAATCCTCCTGCCTCTGCCTCCCAAGTGCTGGGATTGCGGATATGTATCCCCCTGGCTGGCTTTACATAGCATGGGTTCAAACACTGCATCACATGAGAAAGTACCCATGATAGCAGTAAGGGAAAAAAAGAAGAAAGGCCAAGTTTCAGAATGTAGAAAAAGAAACAAAATGTATGACAGGCCATCAAGGGGATGGCTATTGGTGGTGGTGGCTTTAGAGGAGATTTTTTCCTCTATTTTACCTGCAGTGTAGATCGGTTAGTCTCAAAGTGAAAAAAAAGTATTGTAGGAGTAGAAAGAAGTTTTGTCTGCTATCACTGGGCAGAGAGATGGCTCATCAGGTAACGGTGTAACAGTGCTTGTCTTCAAGAGCTTGTACATGTGGGAGGTGGTCTGGTAGGCTATGTCAGAGCCCGGAATATTCCAGAACTACTAGACCCATGTCTGCCTCACTGGCCAACACAAAAACAGGTTGTGTCTATTCGCTCAGGTTTGGACCTTGACCTCCAGCATATCAAAACTGGGATTAGAATTAAGGCCACTGATGATCTTAAGGAATGGGGTCCAGGCTCTGGGGACCCCTAAGGAGTTCTGAGTCTAACAGTGGCCGACTGGCCAGCCGAAATTTGCATCCTTCCCAGAAGCTGCAGCCATGGCCTCGGCTGGCAGGGTCCCTCCCGACACTCACTGTGCACACGGCTGTCTGCAGGATGGCGTCGAAGCCGCCTTCAGGAGCGTCCAGGTTGCCCGAGATCCGCTCTCCTCGAAGTTTGTCTAGGAATTCTTCCACGCTGTCTGTCAAGCTGATGACATTCTTGAAGGAGAATGGGGGGTCACTGTTGGGCCAGGGTTCCTTCAGTCTGGACAGAGGTGGAAACAGCCAGTGTCAGGGAAGAACTGGGTCCCACATGCTCCAGTGCCCGTCACCCATTCTGGTCAGAGGAGAATTTTAAGTGCCAGCATGACAGGAAGTAGGGCACATGGCCGGGAGCCCCTGCCCACCCAGACCCACTCAGCTGCTCACTTCTCAGGCCTCATGTCCGTCTGAGGGACGCTGACTTTGTCCACAAACTTTCCAAATCCGATAGTGTAGTCACTGGTGAGCTGGCGCAATATCCTGGCTGGACATCAGGAAAAAAGAAAGAGCGCTGAGTCCCAGCAACCCCACAGGGGACCCCGTGCTAGCTCAGGAAGCAGGAAGCCAGCAAATGTGGCCGCTTGTAAACACTGCGTGTTGAACATCAGCTCATGGACTCATAGCTTTTGTTCCATTTTTTTTTTTAATTATTTTGTGTGCATGGTGTTTTGCTTGTATATATACATATGTCTGTGTACCACTTCATGCCTGCTGCCCATGAAGGCCAGAAGAGGGATCAGATCCCCTGGAATTGGAGTCACAGATGGTTGTGGGCTACCGTGAGGGTGCTGGGAATAGAACCCAGGTCTCCTGGGAGAGCAGCCAGTGCTCTTAACTGTAGAACCGTTTCTACAGCCCCTTTGTTCATCAGATTTATAATTGGGGGAAACGAGACTGGAGGCAACGTAGAATCGTGCATTTAGAAATAGTGGGGCAGCCAGGCAGTGGTGGCACACGCCTTTAATCCCAGTGAGGCAGTGTCTCATTTGAGTGTCACCTGTCTACAGAGCGAGTTCCAGGACAGCCGGGGCTACATAGAGAGATGCTGTCTCGGAAAAAAAATAATGAGCAAAACAAAGAGACAGTGGGCAGCAGGGCTCTGAACTGGGTTTTCCTGCAGAACTGGCATAGCCATGTCCTCGTGACGAGGGTTCCCTCTTTGTCAGGGCCAGAGGGCTCCGTTCCTCGCCATTCTTGGGCTCCCTGTGAAATCTCAAATCGTGAGCAGGGGCTGGCCAGCATCTCCCTCTGTGAACGGGGAGCTTGAGCTGTGTGGGAGGGTGGGTGGGTAGGGGCACTCAGTCTTTCCCCAGGGATCGGTGCAGCTGTCCTGTGTCTTGGCCTCCTGAGCCAGCTGGGCGAGCCCCACATCCAGCCCCCGCCTCTCCGCACTGTAGCTGTACCCAGGTTCTGTCCCATCTGCTTGAGGTTGTCCAGATCGTCAGACATGGAGTTGGAGAAGTCCATGAGGATATACAGATCCATGGGGCTCTCCAGAGGCTCAAACACCTTAAACACAAAGTTACGCTCCTCCCCGGGTCGCAGCCGGACCCGCAGGCCTTGGGGAGACACCTGGCTTCGGTGCAGGGTGGTGTCAATCTGGGTGTTCTGCGTCCAAAGGAGTGGGGCAGTTTATTAGAAGGTCACTCTGGAGGCCTGAGAGGGGCATCTCAGGCCTGCCACGGGCACCACAGTCCTCAGAACCAGCCAGTCTCTCCCCCCCACCCCCCACACCTCCCACCCCCTGCTCCAGGCACCTCTGTGATGTCGAGGCTGCTCTCCATGACCAGCACACTCTCTGCCCTGCAGCCTGCGGCCAGAAGCTCCTCCTGGGTATTGCAGCGCCGCTCCTTGAACAGCTGGCCAGAAGAAGATGGGCTCAGTGCAGGTGATGGCCAACCCCTGGCTGACCCAATCCCGGTTGACTTCCGCCCTGATACTTCTGACCCTCATCCCTTTTCCCACACCCTTCTGGCCTGGGGCTAGGCTGAGTGTCTGTAAAGAGTGAAGCTGGCCAGAGCCAGAGGTGGGGTGTGGGGTGGTAGACGGTGGCTCAGGCTGGCCCAGAAAGCCTATAGGTAGTGGCTCACCTCGTCCGTGCAGTAGGCACAGCTTTTGTCCACACGGATGCACTCCGTACAGCTCTTCACCTGAGCCCTCTTGCAGCGGTTGGCTGGTGAGCAGAGGGCACATGAAGCTGGGGGTGGGGGTCTCACCCGTGACCGCCCTTCCCCAGCTGCACCCTGCACCTTCACCCGGGAGAAGCGTGGAGTCTCTCTCCCACACTTATAGAGGAGAGAATGGTCTCTTCCATACAGCACAGCTAGCAACGAGCAGAGCAGGCCTCAAGCCCAGAACTTCCTTCTTAAGTCAGGAGGATGCAGAGCCAAATGAAGTAGAGGCTGTGCTGGAGGGATCTCCCTTGCCTTTAACCCTGTCCAGGCATGGCTAGCCTGCAGCCCGTGTGTGGGCTTATGTGACTAGAGAGAACTGTTGATACACGGTAGCAGATGTACTTGAAACATCATGAAGTTTATTTATTTTTTCCTGTTTTGGTAACCTGATTGCACAGTTCTCAAGCAGAAACTTTGTAGATGACATCCCGTCTCAGTGTCAAAGGGTTGGCTCTAATCGTTAGGCCCTACAAAAGCTCCCATCTGTCCAGACTCCTGTGACGAGCCATATCCACCACTCGCTGCCCTCCTCCTCATGGCTTGTGCTTCCTAGACTGCCGCCAGGGGCCTGGTCTGTCCCCTGAACCTCCTGGGGAGGGGACTGTCTGTCTTGTTTTTATCACGGGGCCCTTGTGCCTAGCACAAGGCTGGGCACACAGTAGGTTCTCAGTAAGAGAATGAAAGCCCTCAGTTTACACAGATGAGTGGGTTCTTAGCTCTGTTTAGTTAGAATCACAACAAGGCTCAACTAGCTGCACCAGGACACACAGTAAGGGACCCGTGCATGGCTCCGTGGTTCTGATGAGGGAAGGGAAGCCTGACTCTTTGTCCCTGTCAGTGTTTATGGTGTAAATACTCCCACCGTAGTCCGCTCTAAGAGATGAGCTTGACCTCGACTGGCAGGGAAAACTTAGTGGGTAGGAGCCATTTTCCAACTGGGGACACTGGAGAGCAGCTGGCATGCCAGCAGCCTCCTCCCAGGGCCACCCAGCACTCACAGCTCGGCCACCGAGGTCTCAGCTCTGACTCTCAGTGGACAGCTCATCTCCACTTTCTATTCCTAGTCACCAAGCAGGGCCTGCAACTATCAGAGGTGAAGGCATGGACCCTCAGGTTCTCCAGCCTGCGTGATGTACAGCTGTCGGTGGTGGGTGACTGAGGGATGCAGGGGCTTAAGAGCTGCCTGGAGGGGCCTACGGGGGTGTTCAAACTCACCCATGTTTCCAGGAAGACTGACACTCAACACTGCCAGCAGCAGCTTTACCCACGGCCCGGGCATCCTCCTCTCCCTGCAAAACCACAACCATAGACACATGATGCCTCTGTAGTCCTGGTCTGCGCATTGGCTCCTGGGTCCCCACGGGAGCTCAGCTGGTCAGACAATCTTGTGTAAGTGTGGAGATCGAGGCTCAACCCAGGCATGGGGGATCATGCCTATAATCCCAGCACATGGGAGAGTGAAGCGATAGAGAGATGGAGGCTGTCAGGGGTTAGGTGGCCATCGGGGGTACTCTGCTTGTGAATGATGGATACAAGAAGTCTTATACCTGTCTTCACCACCCTTTCTTGCCATCCCTGGTACCACACACCCTGATACCACTGTCCTGCCTGAGGAAGACCTCTCTGGCCCGTGTGAACTCCTGGTTTTGAGACCGATCCAGTACTGGACTCTGGGAGCTGGTCCCCCGGTGAGGGTAGGGCGG
>JANBXA010000069.1:90752500-90952500 GCA_030556225.1 Cricetiscus sungorus | reverse complement strand
GCCACCCTGCTCACACCCTGGCAAGCCTGGCACCTGTCCTGGCAGCATGGGCAGAGGGAGCCAGGGCCGGCCAATCTTCAGGGAAGGAAAGGGGAAACAAAAGCCAGGCAGTTTCTCTGCTCGGGCCCGGGCGGGAGTGGGCACTCCCTTCGTTGCCAGCGCTGGGGTCCCGGGGCATAGGGGCATGCGGCGTGCCCTCGGACGCCTGCTCCCCGCGTCCTACCTTGGTGGAGGCCTGGGCTGCGCTGGGTCGAGCTGGGCGCGCGGGCGAGCCTGGAGGGGCAGCAGGACGGGCGGCGGCGGGCGGGAGCCAGCAGCGCTTTATGGACGGGCGGTGCAGGTAGGAAGGAGGCGCTGGTGAGTCAGGCGGGCTGCATTCCTGCGCGCTGCGCGCACCTGTCGGGGCAGGAGCTGGGGTGTCGCCGCAGCCGCCAGGCCCGCCCCCCGGAAAAGGCTGGGGCTCCCGCGGTGCCGGCCAAGAGCCCGGAGCTGTCGCGAGGGGGCTGGAGGAGGAGCCACCCTCTCTGCAGCTCAGACCCGGGGTTCCGTCCAGGATCGTGTGCCCTGGCCGCTCCGGCTCGCGGGGCAGCTTCTTAATACACAGCTCAGGGCAGTGAGCCCAGCTGGGCCGGTCCCGCTGCTTCGACGGCCATCGGGTCCTGCACCACCCGTGTCAGAGCGGGGATGGGTCGTGCCCCAAACCGGTAGGGAGGTTTAGCACTCCTGGGCTGCTGGCCTGCCTGCGGGCACTCAGGCTTTGCAAGGTGGCTAGAGGAACTGGCAGGCAAGGCAAGGGCTGGGTACTCTGGATTCCTTCAGATACTCAAGTCTCCACTTCTAGAGGCCACGTGACCTAGCGTGGAGTAGCACTCAAGCATTGTTACAACGTTGGTGACAAGCCGATTCACAAATCTTACCTTCTCTTCTGTTTAATGAGGAGCCTGTTGAGGTGTTGCAAGACCCCCCACCCTAGTCTCACCCGCTAGCCATGCCCAGCAGGGCCCTGACACACCCACCAGTCCATTCTCCAAATCATGGGGGCTTCAAGCTCCCCAAGTGTCAGAGCCAGGCCGCGCCGTCTTGAAACTCAATCTGACTTATCCCTTAGAGACCCTGAACTAATGTTGCAAGATCTTGAGGGTTCCTTGACTCCCCACACCCTCTGTTGGTTTACAGGTCCAAGAATATGGCCTTTTCCTACCATGTAGCCCAGGCTAGTCTTGAACTTTGGCAATTCTCTTACCTCTACCCCGCAAGTGCTAGGATCACAGGCATTCACCACATCCTCTCTTTTATTATTTTCCTTTGTTATGGTGTTTGGGGTAGAACCTAGGTCTTCATACACGTCAATCATGTTCTCCACCACTGAACCGTGCACCTCTACACTGGGGTATGAGTTCTTCATGGCATTCGCTGTACTGATTTGAAATGACCAGCCCACTGGACTGTGAACCCCGAGGACAGATGTTTTCTCCCGAGTCAGGAGAGGTAGGGAGGACAATGCCCAGGTCTGGGCTATAGAGAAGGGTGCTTTTCCCACAGCCTCAGTCCTGATGCCTGGCACATAGCAGGAGCTCGATAGAAGTGTGGGTATCTCGCTACATGGGTGGGTGGACAAGATGGCTTAATGGTTCAAGGGGCTTGCTGCCAAACCTAAAGACCGGAGTCTGATCCCTGGTGGAACTCATTCTTACAAGTACTCTTTGGTGTGTATATGCACTGCATCCTCACAAATAAACAAATATAAGATGTGGTGGCACGTTAAATAATTAATTAACTAACTAATTAATTAATTTCAGCACTCAGGAAGCAGAGGCAGGTGAATCTCTATAAGTTCAAAGCCAGTCTGCTCTTCATTGAGTTTCAGACTAGTCATAGTTAAACAAACCCTGCCTCAAAAATCATACTAATAAAAAGAAATCTTAAGAAGACTGTCAAATAGCCTTCCCGAGTTCGTCCCCCTGCACACACACACACTGGAGATTAAATCTAAGGCCTCATCTATAAATGGACCAGTGTAGCATTAACTCTGAGCACTCATTGCAAGTTCAGGAGCCATGGTCCCCAGCAGGCAGCCCTGCTCAGCCATCCGAGAGCTGTTCTGCACTGGCCAGGTGCTTGGAGAGGCTTGCTCCTGAGCGTGGGGCCCTGCGGAAGGAGAGCAGCGTGTTTTAGCACTCAGGTGCCTGTGTCAGCCAGTTCAGTGCACCCAGGCCAGTCTGGGAAGTAAGGACTCTACATGTTAACTAAGAAATATTGTGAGGACAGGTACATGAGTGGAAGCTAAAGGACAGCTTTCAGGACTTGGCTGTCATCTACCACTCTGTTGGAGCAGTCTCTTGTTTCTGTTGCTGTGCTGAATACTCCAGGCTGGCTGGTCCCCAAGCATTGGGACCGGCCTGTTGTCTCTACCTGAGCCTCTCCGTGGGAGTGCTGGGATTACGGACACAGCTGATTGCATATGGCTTTATGTCTGCCCTGAGATCAAGCTCAAATCATCAGGATGGTAAAGCGTTTACTCCATGAACCATCCCTTATCCCCTACTTGCTAATTAAAAGTGAATTTTTATTAGTGCGTGTGCACGCGTGCGTGCAAGCATGCATGTTCAGGCATGAAGCATGTGTGGCCACAATGAACATGTGGAGGTCACAGGACAACTTTGTCAGGTCGGTTCTCCCCTTCTGTCTTTCTGTGGGTCCCTGGGATCCAATCCGGGCGGCTGAGCCTGAGTGGCAAGTGCCTTTCCCTGTCGAGGCATCTGTCTCACTGCTTCTACACGTCTTTGTTTTTTGTGACAGGGTTTCTCTGCGTCGCCCTGGCTGTCCTAGCACTTGCTCTGTAGACCAGGCTGGCCTCGAACTCATAGAACCCTCCTGCCTCTTGAGTGCTGGGGACAAAGGCGTGCACCACCATTGCCTGGCTCTATATGTTAATTTTATAAAAATAAAATAATTATTGGGTTTGGTGTTCTGCAATCAGCCATTTGGGAGGTTGACATAGGAGCATTACAACCCTAGGCCTGCATGGACTACATGGCTTGTCTGAGGCCAGTCTGGGCAACTTTGGAGACCTGTCTCACATAAATAAATAAGTGAATGGCTGTGGATGTTGTTGCACTTGCCTAGAATGCGTAAAGGACTAGGCTCAATCCCTCATAACTGTCCCACAGCACGAAATAAAGCTTTAGTTACTAGTTTAATCACTGTTTAGTTTACAAATGTTTAATGAGCTTCAATCTGAGTGATACACACCGTGGCTGTGCTGACAATTCTCCAGGACGATGCTAGACTTTGACAGTCTTGTCATGTAACCAAGATCCCCAGACTCCATGCATGCAGGGTGAGGGTGGCCTCCCTATAATTCAAGCCTCGGTAGGTGGAGAGAGGGGGTGGACCCTCTCCCCCGAAGCTGCTGTCTAGCCAGTTGGGTTTGACTGAGAGATCCTGCCTGGGTGAGTAGTGTGGAAAAACAATGGCAGATGATCTGAAAGATCCACCTCTCCACGCATGTGCACCCACACACATGTAAGGATGTGGATAGAGCTGGGCAGTGGTGGTGTACCCCTTTAATCCCAGCCCCAGGGAGGCAGTGGCAAGAGAATCTGAGTTTAGACTAGCCTGGTCTACAGAGCGAGTTTTAGGACAGTCAGACCTACACAGAGAAAACCTGTCTTGAAAAACCGAATAAGTAAATACAAATAAATAATAAAGGTTATAGTTCAGCTGGTAAGGGCACTTCTCACCAGGCCCGGTGACCTGAGTTCATTCTCTAGGACTCATGAGGTAGATGAAGAGAACCAACTCTCTGAAGTCCTAAAGGACTAATCCTATACATGAAGAAAAACAATCAGATCAGTCCAGAGAGTAGGGCTTCTGCAGGACAACAGACGCTCTTTATAGGCCAGTGTGGAGGAACCGGGTGCTGGCCTCTTAGTCATTCTGAAGGAGAGCCAAGGGAAGCTGGTGTGCATCTCAGACGGACAAGTGTTGGAGTTGGTCCCCATGGGGATTATCTTTAATAACATTTCCTCTGGGGAATAGCAGAATTTGTGGTTTTGCTTCTCAAAACTTGGCACATGTTTTCCAAGAGACAAAGAGAGAAAAGGCAGAAAGTGCTCATCTGATTCCAGATCGGACGATGGAGGGGGGTTTGCCAGAGCCCAGAGTCAATCAGCTGGTCTAAGCAATCATCTTTGTGGCCCCTGCTCTCATCCGTTGGTGGATGAGGGAGGTACTTTTTGCTCCACGCCAACTAAATGTGTACATTCATAGCAGGAAATCACCAGGGAGCAGACTGCAGACCATGGGGCTGAGGATAAAGCTGTATGTCTAAGCAGGGATTGCTCACAAACAAATGAAGTCATGCTGGGAATTCCGTCTTAGTGACCTGACTATATTGACATGTAGTTCTGTAAATGCATGTTTTCTCTTATCCTCTGTGTGTGTGTGTGTGTGTGTGTGTGTGTGTGTGATGCATGTGCATGCATGTTTGCAGGGTTGACACATACCTGTACTTGTGCGAAGACCAGAGGTTGGCATCCGATTATCAGATGCCTTTTGTTAAAGTGTTATTTTTGTGTGTATGCATGTTTTACATACAAGTGTGTGTGCAGCATGGGTGCCTGATGGCCAAGGTCAGCGGAGGGCACCTGAACGCCCAGAACTGGAGTTGTGAATGGTGGTGAGTCACCATGTAAGTGCTAGCAATCAAACCTGGGTCCTGCGCAGGAACGTGCCCTGAATACTTACCACTGTTTTTTTTTTTGTTTTTTTTTTTTTTTGACACAGGGTCTCACTGAATAGCCCTGGCTGGCCTGGAATTCACTATGTAGACTAGGGGGGCCTCTGCCTCCCAAGTGCTGGGATCAAAGGTGTGTGCCAGCACACGTGGCCCACCTCACTAGTATTACCACGGCACACGTGGAGACCAAAGGACAACTTTACAGAGTGGGTTTTCTCTTTTCACCTTTACATGGTCAAACTCCAGTCAACAGGCGTCTTTGTCCACAGAGCCATCTAGCTGGCCCTCCACGTTTTGAGGCAGGATCTTTCACTGAGCCTAGCTACAGCTCTGTCTCGGCAACACTGGACAGCCACCTGCCCCCCCCTTCCAGGGTTTACAGGATCATGCCACCACCCCCAGCTTTTATCTGAGTGCTGTCTCTCATGCTTGAATGGGCGAGTCTAAGACTCTGATCCTGGGGAAAATAAAGTCAGTGTGGAGAAGGAAAAGCTGTGCTAGGTCGGATGGTGTGGGTCCAAAAAGAAACCATTCTGATGGGCATGTCTGGGCAGTTATGAGTGTAAACGTGGACTGAGTCACAGATTACTTAACAGACACAGTCTGAGATGTGCTGGGTGTTCTCAGCTCATGCTGGAGTACAGAGGAATGAAATATTAAAATACATACAACGTATATACAAACGAAAAACAACATACAGAGCCAGGGGATGCTGCCTATCTGGGTAAAGGGCCTGCCACATAAACTTGAGGATCTGAGTTCAAATCCCCAGTATGACAAACTAGTTTGTGCCTGTAATCCCAGAGGCAGAGACATGAGAACTCTCAGAAGCTGGGTACACAGCAGTAAACCAGGAGAAACCATCTGAGGTGGAAGGCAAAGACCTGAGGTTGACCTCTGCCCTCCACACATGAGGGCACACAAACACAGGGATTTTAAAAATGTGCTCACATAGCTGGGCATGGTGGTGCTCGCCTTTAATCCCAGCACTCGGGAGGCAGAGGCAGGCGGATCTCTGTGAGTTGTAGGACAGCTTGGCCTACAGAGCTAGTTCCAGGACAGGCTCCAAAGCAATATAGAGAAACCCTGTCTCAAAAACAACAACAAAAAACAAAGAAATTCTCCTCTCCCAAGTCATTGCAATTCTCAGCACCTAAATGGCAGCTAACAAAAGTCTACAGGACCGGGTGCATTCTTCAGGCAATTTTGTAGTGCAGACATACATGTAGGCAAACACCCTATAATGAAACAAAGGACTACAAGGACTCTCTACTTACGCAGCATTTACAATCTATTGTAGCAGTTCTCCCGCTAAGGGCTTGAGGAGTCTGAGATGGTGAAGCACGAGCTTTGCAAACTACTTTACGCAACACAGAAATATTGGCCGGGCTAGGGAGCTGGCCACATCCCCATCAAGGACTATTGTTTATAGACAGGGTCTCATGTAGCTGAGGCTAGCCTTGCATTCCTGCCTCTGCTTCCCAAGTGCTGGGATTATAGGCATGAGCCACCACACTATCTTATTCACGTGGTTCAGGGAATCGAACCCAGAGGTTCCTGGGAGTAAAAACCAAGTGATCTCGTCCCAAACTCTACTCCTTGTTCCTTGCAATGCGTCTCCCTGAGCTGCCCACCTCAGACTTGGGAGTCCTGAGCCAATGAGGGCCCCACCTGCCACGGGCTGCAGGGCAGGCCTTCCCAGGCACTCTTGGGAGGGCTAGCAGCAAGTTACCTCCCTGTCCCCATGCCCCCTCCAGGTTGCAGAGTGCTGTCAAGGAGAGAAGGGGAGAAAGAGAGTGTGACTTGGCTTTTATTTTAGGGGTCTCACAGGCAGGGTGTCTGTCAGTCCTTGGATCACAAAACAAACACCAGCCACAAACTCAGAAGCACCTTCCTCGGCCTCTGTTGGTCCCTGGGAAACAGCGAGACCCTTCCCAGCCTGGCTTCCTCCTTTGACACACGGCCTTTCCGCTGAGTAGGAAGGAGAGCTGCCAGAGGGCACAAAAAGCAATCTTTCCCCTCTGGCATCTTGGGCTGGCGAACCTGTTTGGGTCCTAAGAGTGGCCCCCGGTGCTACCCAGGGGCTGCTGCTGGGCAGAGATAACAGCAGGGGAAGGGTGGGGTAGCAGAGAGCTCCCGAGAGCAGGGCATTCACATAAACAATGAGCGGCTGCCCAGGCCAGAGAGGAGGTGATTCATCTCCCCCACTGCGTGGATCCTGCTGGCCACACTCACCGGGCGCTGAGGGCCTGGGGCAGCCTTGGCCAGGTGCCCACACCTTGCTCCTGCCCCAGGCAGGCTGGGAATCACACCCCAGCCCTCTGCTCACTGGCCTGATTTCAAAGGCCTGGGTGTGTATCAACAGCAATGTGGGGAGTGCTTAACTGCACCCAAGAGAGCAGAGGCCTCTGCTAGTGCCTGACAATTGCTGAGCTCTGGTTTCCGGGTCAGGAAAGTGGACATCAGGACCACTGACTCCCTCCGTGTGCTCCCACCTGTCCACACCATGGGGTGTACACTGGGAACGACCACGGTAGCTCCCTGGGCTACCGGGCTCTGAGCACCCCCAGTTTGTCACGCACTGTTCATCCTGAGCCATCATCTTGACTGAGACACGGAGCGGCACTAGCACCTCATGTTCGCCTGAACACAGCACAGGAGAGGCCAGTGCATCTGACATGCCAGGACCTAAGAACACAGCACTTTTAATCGGTGTCCATCACACCCCATCGCCTCTGCGGCAACGTCCTTCCGGCTGGAATGTCACACAGAGAGGCTCACTCTGGAAGGCACGTGGGGAGCAGTCACCGGCTGCATCGCCCTGTCAGGTCCTGGGGTGTCCTCTGGTCACTGCTTGGCTTTCTTCACAATGGTGCCCACAGCAGAAATGACGGTAGTCTTGGATCCGCTGGCACTGGTGGTGACAGTGACCACTGCTGGCAGCGTGGCTGTGGTAGTGAGGATGGTGGGCTGTGCTATTGTTGTCACTGGAATAGCAGAGTCCCACTTACTCTTTCTCTTCTGGGCATCTAGAGGTAACACAAGAAAGAAGTCTACATCAAAGCCAACCCCAGCAGGACCCCAGCAGGCCAGAGGCTTAGGATAGAAACGGGGGGGACCCTGGTCCAGAAGCACAGGGGAGCCAGAACCCAAGGCTTGCTATGCTCACTCAGCAGGGCGGAGGAGCAGAGCCTGGGCACAGGCGCTTTCCCGACAAACCCAGGAGCCCACGCTCAAGCTGTGTCCCTGAGGCAGTGCTGGGGCTGGGCGAGCAGCCTGTACCTGCAGCAGCTGTGCTGGCGGCGGCGGTGGTGGCCGTGGCACTGGTCGCGGTGCCTTTCTTGGTGCCTGTTACAAACTCAATCTGGAGGGGGGAGAGAGGACAGTGAGACCATTGCAGAGCTGTGTCTACTTCCTATGCCATCTGTCTGCTGCCAGGGGACAGGAGTTTGGCACGAGGGGACCAGATGTCTGAGATAGCCTCAAGGGGCTTTCAGCACTCTTCCAAGACTTTTCCCAATGCGTGCGGGATCCCTCCCAGCTTCACAGGTTATTGGACATGCCTCACCCCACCCACTGCCCCCCACGCCCCTCCTCCTCACACCCAGGAAGGACAGCTGTGGTCCCTAGGTGCTGTAGACACACCCCTGCCATGAGCCTAGGGTTTGGAGGGCAGGAGAGGAGGAGGGGACACTCACTCAGAGGTTAAGAAGGAGAAGCTTAGTTTACCCCCTGCACTGGCTCCCACATTCCTGGTCTGCCAACAAAGGCCTCAGAGAGGGCCGTCAGCACAGCAGGCCTTGCAGCCTCTAAGCCTGGAAGGACTATTTTCATCTTGGAGTTAATCTGATGCTCCTGGAGGACCCAGATCACACTGCTCTACACAAGTGGTGCTTGGTGTCCAAGTGACAGCTCGTGTGGCTATCAGACATAAGATCCACAGGGAAACACATGGCTGGCTGCTGAGGTCAGCTCTGCAGGCCAAGAAACGCACAGACTGGAGCAGGCCCTGGCCCCATTCTCTCAGAAGGAACACCCTCGTCTAGTCAGGCAGAGGCACCAGTGACCCACAAGAGACAAATCCTCCGCAAAGAGGATAAAGAGGGGCAGAATGCACGGAACATCAAGCCTCCAAGAACAGAGCAGGGGAGGCTTCTGTAAGACAAGTCAGATGTCGGGACACAGCATCGCTGGTTGAAGAGGGCATGGCCAGTTCTGCTCAAAGCCCCCGTGAGCAATGAAGAGGGCTGGTGGAAGGGAGCCAGCGGGCCCGGCAGACTGCACACACCTGCCTCTGCCAGCCTCTGTTATCACTTACTTTGGTTCGTTCCTTTTTGGCCTTTTCCAATTTGTCCATTTCAATCTTCTGGGCCTTGGCTGTGGAGAGAAGGCACAGGCTTTTATGAGGCATTCCTGTTATGAGCAGTGAGTGGGGGCTGAGGGATGTCTCTGCCTGACTTTGTATTCTTTGTATGGTCTGGCAGAGAGGACTGCATGGATTCAGCATGCTGCACTTGGCATGATAAAGGGCTGGGCCTTGGTCAGCATGGAATATGGGCCTTCACAAAGGATCTGGAGGCTGCACATCTTGCTGGGAAGGGTCAGGTGATCCCGAGGGAAGTACCTCATTAGGAAACACCAGATATAGGATTTTATTGTAAATAAAAATCTTGCTAACTAGCTCAAGGTAAACACATATATGTGCTCTAATGCCAGGACCTGGCTTATAGGCTTCTGACTTGTGAATGATGACTTACAGGCTCACTGGACTCAGAACACACACTGCCAGGGCATTCTGGCTCCCACACGTCTCCAAACTGTAGCCCTAATAGTTTCTTCAACAGACGCCCAGTCCTCTGGCCAGGTCAGGCGACTGCTCACCCAAGACTCCTGGCTGTACCACAATTCTGCTCTCACCAACTGAGTGACATCAGTGTAGAGGAAACTGATCCCACCACCTGTCAGCAAGGGCAGAGTCAGTCTGTCCAAGGCCGAGTCGGCAGCAGGGCTGTGGACACGGCCTGGCACAGAGAGCCTGAAATCTGGGTTACCTAGCTCACTGACTGGATGGGCAGATGGAAGGGTGTGAGGATGAGTGAATAGACAGGAGACCGATAGTGGTTACCCAGTGCCTCATAGTAGGAGTCTTCAGACCAGCCATGCGGGTCAAACATGTCCTGAAAAGAGAAAGCCAAGCTGCAGTCGGAAGACCAGAGAGCCTGGGCCCAGAAGTGACCTTCCCAGGCTGGAGCGCCAGCCCTCTTGGAAGCAGAGCTTCAGCTGGCGCCCAACCACCAGTCAGATAACCAGGGCGCGCTCAGGGACTCAGGGGACAAGCACTAGCTCAGCTGGCGGCAACGGCACCCCTGGCTTCTAACTGGTTGGGACCCAGAGACCAAGCCCACCACTGGCATTTGTCAGTCGGCCAGCAGCGCTGCTCCAGGACCTTTCCGTGGCTCCCAGTCACACCCAGAGCAGCCCCTGTACAGGACACACCTTTGGGTAGTTGGTGCCCAGTTCATCAATGGCACAGAACTGGATCAGTTTCTCGTAGATGCTGAAAACGGAAGGGAACAATCAGTGGGCAGTGTCTGTACTGTATATGGAACCAGAACCATCAGCCCCTGGATGAAACCCTCAAACCCAACACACTTCTTCCAATGTAGCCTCCTGATTCTTGTCACTTCTGGCTCTGTATCCTCCTCAAATAGGCTGTAGCTGAGGCCAGGAAGAGGGGATCATGACAACAATGGCATGCTATGTCTAATGTAGATGTTTCTGGCCTTCAGTTAGCATGGCTGGGTTGGGGTTTCCAGACTCAGACCCACACAACGGCTAGTGTAGCATTTGATAGAATAAGACCCAGACATAGCCAGGCACAGTGCAACCTTTATTCAAAGCCCTCTAATCCCAGCACTTGGGAAGCAGAGGCAGGCAGATTCTGTGAGTTTGAGGCCAGCCTGGTATAGAGTGAGATCCATCTCCAAGACCCCCAAACAACAAACCCAGACATAGCTTTGTCCCTAAAACCTTTTACCAAGAGGCAAAAACAAGTTTTTTGGTTGGAAGAACCTCTAGTGATTATCTTATTGAATCAGTGACCAGAACCCAGCCAGGCCTCTTAGCCATCACTATAGAGTGGCCCACAACTTAACTCTGTATTCTTTCTGCGAACCTCTGATGAGCTTAGCAGGCATCTAGAATAAGTGGAAGTCTGGGGGAAGCCCCTTGGGGCTCAGATGGGATCAAAGCTGGCCCTCTTCGCCGTCTCACAGGCTCATGAGCTCACCTGGGGTTCCGGAACTCCTTCTTCCTTTGGATAATATAGTTCATATCCATTCCCTCCTTTATCTTCCGCTCGTATAGCTTCTGGATCTTGTCCTGTGAAGGCGACAGAGGGTGAACCTGACAGGGGCCTGCGTGCCACAATCCCATCTGTGCCCCTGACCCACGTGAAGCCTGGCTCCAATCCGTCACAGCTTGCACCCAGCCTCTGACCAGTTTTGCATAGGTAAGACAAACCCACACCAATCAGCTTCCATTGCTGATCCATTCTCTATGGCCAGTACAGAGCGGGAGAAAGGTGGAGTCTGAAGCCACCCAGAAACCAAGGACCCAACCCACAAACCCAGGAAGAGTACGAAGTCTTAAGCATTGACGAGCAAAGGCGAGCGCTGAATCCAAGCATCAAAGGAGAAACCCGGAAAAGGCCTCCACCTGAGAGGGAGGCATGCAGACTGTTTTGGAGCTGGTCTAAAACTGTCTAGATGCTTTTTTAAACTTTAGTTTTGGGGATGCTCAGGATGGAAGCAGGGCCACACACAGGCCAGGCACATTCTTTATGGCACAGCTGTACCTTACAATGGTTTCTGCAAGGTGGCCACTATCAAGGGTCAAGAGTTAATCTCTTACCAAAACTCCTCCATGGGTGCCTGGCCTAGGAAGTACAGCTAGTGTCCACGCTGGTAACACAGGCCCAAAGAGACAAAGCCTGTACGTATTACACTTGGAAAATGGCACGCAGGCAGTTCCGTTCTGGAATTAAAGACATGTACCACCACTGCCCAGCTTAGTTACAGCTTTTTAAACCAGAGCAATAGAAACCCTTCAACGCTGCCTGGTGCCAGCGATGAGGCCCTGGACTCTCAGGGCAGAGCCCCCTCTGAGGTGAGGATCTGAGCCAGGAGCTCGAGGGCAGAGCCCCCTCTGAGGTGAGGATCTGAGCCAGGAGCTCGGGTCCAGTTCAAGGGCTAAGTGATGCCACCCAGCTAGTGGCAGTGACATACAGATTCTCGAGAGAGAAAAGATTCAGGGACACCTTGCCTGTTAGAGGTGGGAAGGGCTAGAGGTCCTAGGCCGCTCCCCCGAGCCCTTTTAGAAGAGGTGACCACTCCCTAGTCTGAAGGCCCATAGCACGAGGACGCCTGGGACCGAGCCACTGTCCTTGCTGCTATGTCAGGTCACTGCAGGCAGGCCTGACACGGGACGCTCAGCAGCCTGAGAAGCCTGCCTTCCAGAGCTGCCTTGTTTGGGCTCCGTGGCCATCAGAAGCTCTGCTGTTTGCTCTAATGCACGGTCCCTACCCCCGAGATCAAAAAGAATGCTCTGACTTAAGAGCTCCACATGGCTAGTGGCTCCTGCCAGCAGGGCTTTGGGATTGTCCTCACAGGCTAGGACTTGTTTGGCACGGAGGGTGACGCCATCCCTGGGATGGGGAGGGAGGCAGACAACTCAGCCGGGGGAGGAGCCTTCCGGGAGAGGAAGAAAGTCTGTGCTGTGCTCTAGCCCTGACACTGGCCTTTCCTGGACGGCTGCACTCCTCAGTCCTATTAGTCATCCATCCGCCTGGGTGGTGCCACAAGCTTGGGGGATGGCTGGGGGCGGGGGAGGGGCCACAAGCGGTGGGATCAAGAGCGGGGCAGGCAGAAGAGGCCCTTGGTCATGTAGCCCTGGGCACCTGGCCTACTGAGTTTTCTTGTTTCTGGGAGGGCTTCTCTGTGTAATAGCTCTGGCTGCCTTAGAACTTGCTCTGTACATCAGGCTGGCCTCGAACTCATAGAGACCCACCTGCCTCTGCCCCGAGTGCTGGGATTAAAAGGACATGTGCCACCATTGCCCAGCTCTACCCACCCTGTGAGGGCCCACTCACAGGGGACCTCACAGAGGGATAAGGAGAAACAACCACGTGGGTCAAGTTTCAGCTGTACTGAGTCATTTCCCGTGGCCAGCTGCTGTTTGGCATTTAACCATTGGGTCAGGTCTTGGGCAGAAGCATCATCTCACACTTGTGGGATTCATTTTGTATTTCAATGGGTCCTCATGGAGGCAGACCGGGGACCCTCGAGGGCAGCACATGGCAGGTGTGGCAGTGGGGCCGGTTCCTGAGATCTGGCTTACAGGAAGTATCCAAGATGGCAGGCTCCTGCCTACCTGGCAGTTTGCTTGGCCCTTCTCTGTCATGGCCTCTGAAGGTCATGGCCCAACCGTCAATGTAACCCAGGCCACCTCATCCACATAGGCAGCCAGACCTTTGCTTACTTGTAAGTGATTTGAACATCTGCCAGGCGGTTCTGGTGGGATCTTGATCTCATCAGGTGACATGTTTCGGACCCTTTCAGAAAAGGAGGCTGTTGAGAAAACAGAGGGCTGTTCTGGGGTTGGGCGAAAGGCCAAGGGCTGCAAAGGCACAAGCACAAACAACTCCAGAGGGGGACATGCTGTGAGAACAGTAGAGCAGGCTGTTTGGGCCATCAAGAGTTACCTGAGTTGAGATCAAAAGGTCAGAAGCCATGTGTCAACCTGGGAGAAGGAAAGTTGAGGTAGAGGGACAGATGCAAGTAACACAGGCTGCAAAGTTCCAGGACCAACTTTTAAGGAGAACCTGTCAGTGCAGTGCTGGGGGGGGCACAATCGAAAGCTGTGCCAAATTCTACAGCGTGACTCTGCCTGGCCGAGCTTAATCTCCAACTGCCAGTGTGGAAGACGCTGAAGCCAGGGCTGGAAGGGACGCGGTCAGCTTCAAGTACACGCCAGGTCCTCTGGGGTGGGAGCAGCTTAGCACTCTCCTGGCCTGGGGCTGTCCGGCCTCAGCTGAGAAACTGTGGTCCCAAACAGCGTGTGCATAAAAAGACCTGAAGGCGAGCCTGATTCTGACATGAGGGACCATGGCTCCCACGGGCGGGCGGCTCCCTAGAGAATGGCCGCTGGCCACCGAGCCTGGCCTCTTCCCTCCCCATTCCCTTCCCTGCAGCCTGTGGCCACCCCCGAGCCCTGCTCTGCAGCTCACAGACAATGGGCTGTTTGTTGTAATGTTCTGTCATGCTCTTTAACATTCACTCATGAAAAGGCCACACAACCAACAAACAGCAGAGGGTGGGCTAGGAGGAGGGAACACCAAAAAGCCACCACCAACAGCATGCAGTGAATACTTGCTGGGGACCTACTGTGGGCCAGGCCCCCACCTAAGCCCTTTCTTGGAACAGCTCTCTTGGGCTGATGAGTGCCTGGGTGGATGGGTCTAGAGTGGCATGGCCTTCTTGGTCTCTCCTTCCAAGGCTTGAATAGTTTGTTTTTTAAGATTTTACTTTTTAAAAATTACATGTATGCCTGTTATGCCTGTGTAAGGGTTCTTTGCATATGTGAGTATAAGTGCCCTCAGAGTTTAGGAAGGGCATCAGGACCCTGGAGGTGGAGGATGGGGGTTGCGAGCCCCTGGACATGGGTGCTGGTCCCAAACTCAGACTCTGTCTAAGCAGAATGGGTTAGCCGCTCGGCCTTCTCTCTGGCCCTTATTTTAAAACACTCCCAGGTCTCAAGGGATTAAGAAACTAAAATTAGGGATGTATGTAGCCCTCATTCAGGCTGGATGGTCCACATTCTGCGGCTGCAGCAATCCTCCTGCTTCAGCCTTCGATTAGCAGGCAGGGCAAGCGTGCACCACTGCAGCCAGCGTAGTTAATGTTTTCTTCTTTGCTGATAAGGCGCTTTGATCCCTGCTGGGTTTGCCATCACTGTGACGAATGTGGTGCTGAGTAAGATAGGGTACAGGGCCTCAGAGATCCCAAACACCAATGACTTTGCTAGCTCAGCTACTGTGGTTCCGGGAGTGTGCACTGCAAACACACCAAGGCCAGGGGTCAGGCCCGAGGCAGCCTTAGAATACGGTACAGCGCGGGGTTTCAGCACCGCCCGCGGGTTGTAACTAGACACACCCTAAGCACAGGCTGGGCCACACAGATCAAAGGTCCTGCTGTGGGCCTGGGATGCAGCCCAGCCCAAGAACAGGCTTCAAGGGGACAGTCCCCAAGGGCTGCACACTCTTGTCACTGCACCTTCCTGCCATCTCCTGACTGGTCCTCAAGTGGGGCACTACCCAGTTGGACTACAGGACTAGTTGAGAGGGGAAACGGGTGGAGAGAGCTGGTGAGGCATTTTGTGTGCATTAGTAACAGAAGCAAAAAGGCCTCGGCAGGCGCGAGGGCTGGGGACGGTATATGTGCATGTGACAGAGACAAAGAGTGCCCTTTGGCATTTGCCAGGAAAGCTTTTTAGAAAAACAGGGCGTGACACTGTTACCATAGCAACCCCACCCTCTCAGGCATAATCAGTAGACAGAAGAACAGGAGAAGGAACCCTGTAAGTGCAGGATTCTGTAGAAGCAAGGGTATTTCCTGGGAAGCAAGCAAATGACAAGAAAGTGACATATTCTGGACAATAGAAGTTTACTGCACACACTCAGTGACTCTTCTAGAATGAATCTGACACAGAAGACAGACAGCTGCCCTATGGTCTCAGAGCAGCCAGAGCCCCTGCCACAGCTGCTGCTCGCTTCGCTGTCAGGGGTGGCCTGTAAGGGTAGCTATGCTTACTATCCGAGAAGCTTGTTGCCAGCATGCGTCATGCCCTGAGAAGGCCTTTGTCAGAAACACCTGCAGTATCCATGGCCACCAGGTAGGGTCTGACGGAGTGGCTAGTCCCAGGGACTCAGGATATGGCAGGGAGGAAGCAAAATCGGCGGCCCATTGGGGCTGAGGCCACCTGCAGCGTGCTTGATGAGCGGTAGGCTCCTGAGTGACGTGGAACCCGGCCCCCAGCTGCACCGGCACTGCACTGTTGCAGGTCAGGCCCGCAGCTGTCAGGAGCGGCAGTGCTGGAGAGGCCCCAGAGTTGGCTTCTTGGCTCTTTGCTTGTTCTTTTAGAGGTGGGATGGTCCACACATCTGACACCCAGGACTCAGTTAAAAGGAGCTGAGTTCAGACATCGGGCAGCAAACAACACACCCAGAAGCTACTCTGCTGAAGAGAAGCCAACTCATCAAAGAGGAAAAGGGTACTACCCCACTGCAGATGAAAGATGCACCCCACAAGAGAGCGGTGAACACACTATGTCTGCTACAGTGAGCGGGGCCCAGCCAAAGACAGAGGAGAAGGAACGGCTATGCCCGGCAGGGTGGGTGCAGTCTCTATAGCACTATGTCAACACAGAAAGCTAGACAGGAAACCCAGGGTCCATACCACACACTCAACCTGTGGTGATTCTGCTCCTCCAAGAGACACTCGCCTGTCATTCCAGTGGAGGAAGGAGAAAGAATGTGTTGTTAACACCCTATCACGCACAGCCTGGCCTCGTAGCAGAATGAGCCGGCCCCAGTGTCAATGGGGCCTCATTTATACAAAATTGTTAGAACAGGGCTGAATGCCCAAGAAGACCACTACTTTCAGGGCTGGAGACATGGCTCAGAGGTTAGGAGCACTGGCTGCTCTCCCAGAGGTTCTGAGTTCAATTCCCAGCAACGACATGGTGGCCCACAACCATCTGTAATGAGATCTGGTGCCCTCTTCTGGCCTGCAGGCACACATGCAGATAGAACATAGTGTACATAGTAAATAAATAAATCTTAAAAGAAAAGATTACTACTTAAAAAAAAAAAAAATCATTTAACTTTATTTTATGTGCTTTGACATCAGAGTTCCTGGAACTGGAGTTATAGACGGTTGTGAGGTGCCATGTGGGTGCTGGGAATTGAACCCAGGTTCTCTGCAAGGGGAATTAACACCAGGGACCATTAAGAATGGCAGAGGTGATTGCCTTGTAACTGATGGTTGGTATGGTTAGCACATACCATTTTGATAGCTATGTGTCTATCAAAATTCACCAATGCACACTTAAACTCACAACTCTTGCTCTACAAACTGCACCTCAATAAAAGCTATTTCAAACACACAGCACAGGGGCCGAGTGCAGTGGTGGCATTTCCTGTAACTCGAGATCTTGGAAGGCTAAGGCAGAGGACCAGCCAGTTTAAAGCCAGCCTGGGTCACATAGTTGCCGAGACCAGTTTGTGCTATCCACACGAAAGTCCAAATAAACCAGAGAAGAGCCGCGCTGGTCGTGAAAGAAGTCCAGCCGACACCCGCACAGGCACCACTCTCTGGTGCTGCTCAGATGAGCGGCTCCGGACCCCAAGCCTCTGTTTCTCGGCAGTGAAGAGCAGAGAGAGGTGGGCTCCAGATGGAAGAGGCTGCAGCTCCCACTACGCCTTGGCCTTGTAAGCCTCCGACTTCCATGAGACGTGTACCTTACCTCCTCTGCCCTTCAAGCTGTCATATCCCAAGTGTCATTTTCTAAAGGAAAAAATTCTGAGGTTTAAGAAAACCCTGGTTCCTAATTTACACAGATGTATGTGAGTGCGTGTGCGTGTGTATGGGCATCGCGTGTATACAAGTGCCTGCTGAGGTAGAGCAGGGCCGTGGACCCCCTGAACCCCCTGACATCAGGGATGCTGGGAAATGAACCTGGGTCCTCTGTGCTCTTAACCACTGAGCCAAGCTGATTTTAAAAATGGGACTTAAACTCTGTCTATCAGAGAACCCAGGGATCAAGGCCAAGTAATTATGTTCTTGCCCAATGTGTCAGAAGACAAACAGACTGATTAATTCCTAGCACTTAGTTATGGAAAGCCAGTCACTCGTCAACAGAAGGGCAGGTGGGCGGGACAGTGGCGGAAGACGTTCAAGCCAAGCTTCGGAGCTGTGAACCCCCAGGGCTGGAAAGCTTAAACCCTAATACAGTGGAGATGAGGGGTGGGCTCTGCAGGTGTCCTTTGGGAACAGAATCAAAGAAACTAGGAGCACATTTTTTTCTAAAGACTGCCACGGTGGCCAGGGAGCAGGCAATGTCTGGTGCAGAGGGAAGGCTCTGACAGGGGACACCAGGAACCTCCCCTGCATCAGGGTTTTGGAGCCATTACCAAGTCCACGGCCAAACTACGGAGCAGAGTGGCTTTCTAAATGGTTTAGGATGCGGGGCTGGCAGAGGGCATGGAGGGAATGTGGCTTCCTGCAAGTTATTCAACTCTCCGAAGTTAGCAAGGGCTGCACATGCCAAGGCATGAGCCATGTTCCTGCCTGGGACAAGGCAAAGTGCCTGCAGAGGCCCCATGCTGACTCCCCGAGCAACGAGAATATGGTAGTGGGGACAAGGGGACACAAAGACAGAGAGGTCAGGTCCAGGGCACAGTGGGAGAAGTGAAGACCGTGATGAGCTCCCAGCTGTCCGGGACTCTGAGCTCCCTTGACAACACTGGCAACCAACCAAAGCCCTGAAAAGCGCACACAGAAGGCCATTTTCAAAGACTGTTGCCTGGAGGGCTCACCCAGTCACCCTAGGAAATGCCAAAGGCCGGGGAGGGAGCACAGAGGGAAACTGCTCACAGCGGAGAGAGAGGCCTGGCATGAGTGGAGGCCAGCATGCTCGGGGCAAGGGCTCGGAAGGATGCATGCCCCACGGTACTCACCCACTAATTCCTGGGGATCCCGCTTCTCTGCTTCTGGGTTATCCTGTGGAGAAAAAGAAACACACAAAGGTAGGATGGGCTCCCGATGCAAGCTGACGGGTGTTGCCAGCACAGCACGCTCACGGTGAGCAATGCTTGAAGGTTCCCAGGACCTCGGAGCTCTGACCGCTTCTTTTCCATTACGGCAGCTGGGAGCTCCATAGCCCTGAGGCAGGACCCGCACTGAGCCAAGCTGCTGAGAGCCCACAGCAGTGACCATGCCCGGCCAAGGGCTCCCCCCTGGGCTGGGACAGCTAATCTGAACAAAGCACTGAGGACGGCTCCAAGGGAACCCTCTGTGCCACCTAACCCCGAGACTGGTTGCTCCTGGGAGTTCTCTTATCCCACTGCACACAAACAGGGCAGACTATCATGAGCATTAAGGGGCGGCTCAAAGAAACGCCTTAGTGACTGAGATTCCCAAAAGCTCCTGGCTTGAGGTCTCTGGCTCTCCCTGACCCTCATCTCTCCTTACAGATATAATTTTACACTGAAAACAAATGTCTTATTTCACAGCTTCACCTAACCAAACGGAGGCTGAGAAGGTGACAGCTAGGCTACAGGTTTGTGACACAGCAGAAAGGCCTCTCTGACCCAAATGTCCTTGAACTCAGTAAGATCAGGGATCTTCAGTGCCACAAGGATACTGATTAAAATGGCAGAGGGGGAGTTCATGGAAGATGCCAGACCTCATTTCCTTCCCCTGCTTGGTGAGAGAGGAGATGAGAGAGCGGCAGCTCCACAACAGGATCTTCACACGAGAGCAGCCGCAGAGCTGGGCCCTGGCACCAAGGAAGGGAGGGATGTGAAGGGACCCCCTCCAAGTCAGGCGTGGCCCTGTGACAGGGTCAGACCCCGCTCTCTGACTCTGAGAAGACCCAAAACCCCTCTTTTCTGAACACTACAACTATTTATTCTAGCTGCGAGGGCACAATGTTGAAGGCAGGCTGCTTAGCAACCTGCCCTTCCTCACCGTCCACCTCCTGCCAATCAGGTGGGCAAAGAGTGGGCTGCGAGGTGGGCCTGGAGGACTGCCACATCAAGGTCAGGGTGCAGTCATAAATCGACGGCTGTTCAGACAGTGCCTGTGTCCCAGGGACAACAACAACTCTTTTGTAGCAGCACTGGGAGAACTCAACATTAAGGAACATTTCAGTGACCGGGCGTGGGACTAAAATTCCCTTGTGTTTTTCCACTAGGAGACAGCATCATGGGTGCTGACCGCAGGAAAACAGCTGCAGTTCCCGCCTTCCCCTGCAGAAGCATAGGACTACATAGCGGGCAGCCTATGACATCTCCAGGGCCCAGCATTCTCCAGAGCGCTGTGAGAGTACACTGGGCAGTCACTAGAATTCTAATACAGTGTCTATCCCTGAGTGACAGGAAGTAGATCACTTCTCTTTTAAGGGCCTGGCTGTCCTAGCTGAGGTTATTTAATCCTGCTTCTGGTATAAAAAGAAAAACCATAGGTAAGAACAGATTCTCCCCTCTCTTGGTCCTAGGATCCGTGGCTCGGCTCCTCCTCAGCCTTCCTAAATTCATCTTTCTATCCACTGAGGGGCTTGAGTCACTGCATCCCCTGTCCTTCAGTGGAGACAGGCCCAGACATCAACAGCATGGGGGAAGGCTAAGAGGGAAAGGACCAGTGACGATGGGGACCCAAAGTTTAGTGGCAGAGCAGTTGCCCAGCATACACAAATCCAGGTTTAATCCCCAGCACTGCAAAGACAAGCAAGCAACCAACACCCACCCTGCACTGCTGCAAAGTCAGACTATTTACAACAGATTATCCCTGAGCTAAGTTTAATACGGTCACTAAGAGCAATGATCCCTAAGAGCCCTAGCCCCCAGTGATGGGGTGGGCAGACCAGGGAGGCTCCCAGAGCAACGATCCAGAGAGACAGCCTCCCACCATTATCTCCAGATGCTAAGAGTTCTATGTGATTCTGAACCCAGCATTGGAGAGCTATGACGACACCAGCCACAGCACCAGTGAGGAAGGCAGGGAGATGGAAGACAGGCTGACATCATTAAACTGCAAATAGAGTAAGAAACCTGCTATAAACCCACTCTAGGACAGACTCATCAACCCTTAAAAGGGCCAGAAGGGGAGTCACGAGGACACAGGACACAAGACACCTCTGTTCTTTCCGTCACCTAAAGCAGTGTTTGCAAATGCCCAGGGGATACTTGTTAGGACTTGTCTAGCTCTCTCCCTTTGGCTTCCAACACAGGTTGCAGGAACTATTTACCTGGAACCCCTAGCATGGACAAGAAGGCCCCTCAGCCTAGGGGCTCTCGCTTGGGAAGATGAGAACAGCACGATGCAGGAAAGAAGCTCTGAGGCCAAGTTTCTCACCCAGCCCTAATCCAATGACGACATAAGGAAAACAGAATGTCAAGCCCAAACCTAGGTTTCCAAACGAAGCTAAAGGAGAGAGGGAGGAACGAATGGCTGAGCATGTGCAGGCATGGTAGCTCAGTCCTGAGATCCCAGCACTCAGGGAGCCGAGGTGGTGCATTTCCAGTTGTCGGTCAGCTTGGGCTACCTATCAATATCCTGGTAGCTCAGTCCTGAGATCCAGCACTCAGGGAGCCGAGGTGGTGCATTTCCAATTGTCGGTCAGCTTGGGCTACCTATCAATATCCTGGTAGCTCAGTCCTGAGATCCCAGCACTCAGGGAGCCGAGGTGGTGCATTTCCAATTGTCGGTCAGCTTGGGCTACCTATCAATATCCTGGTAGCTCAGTCCTGAGATCCAGCACTCAGGGAGCCGTGGTGCATTTCCAGTTGTCGGTCAGCTTGGGCTACCTATCAATATCCTTGCTTCAAAAGGACAAACCAAGGGTCCAGTGTGGCAGTGCACACCCAGCAGTGTGAGGGAAACAGGCAGGGCTACATAAGACCCAGTCCAGAGTCTCAGCAAGGAGTGCTGGTGCATGTCTCTAATCCCAGCACTTGGGAGGCACAGGCAGGCGGATCTCAGTGAGTTCCAATCCAGCCAGGACTACACAGAGCAAGTGAGACCCTGTCTCAAATACACATACATGGGAGCAGAAGGGAGAGGGAAGGGGAGTCCCAACACCCATTCTGAGGCGAGGACCCCTCTCTCCCCAGGTTCCTCCCTGACGCTCTACAGCATGAGGTGGCTGCAGGCGGCCAGAGAACAATGATAGGAGAACTATGAAGATGCCCACAGGCCTGTGTCACAGCAATTACAGTCCCTGGATCGCGGCTGCCATGCAGAGAGTACACAGGTGCGGTCATGGTCACTGATGGAGAGGACAGGCAGAGGGAGGAAGAGCCACACAGAGCTGTGGAGCAGGAGAAACTGGCCATAGGAGCCAAGAAGAGTTACGAGGGAAAATCAGCAGGCTTTGGTGGACAGAACAGAGTTATGTACAACCAGCCGCCATCGGCCCTTCTGGAAACCAGTCCCACGAGGCACACGAAGTTCCAGGGACAGCATCAGGTTGGTTCTGCCAGCTAACATGCCATGCTTTCTTCCCAGCCTTGGGAGTGTTAGGCATAGAGAAGGCGCCCTGAAAGGGCACGGGGCAAGCATGCCCCACGGCGCACGCCCCTGCAGGGCAATGCAACCTGGCAGCCGCGGAGAAGACCGAGGAGGTACCATCCGCCTACCTTATCCCCGAGACAGCCCTTGCAGGCACAAAGCCCTGAATACCATCTTATTTATTGTGCAGTTTACTCAAAACAACAACAACAAAAGTTAGCCCCCCCACCAGGGTTTCTCGGTGTAGCTTTGAAGCCTGTCTTGTACGGGCTCTGTAGACCAGGGTGGTCTCAAACTCACCTGCCTCTGCCTCCCAAACGCTGGGATTCAAGGCATTCAAAAACAAAACAAAACAAAAACAGAAACAAAGGAATTCTTAAAGCCATGTGTAGTGGCTCACCTGTAATCTCATCATTGAGAGGTAGAGGCGGCTACATTGCCTAGTTCAAGGCTAGTCCCTCCCCAAGTCTCCACCAGAGCCCCCAGACCTACCAAAGGCTTCAGCTCTTTCTCCTCCCTTCTCTACAGGCAGCCTGCTCTTTGCTCCCCTGATCCAGAAGACACTCCAAGCACACCTCAGTCCTGAGGAAGCTTCCTGAACCGCCCGCCCGCCCGCCCGCCCGCCCGCCCGCCCGGTGAGGTCCTCCTAGCCTCCACTGAGCTCTCTCACTGCCTGGCCATCACAGGTGTGCACACTGCCCCGACGGGCACTTGTCACTGTTTTTCTTTAGGTTAGAGCAGGGTTTCCTGGCCACTTGAGCTGCCACGGAATAACCTTAGGCTCTAAGCTCGTTTAGCCACTGTTACCTCTGATGCGTGGGTTCACTGAAAACACCACAAGAGGCGGGAGGCTGCCAACGAGGGGCTAAGCTTTCAGTGAAGGCTGGCCAGGACTGGGAGAGGGACCAAGCTGAAGTTAAAACCTCACTTCTTGCTCCACACCTGTCTGCCTACATAGTGCAGAACTTCTGAACCTGTGCCCCCCCCCCCCCCCCCCCGCCTCCCGAACCTGGAGCATCGGAAGTGCAGGCCTGCACCGCAATACCTGGCCCTGCAGCCCCTCTTTCTTACCATTCACCCAAATGCTCTTAATACTGAGACAAAGGGGGGAAAGGCACAATCAAGCTGGGTGTGGTGGCACTTCACACGCTTAGGAGTGAGGCCAGTCTAGGCAACCGGCAAAATCCTGCCTCAAGACAAACAAATAAAGGCCAGACCCAAGAGAACAAAGACAAGTGTTGCACAGTTAGCTCACTTAAGTATCCACACATAATCTGCTGAAGCCTTACTACACCACAGGCGATGGATGGGCCAAGCACTAGGCTAAAACAAGGAAAAGGACTCGAATCCCAGAGTGCAGGTTTTATGTTAAGCCCTTTACTAAGGGCTCACTCACTTTTCACAAAGCCCAGCAAAGCGTGCTCTGCACCACCAGCCCTCCTGGGGCATCAGAATAGCCACCAACAGGGCTCTCTTGTCTGTGGGGCACACACCTGTAATCACCACACAGGGTCAGGAGTTCAAGCCCAACCTGAGCTGCAGGGGTCTTGTCTCAATCTTTCCCTACCCCTGCCTGAACACTCCCCAGGGCCACTGATGGGGTATGCAAAGGACAGTCTGGCGAGGTAATGAAGTCACAAGAATCCATGCTGTGTGGGAACACACCCCTGTGTCCCAGAAGCCAGCCCCCACACAGGCAAGATGTGGAGAAACACCATCAAGACATTTCCTTCAGTTGTGTCCCATGGGCCAGGACAGGGTGCTGCATGGGCACATGGCCCAGCCGGGGATGGAGACACTGCACTTAGCAGAAAAATGGGCGGAAGCTGGTGGGGCCCTTGCAGATGCACTGGACTTGCCTTTGCTCCCAGACAGCTTAGACAGGAAGGCTCAACTCCCCAACCAATGCCAGAGAAGGCTTCCACAGGAAGGGTTAAATAGAGGCTGCCAAAACAAAGTAAGCCAGCCTCAGCCTAGCCTGGCCTTGCAGCCTGAAGGAAAGGCAGGGAAGGGGAAGGAAATAGTTTCTTTCTCTACTGAAAATTCCTGATTGAAACAAAGCTGTAACGTATGGCTCAGGGTGGCAACCTATGTGCTATCACATGAAACCTTTTGAAATCAGCCAGGCTTGAATGTGAATATGAAAGTCTGGCTAAGAGCCACTCCCAGGAGAGTTTTGATACCTGACTATTCTAAGTCTCGCCTATCCTTGACAGCGAGGCAGGATTTCGTTGTTTCTTGGGATGTACCAAGGGTGGCCCTCTTCCTGGCCCCTGGAGCAGTAGGGATGCTACCTTATACCATGGACCAAAAGCAAGTCCTTGGGGGAGGGGTGGAGCCACACCTCGTTTCACTGCTGTCAAGGCTCCCTGTGAGAACAGGGTTATTTGCTTTTAAACCGGTAGCTCTGGGGCCTGGGAGAGGCTGGAGCTACAAGGATGAAGACAAGAATTGCCTGAGCTGAGTGGAAAAGTCAAGCCTCAGCCGCAGCAGAGCTTCTGCCATCAGTCACAAAGCGTCATAGCCCGGGCCACCACAGCTGAGTATCAAACAGCTGAGAATCCAGAAGGACAGCCTCAACGCAAACTGGTCATCAAGCACTGGCGATAAGGGGACTTACTCCTCTGGGACCAGAAGGAAGCGTGGTACCTTACGGTGTGACTGGGGAAAAAGTTCCCCAATCAAAAGTTAGGATACAAATGGTCACTGCGGGCACCCCTTTAATTCCAGCACTTGAGAGGCAGAGGCAGGAGGATCTCTGTGAGTTTGAGGTCAGCTTGGTCTATAAAGCAAGCTCCAAGACAGACAGGGCTACACAGAGGCCTTGTCTCACAAAAAGAAAAACAACAGCAAAACACAACAAAACCCACAACCAAATTGGCAAAAAAGTCTCCTAAAACCCATAAATCACATAGGCAGCCACACTGCAAGGGTCATGGATAAAACAAGAGACCCGAGGTGGAGAGTGCTACATTCCTAGGACAGGTAATTTTCTGCATCATATAATTTCAAAAAGATGAATCCCAGCTGGGAAAGGAGGGGCCCAGCCACACCTCAGTTAGCAATCCATGGCATCTGGCTCCGAGGAAGGAGGTATGTTAGGGCTTGCATGGCTGATGGGGGGCAGACAGGCATGCAGTGGCTTCTTCTTGGCTGCAGAACCACAGAGGAGAGGGTGGGGCTCCCAGGAGTGTCAGCTTCAGTACACCGCGCAGGGGCGGTCAAGAAGGCTCTCTGGCAGTGTGCTAAAGCCAAGGAGAGCACCAGGAGATCACCTCCCGGCTGCAGCGCCCTAGTGAGTAAAGTGTGAGTAGGCTTGAACGGAAGGGCTGGTCCTGAGACCTCATCAACAAGGGGGGCGATGCAGCCCTGACCTTGGCTAGAGATTTCCTGAGTACTGAGAAGAAGAGCCACCACATCCCAATCCCTGCTTGAGCTCCTCCGTCTGTGGGTGAACAACTATCTGGGCTTCAACAGGGTGGGGCTCGGAGGTTTCACTCCGGATCGGTGTAAGGCAGAGGCTCTCCTCCTGAGATTCTCCATAGGCAGCATTTCACCTGACGACAACCCTGTTCATGGGACAATGTGGAAAAGTGCCATGCTCGTGGGAGCCACTGCTAGAATGACTTCCAGTTTTGTTTTTTAATTTAGTTTATCTGATGCGCACGAACATTTTGCCTGCATACATGTGTATGTACAGGAGCCGCATGAACATTTTGCCTGCATACATGTGTATGTACAGGAGCCAGCAGGGTGCATGAGATCCCTGGGACTGGGGTTGCAGTCAGGCAGCTGGGAGTTGCGGACTAAACCTGGGTCCTCTGCAAGAGCAGCAAGCGCGCTTAACTGCTGAGCCAGCTCTGCAGCCCTCCTTTCTAGTCTTGAAGGCAGAATCTCACGCTGTAGCCCAGGCTGGCCTGGCTTAACACTGGAATTACTACCACAAGCCATGACATCTGGCTTTCTTTTTAAATAATTTCTCCCCTCCCCCCTTAAATAATTTCTTTAGACAAACAACAATTCTGTTTTGTGGGGGTTTTTTTGTTTTAATTTTTAAGTTTAAGGTTGTTTCTTTGTTTAAGTGTCTCAGTCTGTGGACCAGGCTAACCTGTAATTTATCAGACGGCTAAGCTGGCCTCTTATTTATGGCAATCCTTCTGTGTCAGGGAATTCCGGGATTGCAGCCGTGAGCCACCATGCTCTGCTACCACTTTCCTATTGCGAGTTCTTGGTTCCCAGGATTGACTAAAACACAGCCACAAAAGGCACACAAATGACCTATTCTCAAGCCAGGCACGGTGGCGCTCACCTTTAATCCCCAGCACTTGGGAGACAGAGGCAGGAGGATCTCTGTGAGTTTGAGGCCAGCCGGGTCTACATAGTGAGTTCCAGGACAGCCAGGGCTACATAGCGAGCCCGGCAGCTCACAGAGGCCTGCAAAGTCAGCTCCAGGCATCCATGCCTTTCTGATCTCCAAGGGTACTGTGCTCATGTGCATATGCATGCCCCACAATTACAGGGAGATACAATCTAAAGCACCATTATCTATTTGCAATGACTTGGGAGAGGAGAAAGAATGAAGGGATTATTAAGGCAGGTCTGCCCAACACAAGTACCTCTATCGTGAGTCTCCAGTCCCTTAGTGACCAGGAACCCCAAAGAACCACTCACATGGCTGGACTGGGCCTCCTGAGGGACTCACATCACCCTCAGCCCAATTTGGAGACTCTCTCCCACTGCAGTTTCCAACCTGTGCAACAGAGCACCCAGAGTCCCACAGCACATAAAGGAACGACCACAGGATACTCACTGTCTCACAGGACACAGATGATATCTACTGATACCGTGTGTGTGCGCGCGCGCGTGTGTGTGTGTGTGTGTGTGTGTGTGCGCGCGCGCGCGCGCGCGCGTGTGAGACAACAGTGATACTCAGTGTCTGCGGCTAAGCATTTCTGTGTCCTGGGAGCTATGTGAACAAAAGTCCTGCGGCCTAGTCCTCAGTGAGCTGAGAGCTCACGGCCTACAGGATGCCTTTACCCGCTTTATAGCACGAAGGCCACTGCAAAGGCATCTTGAGTCTGCTTCATTTTAGGAGAAGCACTTTCTCCCCGTCCCTACCCCCACCTCACAAGACCCTGCAAAACGGGTATCACAGTCCCGTGGGCTGGGTGAAGTGGTGTGCGTGTGCCTGGGCTCCATGGCTGGAGGGAAGCCAGGCTGGAGCACCACCCAGGCTGCCCAGCTACGAGGCTGTTTCAGAATTCTGACAAGGTCTGACAGCGGAGCTCCTGCTGGCCAGGAACTACGAAACCAGCCAGCCTCGGCTGGACTTAAAGGTGGGTGCGTGCCTCCATGCCCTGCTGAATCTTTTGTTTTCTCCGGGGGCAGGGTTTCTCTGTTTAGATCAGGTTGGCCTTACATTTGCGGCCCTCCTGCCTTACTCAGCCTTCTAACTTAGCCACCACACCCAGCTTGGGCCCCTAGCATTTTAAGAATGTTTTCTTTTGATTTCATTGGGATCATACACACCTCTTTCAAAAATGCCACAACAAGTTTTCCTTCTCTGTGTTAGCTCCTAGAAAGGCCAGGATTCTTTCCTGGCAGAGCCGGGAGCTAACAAACTCAGGCCCTCCCAGACAGCTGGCAGCAGGCCACTTCGTCTTTCTGGTTCCAGGTCATCTCTCCCTGCTTGTTTTCAACGGAAGGGTGTGCCAGGGACAGTAAGTGGAAATACCTTTATCCACAGGAACTGAAGGAGTGGAGGAAGAAATGAACGTGGGAATGTTCCAGAGCAGTGGAGGTGAAGCATGGACAGAGGGTGCCCGTACACAGAGCAAATGGGAAGGAGACCAACGGGACCCTCGGGTGCCTTGCAGTGCATGCTGCCAGGGAATGACACCGCTGCTCCCGACTTTTCCTAGGACAGCAGCATCACCTTCTGTTGAGTGATCAAAGCGTATAAGGGCCAGACTGCTTACTGAGGGGGTGAGACCAGAACTAACAGAAACCAGGGAATAGAAGCACACACTGGCAGGGAGGGCCTCCCCTCTGGCCTCTGGTCTGTGACAAAGTCAGTGCCTACAGAGCACAGACCCAGCTCTCTCAGGCTGATGAAGCTCCATCTGCACTGCCCCATGGAGCACATGTGTCCCCTCCACCATCTGCACTGCACCACGGTGCACATGTGTGTCCCCTCCACCATAGCTATGCACACATACAATCATAATTTAAAACATAAAAAAGTAGCAAAACAAACAGAAGTGCAATTTCTAGTCTTAGTACTAAAACTTGCTATCTAGAGCAGGCTGGCTGGAACTCATAAAGGTCCATTGCCTCTGTCCCCTGAGTGTTGAGATTAAAGGCATCAACACCACACCAGCTTGATGTTTTTAAAAAGTTTTTAGAATTTTAAAGTCAGCTTGCCAGGTGGTGGTGAAGACATTCCTTTAATCCCAGCACTTGCGAGGCAGAGGCAGGTGGATCTCTCTGAGTTCAAAGCCAGCTGGGTCTATAGAGTGTGTGTTCCAGGACAGGCTCCAAAGTTACAGAGAAACTCTGTCTCAGAAACAAGCAAAACCTTTAAAGTCAGCTAACAGCAGCAAAAGAATTCTCAGTGTTGCCTTTCTACTGCAACCAAGTCCTTCCTGTCCTGAGAGGCTCAGGCCCTTTGGGGATTTAGTCTAATCTCAAAGCAACCTACAGACTAGAGCATCAATGACAAATAGGTTTTATGAGTCTAAGAAGCTTATGCCAATCGTGAGATTACTACCTTAAGAAGGACCACTGTGGCCAGAGGTGACAGAAAGCTCAACTGTGTGATGGCAAATCTTTCCATGCACCTCTGTGCCGTTTCATGGAGACACGCTGTCCTTCCCTCCAACGTTCACACCCTGGAACATGACTATTTGCTCTACCAAAGCACGGACGTCGGCAGGAGATGCCCTCTCTCCCTCCACTATCCTCAACCTTATTTCCTGAGATAAGGTCTTTCCCTGAACCTGTACCTTAGCAACTGGCTAGACTGACTGGCCAATGAGCTCCAAGGCCGTGTGTCTCCTTCCGGCCCTGGTGTTGGGTCACAGCCACACAAGACTGCATCTCAGTTTGAACTGCTACGATATCAATATATACAATGAGCAGAAGCTCGTTGGGACCTGCATTTTTCAGTTGAGTCATGAAGCCAAAATGTTCCGAGAACCCCACAGAACAAGCTAAAAGTAGAGAGTGCCATCTAGTGGAGGAATCCCTGACAGCATCTTGCCAGCTAAACAAATGACACTGCAAGTCCTTTTGTTAGAATTAGTCAAATCAAAAGCTTAGGAAAACAAACCCTCTCATATAAACTTAAATAGAACAAAACCGACGGGATGAGAGAGATGGCGCAGAAGTTAAAAGCACTTCCTGCTTTTGCAGAGAACCTGAGTTCAATTCCCAGCACCCATACGATAGCTCAAGACCAACTATAACTCTTAGTTCCAGTTCTAGAACTAGACACTTCAGGCATCAGTGGACACCCATCCATACAAAGTGAATGAGTGTGTGTGTGTCCTGTTCTTTATTAACTGCTCTTACACAGAGCAGTAAGAAAGCTTCACAGGGGCCCCCTCACCAATCTTTCCTCACAGGGGTGACAGCTAACTTCTCCAGGTGGCCTTCAGCCTTGAGCCACAGGTCTGCCAGACACCCTCCCCCAAGCCAGTTCTTAGCCTGTTTTTTTTTTTCACTCTGCACAGAAAGTAGTTTGCACCTAGTTTTTGGGTCCACACTGTCCACTCTCACACTCTCCTTGCTAAGACATCTGCAGCCTCTGCCAATAGCCATAGAGCCATAACAATGGCAATCAGTCCCACTCTGGAACGGCTCAAGCTATCTTTTCAGATACTGTTGGCCCTTCATGTAAAAGTTTCACATCTACGAATTCAAGCAACTGTAGGTTTAATTTTTTAAAATTGCACCTGTGTTGGACAAGAGTAGATTTTTATCATTTTCTGAACAATAAATACAGTGTAACAATGATTTATAATGTACCAGGTAGTACAAATAACTTTGAGATGATCTGAAACTAGCAGAAGGATTCACATAGGTTATATGCAAATATACCACTTTAAATAGTCTGTGAGAAGCTATGGACTTGGGTATCTCCAAGGCATGATGGTGGAGTGTCCTGGTACCCCAATTACCCATACATGATGAGGGCCCACTATTCCATATCACAACCAGGCATAATTTCCCTAAGTTTCATTAACCCCCCTTGAAGGTTTCGGCTGGCTTCTGAAAGTTTGCAATTGTGGTATCTGACATTTACTCCTCCATGGATTACTCCTGGGGGAAAAATGTACCATAAAGTACCATTATGCAAAAAGTACATTTCCAATACCGAGTGCACAGCAAGCAGCTGGGCCTTCATTACCACAGGCTTGTTAAGGACTGTGACAAGAATCACTGCTCATTACTCTCAGCTGCTGCAGGACAGACCTATGAGAAGAAATAGGTATGCTTTCCAAAAGGACCACCCTGCATTACTGCCTGAGAGTGGAAGAGGACATCCCTGGGAAAACGAGGGCCAGACTCAACAACTCTGGCCAGGTCTCAGGTTGATCCCACCCTCTCAGAACCTTCTGAGAGGAACTACAACAGACAAGGGAGTCCTATGCCTCGATTCTAGAAACACTCCCTCATCTAGCCCACCAAGTCCCACACTGGCTGTAGAGCATGCATAGGTTATAGGATCCAGACAGGCCTCTTGTGTTTCTAATCTAAAGTCCAACTGGCTTCAAGGATTCCTAGTGGCCTTAAGGCTCTTCATTAAGCTGCCCATGGCTGGCTCCATTCCAGAAAATATCCACATTATGTGTGCTTATGGGGCAGGTCCTGACCAGACATCAACTGGGCAAGAACGTGAAAAGCCTTGACGGAATCCAGCCACCCGCCACAGCCAACACCAAATACCTTTGGGTCATCAGCCTCAGGGTTTTCAGTCTCTGAATCGTCATCTTCCTACAAGACAAAGAATTTAGAGATTAAACTTAAAAGGAGTGGGCCCAGGGAACACACACAGCCAGCGGTGGAGCAAACAGCCTGTCTACCCAGCTGGGTCATCCCACTAAGAACCCTTCCCTGCCACACAACCCAGAGCTAGGGGAAAAGAAGAAAGGGAAAGGAGATGTTCTTGGGACGGGAGGAAATCAGTGTGTCACCGTCCGCATCAGTGACAATTCCTTTACAAAACCATGTGGACAGAGGGCAGATTCCACACTGTCAGGCCAGGCCACAGGGTCCAAAAGGCAAACTACAATTATTAAAGCCAGGATTATGAACTTTACCACTTCTTTGACATTACTTAGATTGCCATCACACTGTTTAACACCTAGGTGCTGTGACACAAGCACCTCAAGCCAGCAGCAATGACACTAACACCAGACCACGTGACTCCAAAGACTTAGGACTAAAGGACAAGGCACAGCCTTTTGGGGAGTGCTCACATTACTGTCACTCATCCACTGTTCCTTACCCAAATGAGGTCTGCCCGAGTCAAAACCATGGGGGCACTGAATTCTCCAAAGTGAGCCCACAATTCCAGCGAACACAAATGCACCTAAGGCCAAAAGCTAGGAAGAAGATATGGAACCACCTACATTTTAACCTAAACAAGACACAGCCCTTGAAAGTTCATACAAGTAGCACCTAAGTGAGAACAAACTACACTGATGTTTTGAGACATGTGCCACTTACATAACTTCCTTAAAATGGAATCAACTAAAGAATCAAAGACGGATGGATCGTGGCAAGATGCTAACAGGGCTCCCACTGTCCATACTGGGGGTTTGACGAGCTTTGTTTTGTTTTTGTTTTAAACGAAAGTATCATATATAGCTTAAATATAACAAAAAGTAAATTTTAGGTCAATAATTTTAAAAACACACATGCAAATGAATGCCTTAAAGAGAACAGTCCTGGGTGTTGAAGCAGTGTGTACACATTTAAGAAAAGCCAAGGAACTTGACAAAACTTGTATGCCTGCCTGCCTTCTTCCTACCTTCTAGGTAAGAATGGCCTTGAATTTCTGGTCCTCATTCTTCTACCTCCAAGTGCTAGGATTACAGGCCATGAATCGTAAAGGCTGACCAAGCAGTGGATGCTGATGAGCAACCGTGTGGCTTCATCATGCCACACACAGAACTTGACCAAAGGAGTGGTTTCCTTAGTCCACAAGTTTTCTAAGCAACTTTACTCACCCCTGAATTATCACCAATGGGTGGGGCTAAAGGCATGAAAAATTCTCACAAGAGAGAATAAAAATGCATTCTGTGAAATGTTTTGCTTTTGTTTCTATGTGGTAACAGGGATCAAACCCAGGGCCCTGTGAATGCTAGGTAAATGCTACAGCTGCACCACTGAGCCACACCCCCAGTCTTCAGCTTTATCTATTTACTCATTTGAGATAGAAATAAGCTCTGGAATCTTCACTCTTCCTGCTTTAGCACCCTGAATGCTAGAATTGCCTGCATGGGCCACTGTACTTAGTTAAAAAGCATTTTAATGCTAACATTTACATAAAAACATATAACAAAAAATAAAGTATGTTGTGAGCATTTTGGTGAACAATGCTTATAAGTGGCCAGACTCAACACCCAAATTCAATTTCAGACATCTTCTTGTTCTAAGCAACAGCCTAATTTCCTTGCCTTTTACCCTTCTAAATTTTAATATCTGATTTGTACTAATGTGTACTGATGTGTCCTAAAATCTTCTTGATAATAAGAACACAAGTTCTCCTCCTACTGTTATGTGCTAGGAAAGTTTGTGATCAAGAGCCAGAGACGCTCTGACAAAACACCAAGTCAAATACAACAAAAGAATCAAAGTGGATGATTACAAAATAGCTTCCCTTTTTTTTGAATAAACTCCAAGAAAGATTAAAAATTATACAAAGTTGCTTACAGACATGTAACTGATACACCAAGAAGGATGAACATACTTATACAGGTAGGAAGACTAGTTGAACTAACAAACCAACATGAAACACCCATTGATACTTAGGTTATAGAAAATAGCCGGACCAGGCATGGTGGCTCATGCTTATAACCAGCTCTCAGGAGGCTGAAGCAAGAGGGTCTGAAGCTCAAGGCTACACAGCAATTTTGTGGCCAGCTTGGGCTTCATGGGACCTGTCTCAAACAAAATGAAACAAAACAAAACACCCCCCCCATTCCTAATTACCGTCCCAAAGTCAGTACAATATGGTCCTGACAAAAACCAACTTAATTTTCAAAGAGAACTACTATTACTCAAGCCACTCAACTTTTTCTTTTGCAGTGCTGAAGACCAAGCTCTTGACATGCTTAGGCAAAGCACTATTCCACGGACTACATTCCCCAAATGGTACCAACTGATTTCGAGTAATAGGGAAAAGGGTCAGGGTTAACCATGGTATGGAATACTGTTTTCAACAGCTCTGGATCTGGAAGATTTACCCACCGACTGCTTGCTGTTCTCATCCCCCTCTTCATCATAGCCATCTTCATCACCCCCTAGGCGAGAGAAGTCATCTTCTCCATAGGCATCAGATACCAAGCCACCTTTCTCTTCTGAAAGAGGGAAGGGAGAGAATGACAAGAAAGGAGGGAATGCAAACATGGTCCTGAAAATTGAATGGCCAAGATTCTTTCTTTCTTTCTTTCTTTTGTTTTTTTTTCAAGACAAGGTTTCTCTGTGTAGCTTTGTAGTCCAGGCTGGCCTCGAACTCCCAGAGATCCACCTGCCTCTGCCTTTATGAACAGGGGTGTTGAGGTCTTGAGTGTTGGCCCACACCCAGCACTGAAGAGGCAGAGACAGGAGGATCTGAGTTTGAGGCCAGCCTGGTTTACCGAAAGAGTTCAGGCCAGGGCTACACAGAGAAACCCTATTTCAAAAAACAAACAATAACAAAAACAGAATTCTGTTCCCATCGAGATCTCCAGTCCGTGGGCAAAAGGATTACCAATAGGCTTTGAAAACTCAAGAGTAACGGACCGTTAAAAGGCTTAGGAATGTCCGGTACACTCGATCCTAGAGCTACAGATCCACTCACGCAGTTTTGAGGCATCTACTTTTAAAAGCCTGTTCCTAAACAAACGTTACCAATTTAACCAACGCAGGTTTTATCACCTCTGGGTAACACTTCACTGCTCTCTCACCACCACAACGAGAGTGGGACTAGACGGGAATGCGGCACCCCACGGTGCATCCTCTGGCCAGCACGACGCCTGGCAGGGGTTCGCGGGAAGGGAGATCATATGTGCTACAGGTTCTAATGCTCTGCCGGCCCTAGGACATCGACTGCGCTTTGGGGTCCCAGGGTCCGACACCCGGAGCACAATGAGCATCCCTTCCCCTCAAACCTCCCAGAGAAGCAGCGTTCTTAACCCTAACAGGCGCCGATCCCCCTTTCCAGCTCAGGCCTTACCTGCCGCGCCGCCCACAGCGTCGACTCCAGCTTCGCCATCAGATTCCGGCTCTGAGTCTTCCGCATAAACTGCAAGAGACGACAAGACGTTCTTCTTGCCCGCCATCTTACTCCCTCAGGACGGTGTGGCTCACGCCGATGACTCGTAGGCCGACTTACGTGCGCGAGAACCAACTTCTTCCGGATCCCAGGAGCCCCCGCGCCAGAATGGAAACCAATCAAAACGGCGATGTCTGGCGTGGCCCCGCCCCCGTAGGCCCGGCGCTTGGAGACGTCATCAGCACGGGACGGAAGTAGGGTTTTGCGGCTTTGACTCGGCTGACTGGTGCAGCCTGTGGGCTTCTGAGTCAGGAGTTTGCGAGTGGCGTGCGTTGGGAGGCTGCGGGGCCAGCATGAAGGAGCCTGGGCTCTGATCTCCTGGGGAGCGTTCGGCTGGTGAAGGGCGAGAGAGGAAGAAGAGGGAAGGAAGCTGGGGCGGGGGTCGGTCTCCAGGAGGGAAGAATGGTCTCTATGGCTTTGCTTCTAGAACAAGGACTCTAGGAAAAGGATTCCAAGTTCTGGCAGCTTTGAAGACGTTTGTGGGCTTTTGTTGTCCAGTTTCTAGGTCTGCTCTACCGGCCTGGGATAGCTCAGTGGGTTTTTTTTTGTTGTTTTGTTTTTGCTTGTTTGTTTGTTTTGCTTTTTTGTTTGTTTTTTTCATTAAGAGAGAAGAATTGTTAATCCCTCAGGAATGTATTGCGTGAAGCAATTCAACCTTCGGTTTTACTGCATGAGAATATGTTTAAGTGTAACGTAGCGGGTTATGATGACAGAAGACACTTCGGCTCTATTTTAAAGTGGAACGGAGCATTTTCGTGACAGCCTTTGACCGCCTTTGCGTTAACCCCTTGGTCGCTGCTTTTTTGCTAAAATGAGCTCCCACCCTTTCTCCACTCCCTTCGAGCGAGAGCGGGAGCGGGAGCGGGAGCGGCGAGTCCGGAGCGCCCTGAAGAAAATATTTGGATTTGATTCTTTTAAAACGCCTCTACAGGAGAGTGCCACCATGGCTGTAGTGAAAGGTAACATACCCTGTTTGGCAGACTCCGTAACACAACACCCTCTCCTTGAGTCTTCTCACCTCTTTACTCTTGGTTACCCTTCCGCTGGTTTATAAATCTTTCTCCTCCAAAGCCAGGGGGTGTTTGTTGGTGATAGGTTTCTGCTTCTTATTTATTGACAGTCTGTGTAGCCCTGACTGGCTTGTAACTCTCCGTGTACATCTGGCTGGCCTCAAATTTGAGCCGATCCTTCTGCTTCTGGATTATTAAGTACTGGGATTACAAGTGTGGGCCATTGTGACTGGCTGTATACAGACTTGAGGTTTTTTGGTTTTGTTCTTGTTTGTTTTTTTTTTTTTGAGACAGGGTTTCTCTATAGCTTTTGGAGCCTGTCTTGGCACTCACCTGTAGATCAGGCTGGCCTGGAACTCACAGAGATCCACCTGCTTCTGCTTCCCGAGCGCTGAGATCAAAGATGAGCAGGGTTGTCACCATCACCTGGTCAGAGTTGAAGTTTTAATAACAGAACCACCCACACGTTTTTTTTTTGTTTTTTTTTTTTTGCGTGTTTTTTTCATAGCAAGACCTACAGATTGTCTCTGACGTCTGTTCCTATACGCCCATTCTTGTTTGTGTGTAGGTAGGACCAAGAGTGGCAGCAATGCCTAATCTTGGCATTGACCTAGGTAATCCTCTCACTGAAGACCGAGTAGTGAGAATAATAACCCTGTAGCTGGAGATGAGGGGGACTGAGACGTCCAGGTGGGAGCATCAGTGTAATATTCATGTTTACTTTTCTATAGTTCTTACTTTTTGTTTGTCAAGACAGGGCAAGCTTAGAATTTAGAGGCCCTCCTGCCTCTGCCTCCAGAGTCCTGGGATTAAAGTTATGAGCCACCACTGACGAGCCATGATATGTTTATAAATAGACTTCTGAGTTATAAATAGCCTTGCATGCCTACACAGGTGTGCCCAATATTCTGCTTCCCTGGCTGTTTAATCCAAACATTCATATCCCAGCAACTGAAGACTACTTAATGCTTGTATTTCTTCTCATTCTTTTTTGGAAACAGGTTCTCACTAAGTGTCCTTGGTTGCTTAGCTGGCCTACAACTTGCTTTGTAGACCAGGCTGGCCTCAAACTCAGAGATCCACCTGCCTCTGCCTCCTGAGTGCTGGGATTAAAGATGTGTGCCACCAAGCCTGACCCTTCCTTCCTTGCTTGCTTTCTTCCTCCCTCCCTCCCTTTCTTTTCTTTTTTTTTCTTTTTTTTTTTTTTTTTTTGTCCTGAAGACAGGGTAGCCTTGGCTGTCTTGAAACTCACTCTGTAGACCATTTTTTAGTATCACTATGAACTTCAGAAACACCAAGGAAAGATTCCCAGACTGAATTTAGATTGTAATTAGCTAAATTTACCAAAGCTGCTAGCAGAACCACAATCTCTAACCCAAATCAGAGACACGCCACCTAGAGGTGGGAGAAGGAAGGGCTTTTAAAGGCAAAATCCACAAGCACTGTGACCTCAAAATAGACTTTGAATATCTGCATAAACAAATTTGGAAGCCGAAATCAGCAGGTAGTCCTCATAACAAGCAGATGCTCGTGGCTGTACATTTCTGGTGGAAGTCAAGGGGTCAGGGCTGCTGGGAACTTATCATCAGGGACAAACAGCCGTTAAGTACCGCAAAATGGAGACAGTCCCATGTGAAGACAGACACTCAGCTAAATCTTCCCTTACATTTTCGTCTGATTTACAGCCAGGCTTAGCCATCCAGGCCTGTAATCCCAGCATTTGGGAAGCAGGGTCAGGAGGACCATGCAAAATCAAAGCCAGCTCAATCTACATAGCAGGTTCTAAGCCAGCCATGGTCACACTGTGAGCACCCTTTTTTAAATTTAATTTTTTTGTGTTTTTTTTTTTTTTTTTTTTTTTTTGTGACACAGTTTCTCTGTGTAACAGCCCTAGCTGTCTTGGAACTTGCTCTGTAGACCAGGCTGGCCTTAAACTCACAGAGATCCACCTGCCTCTGCCTCCTGAGTGCTGGGACTAAAGGTGTGCACCACTACTGCCTGGCTTAATTTTAATATTTTGATTATTTGGGAATTTCACAAAATGTACCCGATTACCCTTACTTCCCAGTCCTCCCAGGTCTGTCCCCCACCTTTGTGGCCTCCCCACCCCCCTAAGAAAAAAAGAGATTTTAAAAAATCCCATTTGTGTTGTCCATAAAGTCACTGGAGCATTGTTGAACTCTTGTGGCTTTTCCCTTAGAGAAAAGTGAGTCCTTCCTCACCCCCACCAGTAGCCATCGATTAGTGAACACCCTTTCTTAAAAAAAAAAAAAAAAATTAGTTCCTCAACTGGCCTTCATGTAAAAGCAGGCAGGACATATTGGAACGTTCTCTTCTCTGTCTTTGTAGGTGACAAGGATGTTTTTGTGTGCATGCCCACAGGGGCAGGGAAATCTCTGTGCTATCAGCTCCCTGCCCTGTTGGCCAAAGGAATCACCATCGTAGTCTCTCCTCTTATTGCCTTGATTCAGGTGAGCCTTGGGAGAATGAGCACGAAAACCAAAGGGATCGCGAGGGAGGGAGTTTTGGCCTTGTTTGTTTGACTGTTTCTTTGCTGTTGCTCAGTTTTCAGATAAGTGCATATTGCATGTTGAGTATATCCCCTTCCCTTACTCCCCTACCCTGTTCTTGCCCCTCCTCCTTGTTAGTTCTCTTTGTCCCACTGCCTAATTTTACTTTTAATTTTATGTCCTATGTGTTTTTTTAAGGACATTTTTGTTACATTATAATGGTTGTCTTCCTTCTACCATTTGGATACAGGAAATTGAACTCAGGCTGTGATGGTTGGCAGCAGATACCGTTGCCTGTAGGTCCATCTGGCTAGCTTTTTTTTTTTTAAGCCTAGGCTAAATTTGAACTTCCAACCCTGCCACTTTACCCCATGAGTACTAGAATTATGTGTATGTGCCACCAGACCCACCTTGAAGAGTAAGGATTTTATAGTTAGAAATTTCACTTCTTGGGCTAGAGAGTTGGCTCAGTGGTTAAGAGCACTCATTCTTGCAAAGGACCAGGGTTCAATTCCTAGCATGCACATGGATTCTCACCATCTCATGTGGTACACAGACATACGTTCAGGCACCACACACACACACACACACACACACACACACACACACACACACACACCGGCAGAATTAAAGAAATTTCACTTCTTTATTCGGCCTTTGCCTCTTTTCTCTGATTTGCTTAGGTTACTGTACTGAGTTTCTCTGTTGCCCAAATATAGTGTTCCCCACTAGTGCACACCACTGTGATGGGTCACAATGAGTCTGAGTCTTTGTTTCAGTTTGTTCTTTTCTTTTTTGAGATGGTATTGTGCAGCCCTGGCTGACCTTGAGTTCCATATATAAGCGAGCCTTGAACTCACAGAGATCCTCCTGCCTGTGCCCCTGAGTGCTAGAATTAAAGGTGTGCACTGCTATATCTAGCTTGAGGTTCCTTCCTTCTATTGCTTATTTTCCAGAAAAGTGTTCAACCATACCTCTGCACGCTTACATTCCCTCTCTTTGTGTACTCCTAACAGAAGAAAGATATGAATGAATAGATGACTAAATTGATATAGGGGGCTGGAGAGGTGGCTCAGAGGTCAAGAGCCCTGGCTGCTCTTCCAGAGGACCTGGGTTCAATTCTCAGCACCCAGATGGCAGCTCACAACCATCTGTAACTCCAGTTTCAGGGGATCTGACACCCACACACAGACATACATGTAGGCAAACCACCAGTGCACATAAAATTAAAATAAGTAAATTATTTTTAATTGATATTGGGGAGTGTCTGGTATTTTATTTTGAACGATATGGGCATGTGCAGCAGCAAACAGTGGAGAGAAACTGGGACTTGTTAGTATCTGCTCTGCAGGTGCTCTGGCTATATTTAGTGCCTGCAGGTGGGCTGGTAGCGTTGAGGAAGCCCAGTCATGGGTTAAAAGCCATGTCCCTCATGGGCGGAGACGTGGAGAACAGCAAGAATACTCAATGAGAGTTTATGTCGTCTACTTCACTCACTCTTGTATGTTCCTTCTTTATTTTCAAGTCAGGGTTTTTCTGTTATAGCCCTGACTGTTCTCAGACTCACTGTGTAGACCAGGCTGGCCTCGAACACAGAAAACTGCCTGCCTCTGCCTCCTGAGTTTAAAGGCATGTGGCATCACACCTGGCTTTGTTCTTTCTTTTTTATCTTGTGAGGCAGGGTCCCCTACAGCCTGGGCTGGCCTCACACTTAGCGTGTAGGTGGGGCTAGCCTCAGGCTCCTGATTCTCTTGCTTCTCCATCTGACGTGCTGAGATTATAGGCACATACCAGCACATTACCTTGGAGAAGCGCTTTCATTTAGCAACCCTATTCTGTAGTCACCGTGGTGGGCGTGAGGAAGGCGAATGAGAATGGACTGACTTGCAGAGAGTATGTGGCAGGTGAGTGAGCCAGCAGTGTACCCAGGTCTTTCTGACTCAAAGCCTGTCCATCGTTCTGGGCAATGAGAAGACGTATTGGAGTGTAGGAGGAGGCTGCTCCGTGGCCCGTGGTTGAGAGCTGTTGTGCTGAGGGTGAATGGTACTCGGCTTCCTATCCTCTACTCTCAGGACCAGGTAGACCACCTGCTGGCCCTGAAGGTACGCGTTAGTTCCCTGAACTCGAAGCTGTCAGTGCAGGAGAGGAAGGAGCTGCTGTCTGACCTGGAGCGAGACAAACCTCAGACCAAGCTTTTGTACATCACCCCGGAGATGGCAGCGTCAGCCTCCTTCCAGCCCACCCTGAATTCCCTCATGGCCCGAAACCTGCTGTCCTACTTGGTGGTGGATGAAGCTCATTGTGTGTCCCAGTGGGGACATGACTTCCGGCCTGACTACTTGCGTCTGGGTGCTCTGCGTTCCCGCCTGGCACATGCGCCGTGTGTGGCTCTGACCGCTACAGCCACCCCACAGGTTCAAGAGGATGTGTTTGCGTCCCTACACTTGAAGCAACCGGTGGCCTCTTTCAAGACTCCCTGCTTCCGGGCCAATCTCTTCTATGATGTGCAGTTCAAGGAACTCATTCCTGACCTCTACGGGAACCTGAGGGACTTCTGCCTGAAGGCTCTTGGACAGAAGGCTGATAAAGGGGTGAGGTCTGGGGTGGAGATGCCTAAGTGCTGTCTTTAGTACAGACACAGATGCTGTTTTTCTAGTCATCTAGCTAGGCTCCTTAAAACGTTTGTACAAAGAGAGTTTCCCCCTTTTTAAACTTAGCATTTACCTTCCTTACTGCTTCTCTGCTCCCAGATCCCACTACGGGAGGCAGGAACAGTCCTTATGTTTGGCAGGCTGCACATGGTTTCAGAGAGGAGGCATGAGCCTTAAAAAGGCTGGGATTTGGATTTTCACTTTGGTCCTTGGTGTGTGTGTGTGTGTGTGTGTGTGTGTGTGTGTGTGTGTGTGTGCGTGTGTGCGTGCGCGCGCATGCTGGGTCTCACCATGGTTGTAGCCTTTGATGTCCTGGGTCCCCCTAGTGTAGATCAGGTTGGCTTTGCCTGGCCTCTATCGCTGGGATTAAAGGCATGCACCACTATGCCAGGATTGGTCCTTTGTTTTTTGAAGTGATGAGCCTGAGAGAAGACTGGGACGTTAGCGAGGGAGCACGGGTCTTTTAGAGCAGGCTGTGCTCTAGTGAGTGCCATCCTTCCCTGATTCTTCTCTTCCCACCTCTTCCTGCTCAGCCGTTACCTGGCTGTGGCATTGTCTACTGCAGGACTAGAGAGGCTTGTGAGCAAGTGGCAATGGAGCTCAGCAGCAGGGGTGTGAGCGCCGAGGCTTACCACGCAGGTGAGCGGTCAGACCCCAGGCCCTCTTCACACCCCTTCAGCACGCCGCCTGCGCTGCGGGGCCCTGGATAGCCGGGTGCTCTCTTCCCTACTTAAGCTCACTAAAAGGTGCCCTCTGCCCACCCGGCAGACAAAGGCTTTTGTTTTTATTGTATGGGTGTTTTACCTGCAAGCTTGTCTGTGTACCACTTGCGTGCCTGGTGCCCACAGAGACCAGAGGAGAATGTCACATCCCTTGGAATTGGCATTCCAGATGGTTGTGAGCTGCCAAGTGGGTACTGGGGCTCAAACCCTGGTCCTCTAGAAGAGGAGCTGTTGCTCTTATCTGTTGAGGCATCTCTCTGGACACAGTTGATTTTTTTTTTTTTTTTTTTTTGTGGGCTCAGGTATTAAGAAAAAAAAAAAAAGAGCACAGACTTTGCAGACCTATGGTCTTAAGTTCTTGGCTCTCATGCTTACTGATAATTCTGTGCCACTCATTTACTGATAATTCTGTGTCCCTCATGGGCTAAGTTCTTTTATTTATTTTTGGTTTTTTGAAGCAGGATCTCACTCTGTATCTCTGGCTGTTCTGGAACTCACTATGTAGACCAAGTTTTGAACCCAGAGATCCTCCTGTCACTGCCTTCCAAGTGCTGGGATTAAAGGCGTGCATCCCCATGCCTGGCTGGCTGGGTTCAGGTTCTGTGAGATTAAGTGCTTGTTCATGGTCATATGAGTAAGAAGTGATGATGAATTCAGGGTATAGGTTAGATGTCCAGGACAGTGTCAAACCCAAGATAACTCCTCACCCCAAAGATAAGCCCAAGGGAAATGTGAGTTTTCCTTGACTGTCTTCCCCTCCTTTCCAGGGCTTAAGGCTCCTGATAGAACTCGGGTTCAGAGTGAGTGGATGGAGGAGAAGGTCCCTGTAATTGTCGCAACCATCAGCTTTGGGATGGGCGTGGACAAAGCCAACGTCCGGTAAGCTCTGGCTCCTGCCTTCTGTTCCTGGTTGGGGCTTGGCTTACAGTAGATTGCCTGGTGCTGGGTGCAAAGTCCCACGTCCATGTGCCTGTTTAGTGCCACTGAGGAGGGAGGCCACCAGGGGAGTCCCTAGGATACAGCCCGAGCACTGAAAGTCTCTGGGGTGCTGGTTCCCACCCAGGGAACTGGGCATGTCGTCAGGTTGTCCACCACCGATCTGGTTCACATGCATCGGGGCGGAGCAAGTAACTCTCAGCCTCCCCGAGGGTCAAGTGAAGATCTCCTTACTCACACTTTATTATGTCCTTCCCAGCCTAGAGCTCAGGTTCATCTGTGTCTGAGTCTCTCTGGCAACACTGGGAAAGGGTTTTGCTCCCAGCCATGGCCTGACTCTGGGAAACCTTAGGGACCACTGCCTTGGAGTCCTTTGTCCTCACACCAACGGGGCATGCGTGATCTGTGGGGCACTTCTACACACGTGCCATTAATCCCACTGTGTCACCGGTGGGGTTAGTCACTGTACTCACGGGGATCGTTTGCACATTTGAAAAAACAGACTGGAATCAGCAGTTGAGCCCTGGGCTGCCTTGGCTTGTTAGCAGTCGACTTTAAGTCCTACTCTCTAGGTCCAGTCCTAGCTCTGTTCCTCCTTCACTGGGTGTTCTCATGCAGACTTGCCTCTCCGATCTCCTTTATCATCTCTGGGTAGGCTGACTCATGATGGTGACTGAGAGATGAAACATGTCGTAAGAGATGCACAGTAGGCATTTAATGAAGGCCATGCAATTCACAAGTAACAGTTTTTTACTTTTATTTTTATTGTGTACATATGGTGTGAACATGTACGCCAGTACCCACAAAGGCCAGAAACATATGTTAAATCTGGAGCTGGTGGTTGTGAGCCACTCAACATGGGTGCTAGTGATTAAACCTGAGGTCCTCTGCAGAGCAGTACAGTTCTGGGCTGTCTCTCTAGCCTCTGCTCTTTATTTATTGAGACAGGGTCTAACTGTGTAGGCCTAGCTAGCCTGGAACTCCCTGTATAGACCAGACCAGGCTGGCTTTATACCCTCAGATGCACCTGGTTTTGCCTCCTGGGTGTCCTGGTTAAAGGTGTGCACCAACATCCCAGCCTGTTTTTTGATTTTTCAAGACAGGGTCTCATTATGTAGCCCTGGCTATTCTGGAACTTGCTCTGTAGACCATCCTGGCCTTCAACTTTGATACCCATCTGCCTCTGCTTCCCAAGTGCTGGGATCAAAGGAGTGTGCCACCGCTGCCTAGTCTGCCGGCCTGTTCTTGAGCCTGGTGTTTATCCTGGCCTCTTGCTTTAAGGTTTGTTTTGTTTTTCATTTTATGTGTTTTGCCTGCATGTATGTCTGTGCACCACTGGTGTGCCTGGTGCCTGCAGAGACCAAAAGAAGGGATTGGATCCCCTGTGCCTGGAGTTCAAGAAGGTTGTGAGCTGCCATGTGGTGCTGGGACTGGAATCCTGTTCTCTGGAAGAACAGCCGGTGCTCTTAGCCATTGGGCTATTCCTTCAGGCCTGGCTGTCAAGTTTTTTTTTTCCCCCCTCACACAAAGCTGTTTAATTAGGTTGATAGCAATTTAGAAAACTAGTTTGTGAGTCTACGTCCCATTTGTCAGAGAGAACTGAGACCACAGGTAGCCCTGAAGCTGAGGAGCAGCTTTGATCTTTTTATTTTGCCATATTTACTAGAATTTCTCCCGTAACTGGTGCTGTGGCCTCTAAGTTGGGCTGCTCTATGGCAGAGAGGCCTGTTGAGGGGCACAGGTGTGTCACCCAGCCAACTCTGACTCCAACTCTGGGATCTGTCTTGTGTGTTAGTTCCCTGTTGCTGACCGCCAGGGAGTGAGCGCTTCTCCTGACAGGATCACTCCTCCTCGGAGTCCCACTCCTCAGAACACCCCGCTCCCCCTCGGAGCACCCCACTCCCCCTCGGAATCCCACTTCTCCTCAGAGCACCCCACTCTCCCGTCACGTATCGTGTTCTTTCTATGCTACAGGTTTGTTGCTCATTGGAATATTGCCAAATCCATGGCTGGCTACTACCAGGAGTCTGGCCGTGCTGGCAGGGATGGGAAACCATCCTGGTGTCGCCTCTATTACTCCAGGAATGACCGAGACCAAGTCAGCTTTCTCATCAGAAAGGAAATAGCCAAACTCCAGGTAAGTCCTGGGCAGTAGATGCCCTTGTTGTCCGAGCCCACCAGTCCATTTCATGTAGCTCATTACTGAGCCCAGAGAGAGCGTCTGTAAGCTAGAGGGCAGATCCCGGCCAGGAAAGCATACCCAGGGGGAATGGTGTGTCTGGTGAGCTGGCTGCTGGTGGCAAGCTGGGTTAGACTTCTCTCTGTCAACGTTCAGCTTACCTGAATACCATCTTGTATATGTGCTGTTAAATGTAGACACACTTGTTCCTGTCGTATTTTAGTGTGCTCTGTTACAGAAGTGTTTTACTGGTTATCCATTTATTGATAGAAAGCCCAAAGCAGGCCCAGCATTGGTGGCACACGCCTTTAATCCTAGCACTTGGGAGGCAAAGACAGGTGGATCTCTGTGAGTTCAAGGCCAGCCTGGTCTACAGAGCAAGTTCCAGGTCAGGCTCCAAAACTACAGAGAGAAACCCAGTCTTGAAAAACAATAAAAACAAAACAACAAAAACAAAAAACAAAAAACCACAAAGCAACCCAACTAGGAAGGACTATGGTGTGAGATGGGTACATTGTAAGTCACCAGGAAAGGGAGAGACTTGAATAGTCTTTGGTGGGAAAAGATGGATTCCTATATGATATGTGAATGAATTTCAGATTGGTTGACACTTCAGAACAACTGTAAAGTTAAGAGTAAAATAGTTTATGTTCTTGGAACAAGAAAAATTGTCTCAATTTGTTTTGGTTTTTCGAGACAGGGTTTCTCTGTGTAACAGCCTTGGCTGTCCTGGAACTCTCTCTGTAGACCAGGCTGGCCTCTGCCTCCCAAGTGCTGGGATTTAAGGCTTGTGCCACTGTGCCTGGTGACTTTTTTTCTTTTTTAATTTACGTGCTTCGGTGTGGTGAGAGCACCACTCCACGAGTGTGGAGGTCAAAGGACAGCTTGTAGGAGTCGGTTCTCTCCTTTCACCATTTAGGTGCTGGGATCCATCTCAGTTTATCAACTTTGAGAGCAGTCAAGTCACATTTACCTGCTAAGCCATCTTGTCAGTTCATAACTCAAGATTTTTAAAACGTGGCAAAAGCCAGCTGGCTGTGTAGTGAACTCAGGAGACAGAGGCAGGGAGATTGAGGATCAAGGCCAAGCAAGGTTACATAGTGAGAGCCAGGCCAACCTAGGCCGCATAGCAAAACCTTGCCTCCCCCCAAAAACAACAGCAAACCCTGAAGGGCTGGATGTAGCTCAGTGGTAGAGCTCGTACTGCACATTTGTGAGGCCAAGTTTAGTTCCCAGCACCACAGCAAACAAACAAGCAGATAAAAACAAAAACCAGAAAGCAACCCCAATTTTGTTGTTACTCACACTACAGCAGCTTAGAAGAAAAGTGGGTAATAAGACGATGCTTATACACAGCAGGGAGACTGCGCTAAGTGGGCCTGGGGCCCCTGGCCAGTCTGGCCAATGTCAAGGTGCTAGAGGAGAGCATTGAGCTCTTCCACACTCTACTTGATTATGAGCATGAGCACGGTACATGCTACATGTGTCACAGACTTACCAGTTTTTCTAATCAATACGTGGTAATTAAAAAAAAAAAGAAAAGAATAGAAAATATGGGGCTGGAGAATTAGCTCAGAGGTTAGGAGTCCTTGCTGCTCTTATGTCAGCATCCATGTCAGCGGCTCACAGCCACATGTAACTTCAACTCCAGAGGATCAGCCTCTTCTGGCCTCCATAGGCACCTGTACACACACACACACACACACACACACACACACACCCCCTGTACACACACACACACCCCTGTACACACACACACACACCTGTACACACACACACACCTGTACACACACATACACACCTGTACACACACACACACCTGTACACACACATACACACCCCTGTACACACACACACACCTGTACACACACACACACCCCTGTACACACACACACACCCCTGTACACACACACCTGTACACACGCACACCTGTACACACGCACACACCCCTGTACACACGCACACACCCCTGTACACACACACACCCCTGTACACACACACACCCCTGTACACACACACACCCCTGTACACACACACACCCCTGTACACACACACACACACCTGTACACACACACACACCTGTACACACACACACACCTGTACACACACACACACACACACACGCACATGTTACAAATTGAACGCAATTATTTCTGATCCCCACCCAAGTGATCGTAAAAGAACAAAAGGAATGAACTCACGAGGGTAAGGAGACCACGAGAGGGAAGAAATGTCAACCAACAGCGCAGTCGCAACCCAGCTCTCCGGAGGCTGAGAGGAGAGGACGCCTGTGGTAACTAGTGAGTTCAAGGCCAGCCTAGAAGACAGAATGAAACTCTCAAAAAGCAAAACAAAAACAGAAAAAGAAAAGGCAAATGTCTGCCTAGAAACCCCTAATCTATAAGACTTTATTAAAAAACATCCTGGGGTCAGAGATAACTTCAGTCCCAAGGAATTTAGTGCCCTCTTCTGGTCTCCTTGGGCATTGCATGCATATGTTACTCACAAATAAATGAAGATAAAGCATTCATATACAAAGACAAAACAAACAGCACTCATACATATAAACAAATCTTTGTTTTGCTTTTGTTTTTTTTTGAGACAGGGTATCTCTGTGTTGCCTTGTAGACCAGGCTGGCCTTGAACTCACAGAAATCCACCTGCTTCTGCCTCCCGAGTGCTGGGATTAAAGGAGTGTGCCATCACTGACTGGCTTACAAATAAATCTTTAAACATATGCAAAAATACATGCAAGAACCTGGGGCTGAAGAGATGGCTCAGTAGTTTAGAGCACTTGCTGCTCCTTGAGAAGACCCAGGTCCAGTATCCAGCACCAATACCGCACTCACAGCCCTCTCTAACCTCATCTCCAGGGGAGCTGATGCCCTTTTCTGGCCTCCAAGGGCACCAGAGTACATGTATTGCACAGATATACACACAGGCAAAACACTCATCCATAAGAAAAGTTAAAACAGGAAAACAGCCATCTGCTGGGGATGGCTCCAAGTGCAAGGTGCTTGCCATGCCAGTGTGAAAAAGCCGGAAAGATAGATGGGTGCTGGCCTGGAGCAGAGTCATAGACACTGCTGTAGGCGGAAGGCCCAAGAGGTTTTCCAAAGCCAGGCTGACTGACAGTCTTGGGCTCCTGGGGAAATGAGTTATTTGTTATGTCAGAGGGGTTAACCTAGTGACGGATGGAAATCTAAAGAAGTCGGTATGGAGAAGCAACTGTTTTCCAGAGGAGGCAATGCTCCACAGAAAGGAAATGTGATCATGGCCAGTGTACCTTTGTAACCCTGTGGTTCAGCTTGGAACTGTGCTGACATAGCCATGATGAGGAAAAGCTGCTATCACAAGAAAGTTGCAGCTAGAGGTGCAGCTTTGTGGTTGAACTGTTGCCTAACATGCATGGATGAAGCCCAAGTTTAATCCCTAGCACTGCACATACATAATCATTATTGCAGGGGTTTGAACCCAGGTTCTCATACAAGCTAGGCAAGTATGTCACTGTGCTAGCTCCCTAGCTAACATTCTTGTAAAGATGTCAACAAGTGGGGGGATGGTGATGCACACCTTTAATCCCTGCACTTCAGAGACAGAGGCAGGCAGGTGAGTTCCAGAACAGCCAGGACTGTTATACAGAGAAACCCTGCCTTGCAAAACCCTAATAAACAAAACACAACAACATCAACAAACATGGGGCTGGAGAGATGGCTCAGTAGTTAGGAGTCCTGGCTGCCCTTGCAGAGGCCCTGGGTCCATTCCCAGCACCCACCTGGCGCTCACAGCTACTTGTAACTCCAGTTGCAGGGGAAATGATGCTCTTGGAGCCTCTGGGCACCAGGCACACAGCGGTACACCAACATACACACACGCAAAACACTCATACACATTAGTTAGAAAATAAAGCTTTAAGCCGGGCATTGGTGGTGCACGCCTTTAATCCCAGCACTGGGAAGGCAGGGACAGGTTGATCTTTGTGAGTTCAAGGCCAGCCTGGTCTACAGAGCCAGTCCCAGGACAGATTCTAAAGCTACAGAGAAACCCTGCCTCAACAAACAAACAAACATATAAACTATAGCCAGGCATTGGTAGCTCACACCTTTAATCCCAGCACTTGGGAGGCAGGGACAGGCAGATCTCTGTGAGTTCCAGGACAGCCTCCAAAGCTACAGAGAAACCCTGTCTCTAGAAACCAAAATAAATAAATATATAAATGCTTACTGTTTTACTGTTTTTATGTACATGAGTGGGTGGTGTTACAGTAGGCCAGAAGAGGGCATCCGATCCCCTGGAACTAGCTACAGGTGGCTGTGATCTCATTTGGTGCTGGGAACTGGACTCTGAGTGCTCTACAAGAGCAGCGAGTACTCGTAACTGCTGAGCTGTGTCTCTGACTCCCTAGCACTTTTTTTAGGCTAGCATACAAAGTAATGAGTTTATTGTTACCCTTCACACATGCAGTCATAGGCTGCTTTTTTATGTTCCCAGTGCTGCCACTCCCCACGAAGTGTGCATTTTTGTGAGTATGTTGGGGGTGAATGACGTAAAAGTGAAAAGTCAATATTGCTTCAGAGATCTATTTTCTGTATTTTTATCTAAAATTTAAAGTTTATTTATGTTCAGAAGTGTTTACTTGCATGTGTGTACATGTACCACGTGTGTACCTGGTCCCCAAGGAGGTCAGAAGATGGGTGGCTTCCCTAGAACTGGGGTTACAGATGGTTGTGAGCCACCGTGTGGGTGCTGGGGATTGAATCCAGGTCCTCTTGCAAGAGTAGCCAGTGCCCTTGACCACTGACCCATCTCTCCAGCCTCTCTAAGGTGAGAATTTTGTCTACATTTATTTATTGGGTTTGAGTACATGCATGAGTACATGTGGGGGTCAGTTCTCTCTTTCCACTGTGGGTACTGAGTTCAGAGCATCAGGCTGGCTCGACAGCTTAGGCTGTGTCCTCTGGTATGTGCATTAGCATATATGTGTAAGGACTCAACCCTGTATTCACTGGTTAGAATGGGTAGAATCAGTTTCCCAAAAGTGGAGATGCCGACATCGCGGCCTAGGGACACTGCCAGCTGAATGCCTTTCTTTCTGTCCTCTCATGATTCCTCCTCCCGTACTTACTGTGGTGGCACAGGCTGCGACTCTGGGGGGCTAAGTGGCCGTTTCTCTCTGCAGGAAAAGAGAGGGAGCAAAGCATCTGATAAAGCCACCCTGCTGGCCTTCGATGCCCTGGTGACCTTCTGTGAAGAAGTGGGGTGAGTGGGGCTGGGGACGCGCTGCGGCTCAGGGGTAGACAGCATCTGTGTAGCGGCGCAGGACCCTATGGCTAATCTCTGCATTGCCCGCCTGCTCCTCCAGGGGAAGAAAAATGGATCATTTCCGGCCCCGCCAACCATTACTTTACCAGTAAAGTAATACAAGCTAGCCCTTGGGCCTCCATATTTCAAGTCACGTGGAAGTCAGGACCCTTCCTTTTTACTAGTGGGGCCGCTGAATCTCAAGCTCTCGTGTGAAGAGCTGTCCCACATTGGGGTGGTCATCATTCGTCCCCCTACTTCATGGCTGGCTGGCTGCTCTGAGCAATTCCCTGCAGGCTGCCTTCCACATGTCTGGATTATAGGCGTGTGTCCCCACACTTGATGAGCTCTTCTTATTCTTACAGAGCCCAACAGAAGCTTGAGGCCCGCTCATATCTGGTGTGTGTGGGGGGGTGTCACATGCTTTGGGTAAATCAGCTCTTCTGACAGAACACCGGCCTGCTTATGTGGAGCCTACTTAGCTATTTTGTCCTGGTCTGGGGCAGAGGCAGAAGCTATGGGACAGCCATGGGAAGAGACTTAGCTGCTCCATGACAAGTGTGGCTGGACATGTAGTCAGTAGAATCCCATGTGAAGGATGCCCAAAACAAGTCAGACTGTGTGGAAAAACACATTCATTCATTCATTCATTCTTTCTTTCATTCATTCATTCATGTGGGAAACAGAACTGATGAACAGAAGCGATTGCCCCAGACAGGTTGAGGTCACAAAACTTACAATAGAAGCTACAAAACTTGAGCTCCTTGATTTGATAACCAAGTCATCAGTGGCATCTCTTAATTTGGCCTCTGTCGCAGGATCACATTGGAAAAAGTGGTGGGTTGCTGTGCCAGGCTTCCCTTGGCTAAGGCCATCCTCCTGCCACTGACACGAATCAGCCTCCTTGGCTCTGTGAGCTGAGCCCTTCAGGGACGCGTGAGAGGACCGAGTGTCTGTGCTGTCTGTCAGTCTCCTGCTTCTCGCTGAGACCACAGCAGAGCAGGTCTACATGGAGCCTTGATAGGCCAGTTGAGAGCGTACGTCTGTGGGACCATGAGGCGATGCATGGCTGTGTCCCCCCCCTTGCTCAGCCCCACCCCTCCTGTCTTACTGGCTACAGGCGGGTTCTTGGTCTCAGGACCTTGCTGGCACAGCTCTGTCAGCAGTCTCTATGAGGTGAACGCTTATTGTGGGAAGTGTCAGGCACGACGGACAAAAGCCCCTTTCATCAGACGGCTGTTGCTTTTCTAAGAATAGTGCTGGCTGGAGGCTGAAGTTAAGGTGGCGGTTCCCACCAGCCTCCCTTATGAAGTGGGCACCTGGCCGGGAGTGATAAGACCAGTGGGGTGGGCTCAGCTGCCTGGGTCCATTTCTGAAGGAAGCTGATGTAGGGTGGGACATGGGCAGTGGCCTAGGACACCAGGAAAGGTAGTCAGGTCCTTTCCAAATGTGGCCAGGATGGGGCTGACAGTGGTTTTTATCTGGGCTCTGCCATGTAGCCGTCTTCTCAGAGCTGCAGCCACGAGGAAGCAGGACTTAAACCTTGTAGTCATTCTGCTTGGAAGCGCATTCTGGACGTTTGGGATGGAGAGGGCTTTGCCTTTGGTCTGGTGGGATGGCCTTGCGGTGTCTCTGGGCGTTTGGTGGGGTGGGGTTGCCTTGCGGTGTCTCTGGGCGTTTGGTGGGGTGGGGTGGCCTTGCGGTGCCCCTGGGCTGAGGAGCTCAGCTGCTTAGTGTACCCGTCTGTGTGCGCATTTCATTCTGCCCATTACATGTGGGATTGCTAATGAATGGGCTTTGAAGAAAAGGTACATGGTGGCTTTCGTTTTTTCTAAAATTTTGTGTGTGAGTGTTTTACCCGCATATATATCTGTGCACCATGTGTGCCTGGTGCTCACAGAGGCCAGAAGAGGACACTGGTGTCCCTGGAACTGCAGTTACAGATAGTTGTGAGCCTCTACATGGGTGCTGGGGATCGAACCTGTGTCTGCAAGGGCTGCCAGTGCTCTTACCTGCTGTGCCATCTCCCTAGCCCTGTACAGTGTTGTTCTGAGAATAACAGTCCCCATCCCAGTCCTTGGGGTCAGAGTCCGGGGAAAGATAGATAGGTTTAGGCTGAGATCTGCAGGACAGGGGAAGAAAGTATCCCGGCCCTGGGGAGAATAACCAGACGCTGAGGCAGGAGAGGCAGAGCAGTTTAGGAACGGAAGTTACATTGTGAATGTGGGACACTTGTCAAGCAGCTCTGGATTCTGCTGCCCACAGGGCAGACCCCTGAGGACTTGCAGGCCTTCCTGAGTTTGCTAGAGGCGGGTCCTGAGAGCCATGTCTGCATAGGAAATACGCTCACGGTAGTGGCTTTGAAGAGGGAACTTTACTTTAGCTGTAGGGCCCTGTAGAACTGCTGCCTGGCAGGGCTGCTTTTCAGATGACTTGTTAGCAGTTGCTGCTGTCCCTTGAGGTGGTGCAGAGTCCCTGACCTGCGCTTGGTGCTCGCCGCAGCCGTGGCAGAGCCAGAAGCGGTGTCAGGCCAGCCTCCCGTCTTGCTCTTGGACTGCTCCCTGAGCCTGGGGGCCTGGAGAGCTGCTGCTGTGTGGGAGCAGGCGGGTACTGCAGAGGTAGTCAGTCCTCTTCATACACGGTCTTCTCCACACACCCAAACACAATGGCAAACACGATGAAGAACAGGAACGTGGAGGTGAATAAGCCGATCACTATCAGGCCCCCCAGGTCCCAGGGGTTATCCCAGAAGTGTCCATCCTGGGTGGTCTTTAGGGTCACCATTTGGCCCGTGTAAATCTGGAAGACAGGAGACTTCGGCCCTGAGTGCAGAGAGCACTGAAGGCCTTGCCCTGACCTTGCTCTCCATGCCACCTCCCTGGACCCTGTTGTTACACTGAACAGCTGGATACATCTGGCTAGCCAACACTGAGGGCTTTCCTGCTTGGAAGCTGCCAGGGGTTGCAGCAGATGGGTGTCTCTGGCATTTCCTGAACAGCCCTGCTGTGAGCCAAGGGCACCCCACAAACACCTTCCTAGCTAGAGCCTCAAGTGTACCCCTGTAGATTTCCCCTATTTTTTTATTGTCCTAATTGCCAGGTGTTTGAAAGGCGGTGTAGCAGCCCAGCTGGTCTCAGCTCCTCAGAAGGCTGAATTCATGCTTGAGCCCAGGAATTCCAGGCCAGTAGGGAGCAGCCATCGGGTCTGAAAACAAGATGGGTGGAGCTAGAGAGATGTCTGCTCAGCAGTCGGAGGGCCCAAATTCAGTTCCCAGCACCCATGTGGCAGTCACAGTAATCCATAATACCAGTTCCAGGATACCCGATACCGTTTTTTTAGCTTCTGAGGGTACCAGGAATGCATGTCTGGACATACATGCATAGGAAGAACACACACACACACACACACACACACACACACACACACACACACACACACACACACACACACACAACTTTAAAAAAAGGTGGTGGAGAATAGGAACAGAGTGTGGTTGAGGCAGTGTCTTTGGAGACAGCTGGAAGCAGGAGGCTTAGCCATAGTGTTGTCAGACTACAGCGAGTTGAAAGGACTATAGGGAAAAAAGAAAGACGTCATTACCTGGTTCTTCTACTAATAGTTTGTGTCTTAAGATGCAAAGGCAAATCAGGATTGTCCCTCGGCCTCACACTTTGGGGTTCCTGGGCGGAAGAGGCTGCCAGGTGACCACAGCTGTTCAGCAACTCAAATGACTGTTGGCAGCCCAGAGCATTGCCAACCCTGACCGCACCTTTGCTGCTGCCACCAGAGCAAACAAAGGTGGGCTAGGCTGGTTGCCTAGCAACTGACTGCCACTCCCTTCCTCATTCCCTTCAGCAGGGTTCTGCCCTTTTGTGATGACATTGTGGAGATGCTCAAGACACATTGTGAGTTGTCCTTGAGAGAAGGCAGACTCGGAAGAGTGTCTGCGCCCCAGGCCACCTGTCCACCTCCCCCATGTGCAGCTGGGTCTTAGGTCTCCTCCAGATGACCTCCTGCAGCTTACCTGGGAAGTTGTCCCTTCTTGTGTTTGGGTGAATGATTAAGTGCGGTTCTGGCGGGAGAGTTCTGGGGCGAGTTTCTGGGTGGGAGTGCTCATTGTTGTTGCAGCCTTTCGCCCGCCTGCCTGCCTGCCTGCCTGCCTGCCTGCCTGCCTGCCTGCCTGCCTGCCTGCCTGCCTGCCTCGGGCTCGGCCTCAGCTGTTTAGTGTGGCTGGTGCCCACCCCTTGGTTAAAGAGAAAGGAGGAGGACATCAGTCGGACGTGCCTTGTTTGAAACTTAATGGCCACTGTTGATTCCTTTTAACACTTAGCCTGTGGGCCTGGCAGTGCCAGGGTTTGCATGCCATCGTAAGGTAAGAGACACAGGCCTTTCCTCCAGCGAGCCTCATGTTCTAGCCCACTGTCATCACTCCTGCTGTTAGACTTCTGTGGAATTCTGGGCTGTGTTGCTCTGGGCCTCCCAGGAAGGTTCTTCAGGGTTAGGCCGGAGTGGTTGGCAGGTGACTAGCACGTTCAGGGGGCTGAACTGACCCATGGTTCGCCGTTGGCTTTCCATGTCATGTGTCAAGCTTGCCGACTTCCTGGCTCGCCAGATGCACACGGCCAGTGGGCTGCTCTCCGGCACACCTGTTACTTTTGTGCCTATCAGCCAAGTCAGGTTCTTATCAAGAGTGAGATGTTTGTTCCCAAACCGGTTTATGGTGGTTGTGTGCTTGTTTCTGTGATTACAAAGTTGAATGTGACATTGAACAAACACATGAGGCAGTGATGATAGCCACTACTGCAGCTTTGCAGATAGACCGCAGACACAGTGAGGCCCAGCAACTTACTCCAGGCTGGAGTTTCAGGCCCTATACCTTAGACCAAACAGAGCTATTTTCTCTATTAATACCTATGGGCCACTTTTATATCACTCCATATTCCCAGCAAAAGAAACACAGACATAACTAAACTTTGGGGCAAATTTGTAAAACTCATAACATTAAACTTTTTAATGCATTTTGTATGTATGCATGCATGTGTGTATACCATGGCCTGTGGGCGGGGCTTAGTGGACCACTGTGGAAATAGGCTCTCTAACTTGTGGGTCCTCAGGTTTGGTGGCAAGTGCCTTTACCTACTCCTCTGTGGTGACATTTTACACTCGAGTTCTTCAGGTGTGTTCGCACACTTGCTCTAATGAAACCAAAGCTACAAAGTAAGGCTGGAGCCTAACTAATTCACAGCCCGTCTTCAGAGAGCAAGCCCCACCTGAGAGGCGTGCCTGTCCGTTCCCACCTCAGGTCATGTAGGCCCGAGCGAGGGCAGGCGGTTCAGATGCTGGGAGCATGGGCTTCTTTCCGAAGACCTAGGCGCAGTGCCCAGCTCTCACCTAAGGTGGCCCCAACTGCCTCTAATTCCAGGTCCAGGACATCCAACTCCATTTTCTGGCCTCTGAAAGGATCAAACAACTCACACATATACATAACAAATAAATCTTAAATTCAAAGGAAGCCAGACTATGGTGGCACACACCTTTAATCCCAGCACTCAGGAGGAGGGGTAATGTTTGAGTTTGAGGTCAGCCTGGCGTACAAAGTGAGTTTCAGGACAACCAGGGCCACACAGGGACATCCTGTCTCAAAAGACCAAAACAAGAAATATAGCTCTGCTAGGCATGGTGGCACACACCTTTAATTGTAGCACTGGAAAGGCCAGCCTGGTCTACATAGTGAATGCCAGGACAACCAGAAATAAATCTCAAAACAACGGATCGAATATGTAGAGAGAAGACATCATTCATAGGAAGGCTGCTTTGTCTAGTTTGGATTAGCTGTTGTCTCAGTCACTGAGGGGAACAGGTGATAGAGAGCAGGAGGGGGCACTGCAGACACAAGAGGTCTGTGCTGAGGGTTCGTCTGTGAGGAAATGGCGGGACAAGGAAAGACTTGAGCACTGCCTGCTTTTCCAGAGGACCCAGGTTCGATTCTCAACCCCCTGTGGTGGGTTCAAAACCACTGTCACCCCACTTCCAGAGGCTCTGACACCCTCTTCTGGGCTCCTCAGGTAAGAAGCATGCATGTGGTGCACTAACACGTATGTAGGCAAACACTCGTACATATAAAACAAACCTTTTTAGGGACCATATTACATGGCATGGAACAGGGCGCAAAGAGGAGGAAAACTTTTTTTTTCTTTTGGATTTTGAGACAGTTTCTCTGTGTAGCTTTGTAGACCAGGCTGACCTCAAACTCAGAACTCTGCCTGTCTCTGCCTCCCGAGCGCTGGGATTAAAGGTGTGTGCACCACCGCCCAGCATTGTGCACATATTTTATGATATGAAGTTTGTAGTACTCATTTTTGTGTCATAATGGTTTTTGTTATAAGTCATTTTGAAAATATTGCCATTTCACAAAACTTGTCTATGCTCTGCCAAGTGTTGCTGCCATGAGTCTAGCTTTGGTTTTGTAGTCTGTAATGAGGCATAAAATGCAGGCAGTGAGCCGGGCAGCTCCTCGTCGTCCTGAGGGACTGAGGACAGGGTTAGAATGAAGTCCATGTGAGAGGGACGGCCGTGAGGAGGCTGGTGAGACCTGTGGTGGTCACTGTGCACTGAGATTGTTCTAGAATGGCACGGGGTCGTTCGTCAGTGGACCTTCCCTAAGCTCGGAGCAGCCTGCTGTGTGCTGTGCTCATCACCAGCTTCCCCCTGACAGCCCAGATCTGCAGTGACTTTCTGTACCCCACAGTGGCAGACTGCTGCCTCCTCCAGTGATGGTGGACTAGGTCCATCCCAGAGTTTGCCAGGCTGCTGTTGGTTAGCGTATAGGACGGGCTGGCCTGGCATGGGGCAGGAAGGGGAAGCGAGCTGGCTACTCAGGCTGTGTCAGGTTGTCCATGGTTCCCTCTGCTCTGAAGCTGGACTAGGAACATGATCTTTCCTAAGGAGGAAGGGGTCTCAGTCTTAGCCCCCTACAGGAAGGCTATTCCCTATTACGATGCTAGTGAAACCCTGCTTAAAGAGGAGTCTGGGAGGAACCGGTTGCTGTCCCTGAACTGAGGGCTTCCAGGGCCCTCCCAGCTAACAGTGCTGGGAGTGAAGAACGCAGGGTTGCCCATCCCTTCCTTCCCTGTCCCTGGGTTTCTTCTGATAGTTGGGTATCAGATCCCCACCCACTCACACAGAAGCCGTCTTGAGACAGGTTGGGTGTGGGCGCTTGGATGTAGGGTTGGTTAATAGAGACAATGGAGTCAACACCTTGTGCCTTGTGTCCCAGAGGCCTCGAGCCCTAGGTGTGGTGAGCAGGGGCTCTGGAGCCAGACAGGCTGGACCCAGAGCAGGCTTTGCCACTTTTTAGCTGGCTGCACTTAGAAGAATTATCTAGTGTCAGTGAGACTGAACGTTAATCCATCTCACGAGAAGGAAGCCTAGCTTAAGAGAATTGGGCTTAAGAGAATTGGGTTACAAAGCTGGCGGTTGTCAGCCAAGGGTGTGAGCACAGGAACAGGAACAGGACCAAAGGGTCAGGGTATTGATGTCCATGCATTGATGTCTGTGTGGCATTACTCCCTGTGATTTTCCAACTCTCATGGCACATGGGAGCAGTCGCCTGGAAAGAACAGTCATTGGCCATGGCCCTAGAATTGTGCCACTGCCCTCCTGACGCACAGAGTACAGCCTGTGCATAAACACATACCCAAAGGCCTCATAAACACAGAACCAAAAGAGCTTTACCTGGAAGTTAGCAAATTTCAGCTAGAATACTGACATGTTCCCCTCCCCCTCAGCAGGAGGCTTGGAGTCTAGTACATTGCACAAAGTCCCTGATTAGCTTACTTCTCTTTGGCATAAACCAGCAGAGCCCCAAGGGCCAGCTCCCCACAACTAAAGTAGGGGCCCCTGAAAGGTACAGCTTAGCCGAAGCCCCCGGTGGTTTCCTGAGTCTTTGAAGCAGGCAGCTCCTCGTGGGCGGTGTCCCCCGGCAGATTGGGCAGCACTTGTATCCTTGGTAAGATTCCAGGTGTCTGTCCTGCCACCTGGGCAGTGGCGGAACTGAGGCCACATGATCTGTCTGGAGGAGTGAATGGCCAGGACGATAGCCTGTTCTGGAAGGCGCCTGTGCAGTTCCTCTTTTGGGCATCTCAGTGTAGTGTCTCATCTGGGTCTTATGGGCTGCACGGAGATCTTCCTACCTCTCCTCTCGGGACAGCAAGGGTGCATACAACAGTAGCTGCAGGCTATCAGCATCAGTAGCAGGACTGTAGCTGAAGGGAGAGGATGGCCCAGAGCTGAACAGCCGGGGAGGGGATGCCCACCCTCCTCCCGAATGGCCTCCTCCCCACCCCCACCCCCACCCCCACCCCCACCCCGGTCTGGAGCAGTGGTCAAAAAGACCCAAGGGGCCGACAGGTCCTGTCTGCCTCTTGCTCTGCTGCCCAAGCCTGACTCCTTTCGGTTCATGGTATCCTGTCCCGGCACTGCCTGGCAACTCCAGTGATGCCCGACAGTGTGGCAACTCTCTTAGCTTCCCCTGGGACACTGCTTTCCCTGCCTTCCAGCCAGCACCATAGCTTGCCCTCCCTGGTATCAAGAAGAGCCCAGGGGACACTGAGGAGGCAGGGCCACAGGGCCAGAGGATAGGTGCCCACTTGCCTGTGAAAAGAATGATGATAGAGAAGGCCACCAGCTCCACGGGCTCAGCCTGGGGCAGTCCCTGCAGCTTCAGCAGTAGCCTCTTCCCCACAGAGCGCATTTCCTCCACAAAGTCTGTGGCTGCCATGTTGCTAGGCCTCCTGTGTTCTGTAACAACACGGATAGCACCTCAGAGGCTGCCTAGCTGCTCACAGGCTGGGAGGCAGCGCCCGCCCGCGCCCGCGAGCCAGCCTCTCCCGCTGTAGCCTGTAGAACAGGTTTGTCAGTCTCACCCTGTACCACTGTGGATCCCAGGCAGAGGGAGACAGGGAGCCCAGTGCTGCTCCAAGGTAGGGTACCCCTCCGCCCGCACTTGGCTGGAGCTGCCCAGGGCAAGGAAAGCTTGAGACCAATGTGACCTGGAGAACCTTCGAGGGGCCACCAGGCAAGGCCGCAGCTGGTGAAGGCTCTGCCCATCAGATGCCACCAGGCAAGGCCGCAGCTGGTGAAGGCTCTGCCCATCAGATGCCACCTTGCTGTTGCATTCCTTTGTCTTGAGACACAAATATCAGGTTTGGCTGGGGCGCCTCAGCTGACACAGCTCCCCAGCCAGCCTCTGGGTCATTTGGGATTTTGGTGCTTCTCTAGATGCCCTCAGGGTGACAAGACAGGCCTCAGGATTCTGTGTGGGTGAAGAATCAGACTCCAGGTTTATGGGAACTCAGTTCCAATCAGCTGTAGGCAGAAACTGAAAGAGGGGTTGTGGTTTGAAGGATGTGAAGCTGAGTCTCCAAGAACCTCCTCTCCCGCCAGCCAGTTTCTTCATCCCCAGTTTCTTCATCCCCTGTCTAAGGAAGACAGGACCAGCCACTGTTCCCAGGGCTCTCGTTTACTCCCGTGGGAGCAGGAGTTTTAGGACTGGCTCAGCTCTCCCCCTGCTTTGGGCATGTTCTATTCTAACCAGCAAAGGGCTGGCTGGAGAGAGAGTGACAGCTGCCCAGGGCTTCCAGAGAAGGCCTGGACACAGCTCCCGCTGTGCTGGAGCATTTGAGTGTCAGCGCCTCCCTGCCCTGACGTCTCTCCTGTGGGTGAGAAGGGACAGGGAAAGCCTTGTACCTGTGCCTCTAAACTGTTTCCTCCTGAGGGACGGGAGCAGGCCCCCGCAGACTTTTGTCTTTGATGGTCCACACCACGGCCCTGATGTCACTGGGCAGGTCGTCCCCTCTGCTGTGGCCTGTGACACTGGTTTCTCCAGCACTCGGGCCTGGCACATAGCAGGCCTAAAACTACCTTGAAGGTCTGGAGAGGGTCATCCTGCATGTGGGCGCTCTGCCCTTGCGTTGTGCAGCCTTTGCCAGAGTCTCTGAGAGTAAGAGGCCCTGGCTGCCATGTGGAAGGCCAGGCCCTTGACCACCGCCACCAGATCCCGCTCAGTCATTTAGGTCCTTCTTCCCCTAACAGTTCCCAGGGACTGGGTCACAGCTGCTAACCGCTTGGATTTCCTTTCTGTAAAGTGCATGGTGGCTTCTGTGTTTTTAGGCTTTGCTTTTTTTTTTTTTTTTTTTTTTTTTTGAGTCAGGGTTTCTCTGTGTAGCTTTGTAGACCAGGCTGGCCTCAAACTCACAGAGATCCACCTGCCTCTGCCTCCCCAGTGCTGGAACTAAAGGCGTGCAACACCAATGCCGACTGTCTTCTCTGAATTTGTTGTTCATATTTTGTTGTCGTTTCTGTGCTATTGGGGAATGCACTCCAGGGCCTTTCTTATGCTAGACAAGTACTGTACCACAGAACTGTATCCCCGGCCCTGTGGTACCTTCATCTGCCCATCATAGAAATGGGTCTTTTTTATTTGTTTGGTTTTCAAGACAAGGTTTCTCTGTGAAGCCCTGGCTGTCCCGGAACTTGCTCTGTAGACCAGGTTGGCCTTGAACTCAGGGATCCTCCTGCCTCTGCCTCCCAAGTTGGGATTAGAGGTGTGTGCCCCTACCTCATCCTGTCTCAACCCCTCCCCCTCTTGTGCCATGGACAGGCTCTTTGTGTGGTTGAGTTGAGAAGCCGTAGGGAGGGGCCTGGCTGCAGGAACTTTCCCTGTGTAGGGACTGATAGGGCCAGCAAAGCCAAGAATAGACCCAGCCTTTGCCCCTCCTACCCATCCACTCTTTATGGAGGCCCGTTTGGCTTTAAGCAGCAGTAAGACAGCACAACTGAGTCCCCGAGTCACAGACTGTATGAACGGAGCCATAGCTCTTTGGAAGCCCATGAGCTCTGCTCGCTCAATACCGCCCCTTGTGGGAATGGGCATCAATTGTATGAGTTCATCACTACCAGAGTGGGGCACACCGGGCTCTTTTCAGAACTGCCTGTGTTATCTGTCACTAAATGAGAAGATATATGTGTCCTCCTGATGTGAGCATAAGAACATTCCTTCTGGTCAGAGCAAAGGAAGCCGCCTCTAACCACTTGCAGGAGCTTGAAACAGTGATGCATCCCCTCCCCTGCCCTGGGGCCTCAGCACCATCCCCACCTCACAGAAATAAATGGTGCGCATATGGTTCAGAACCAGGGCTGCTGCCTCTCACCCTCCCTCTTCGTCTGTTTGCTCTGGCTTGTTCAGCCTGACTGGCACTATGCCCACATTGCTTCACAAGCCCAATGGAGACACTCCTTAAAAGCAGAACCGGGAGGAGGTTGGTGGTCAGGAAAACTTTCTGTGTGCCACACCCAAAGACCTCGAGAGGGACAGCGGAGGGGAGGAAGGAGGCACCTGCTTGGCAGGGTTGGCAATTTCCAGAGCAGGGCAGAAGCCAGTGGCTTGCTGTGCATGGAAGTCAGAATTTGTTGATAAGGTGTCCCAGCTAGCAGAGTACTCCCAGCTGCTCCCTCGCCTTCTCCCAACCTCCCTGCCTCTGCTTGGCTTGTGGAGCTGGAGAATGGTGGACTCCCATGCAGTGCATCTGAGCTGTCCTCTGTAAGAATGCGGACAGCCTCACAGCTCTGTGCCTACAGCTTCTATAGGCAGCCTGCTGGAAGCTAGGTGGGACGTGGCCACTGTCCCAGCCTTAGGACGTGGCCTCAGGCTGCCTGCCTCCCAGGTCTTCTGCTTTACCTTCCAGCAGAAGTGGGGCTGCTGGGCATGACTTTCTGCCCTCAAAGGGCCAAAGAGGAACCCTCTTTGCTTGGCAGTTGATAGTTTGTTATTTTAAGCTCTGACAAACAGAACAAGCACAGGACAGAGGGGCGGGCAAAGGGTCTTGTTCTCCAAAGAGGAAAGAGGCACATTCCAGCAGGTTCCCAGGCATCTGTCTTCCCAGTGGGCTATTTAAAGCAGAGCCAACAGACGCCTGGTGCCCAGTATAACCAGGGTTGTTAGATAACCTCGTTCCCCAGCACTGGTCATGGCAGTGGGAGCTCTGGGGCTGCCCCCCCCCACATCTGGGGGAAACTGAGCAGAGATACTGGTAATTCCTGGACTTTTATCCCAGGTTCACCTAATTCTTTCTAGACCATACTCTGTGCCCAAGAACCGGGCACTGGAGTGTCTTCATGCCATGTCCAGTAGGACAAGTGGTGGCTTCCCCTGGGGAACAGTCCTGGCTGCCGCTGAGCCCACCTGTTGTCCAGACCGCCTGCTCAGCACTTGGAGTCTTTGAGGATGCTCCTGGCTGAGGTACAGGCAGTGTCGGGGAGAACTAGCGTAACAGAGAAGGCCCCTGGCCGCGCTGGGGGACTGCTTAGCGTTCCTTTGTGTGGCGGGCGGCGTAGAGTAAGGGCTGTCTGTGGGCCAGGCTACTGCAGCTTGGTGCCACAACTGCGCTGCTTCCTCACTGTGAGCCTGATAGTCAGCTCCAGCTGCCACGTGTGCACAGGGCAGGCAACGTGTCTATGCCTGATAAGCAGTGTCACTTGTCTCTGATGGCTTGCAGCCCCAAAGGGCGTCTTGCTGTGCCCTGTTGTTTTGTCATGGTGTCTCTGCCACTGTCACCCTGCAGCGTGTTGTCTCTTTTGAGAAGCATCTTGAGTGTGGTACAGCCAGTAGATGTGAGACCCGAGGGTTCCTGGTGCCTGACCGACAGGGCGGAGATGCCTACCATGTACCATTCTGACTGTCTAAGTGGCTCCGTCTCTGTGGGCCTCCAGTTTGAAATCAGAAATGGGTGTTTGGTCCTGCTGCCCTGGCCCCCGAGCTTTCCAGAACAGGCAAAGCTCTGGCTCCCAGTAGAAATTAAGTGAGCTCCTTCCTGCAGCCATGAAGCAGGAACTGCGGTAGCCAGTGTTTTGTGGGTGCAGGTCACCCTCCTGCCTCTGGGGTCCTGTGGCTAACAGCTCACTGCCACACCCCTCCCTCACCTGTCCTGATCTGCTGTCCCCACCCTGGCTCAGCTTCAGTCCTGTCAGTGCCATGCTGCAATCCTCTTAACACAGGAGTTAGTTTCCCAGCCCCCAAACAGTTCAAAGCCCACTCCCTCCACTGAGCCAACGACACTTGGCCTTCTCCTTGGTTTCCAAGCCTGAATGATGTTTTCCTTTCTTACTGGATGACAGCTCGTTTGGAAGGAACATCCCAGGGGCACTTGAGCCCTGGTGTGAGGACAGGAGGCAGGAGGGGTGAGCAGCCTGCCTTGTGATCCCCTGTCCAGGAAGGTTTGCTTATGCTGCCCAGAGAATGTCTCAGGGTCACCGTTAGTGTTGTGGTGTAGAGCAGAACCCTGGGTCACTCTCCAGCCTCATCCATGGGGACACCATCTCCCCTCCAGCCCTGGGTTTAGAATCAGGCATGCATGTCCCTGGTTCAGTTTTCAGAGATCACAGCCAGAGGACGACCCAGGGGGTCCCCAGATCTAAGTGGGTGCAGACTCCTCCCTGGGCTGATCCTGAGCTGGAAGCATGAAGCCATGAGCAGATCAGAGCTCCAGAAGACATGGGAGCTGCTGCTTTTGTCCAGTCCCCAAGTAAGCAGGTCTGCTTCCAGCTCTGCTAGACCCTGGGGACCAGCAGCCAGTGAGCTGCCTGGACATACCTTGTCCTGAGCCTTCTTGAGAAACGGGGAGGGCTCAGCTTTGATTCCTGGGAAAATGGGGGCTCAGCAGGCATGTGGGCCCTATTTTAAGCTCACTAAGAAGAAAAGGCTTAAGGAGGCCTGTGTAGAGCAGGTCCCCAGCCCTTCTGCTACACAGCAAGTGGCAGTACATCCCCTTCTCTAGTACTGGGTCCCAGGGGAAGAGCTCTCAGGTGTACACAGGAGGTGACTAAGTCTCTGTAGGAGAGTGACCCAATGTGTACCCCAAGACACGCCTCTCAGTTCATGGTAAGTTGTGGCTCCCCACCCTTGAGATCTGAGACCCTGGCTCCCTCCTGCCTCTGTCAGTGTCACTTACCTGGGAGCTGAGATGTGGGGGAAGGCAGAAGGGGACCCCAGTGTAGAGCCTTCATGCGCTTCCGCTTGGCCCTTTGCCACCGCCTGGGACTTCTTCACCGGGACTGTGGCTTCCCTGCCCTGCAGCAGGCAGATTCTCTCCCAGGCACAGCCTAGAGCCAGCTCTTGGCTGCTGACAGCCAGCTGCTGTCCAGCCTCCGCTTTTTTGTTGTTGGTTGCCCCGGCGATGTAGGTGTCAAATGACCATTGTGAGGAGGAGCCAAGAGGGAGCCCTCCCTGAGCGTGTCCATTCCATTCCGACACCCCAGCATTCTCCGCTAGGTCACTCTACTCCACATCGCCAAGAGCTCCTTCACCTACTCTTCCCCCTGCTCTGCCCTCCCGCTTGGGCCAGGCTGAGGGCTGAGGGCTGGGCTAATGACAGAAGCCGTTAGCTGTGGTTCCCTGTAGAAATAACCCCAGGGGGCTCCGCCTGAGGTTGCTGGGGGAAGAGGGTGGAGCTGCTCCCTCTTGAGCACCCCACCACCCTCTGGATGGCCTCTTTGGCTTGTGTTCCTGCACCCCAGCCTGTCTTTTGGGCCACTCCCTGGCCCCTCCCAGGAAGAAAAACAGGAGCTATAGGACCACGCAAGCTAGTCAGAAAGCTTTGCAAGTGCCCTCTGGTGAGATACTCCTGTCACTCGGCACCCAGAGCCGTCTTGTGGGAAATTTGAGGATCCTAAATACCTTAAAAGTAGCCCGCTTGTTTTAGTGAGAGACCTTGTGTCCCTCCTAAGAGAAAGGACACTGTGGGTCTCATTCTGCTCAGCTGTCCCCACACTGCTGGCCCTGTTGTCCGGTGGCCAGGCCCGTTATGTTTGCCTGTCTTGCCACCCAGCAGACCAGGCCGGATGAGAGACTGACGTGGTCTGTGCTGCAGTCAATGGAACCCTTTGAATCTGAGCACAAAACCCCAGTGAGTCAGAGCCGGGGGACAGGGTGTCGGCCACCATGTGGCCACAGTGCCTAGATGCCAAAGCTGCTCAGAGACAGGACAGGCCACCTCTGTGCAGGCAACAGTCTTGAGCAGAGGAACAGTTGTCATATGTAATTCAGTGTTAGTGGTGCAGGCTGCAAGAGCGCCCCCCAGTGGCTGCCTATGCTGTCTCCCCCCCAGTGGCTGCCTATGCTGCCTCCCACCGCTTTTGTCTGGTTTTAGGACTGCTCTCCACTTGTGGACGGACCCTATGTTACAATTGGCTGCTCCCTGGGATCAGATCCCCGAGTAGTACTCAAACTAAGAACTCTTAGAAGCAATTTTGTGAGCTGTTCTTGTCCTTAAGACTGGGCACGCAAACTGCCCTGCCTTTGATGGCTCTTTCTCTGGTTCCGCAACCCCATGCCATATTTCTAGCAGTAGGAATGACTCTTTGTAAGGACCCTGGCAAAAGAGTGGCCAGTGGCTCGTCGGGCCTTAGCCTGGGATCAGAAAAGAGACTGAGCCTCCTGCATCCGGTAGGAGCTGCCTCCTGCCACCAGCTTGGGCAGAGTGGTCACTGCCTACCTGGAAGTAGGTAGGAAGGGAGGCTGTAGGGAGGCTGTAGTGAGGCTCCCCAGCTGAATGGGCTCAGTAGTGACTAGGACAGTAGTTCTCAACCTTCCTAACACCACGGCCCCTTGACACATGCTGTGGTGATCCCCAACCATAAAACTATTTTGGTTGCTACTTCATAGCTGTAATGTTGCTACTTTTATGAGTCAAAATATAAATATCTGTGTTCCTGATGGTCTTAGGCAACCCTTCTAGCAGGGCTGTCCAACCCCCAAAGTGATTGCAACCCACGGGTTAAAGCTGCTGCTGTAGGCGCTGTGCCACGTGCAGCCCTCAGCCTAGGGCAGAGGACTCATGGTGGGGGCCAGGGAAGCTAGAGGGCTCTAAGGAAAGATCAAGAGAAAACTAGCAGTGAGCCCTCATGCCTGCAATCCCAAGACTCGGAAATCTGAAGCACAAGTCTCATGTGTTCAGGGCCACCCTGAGCTATAGTGAGACCTATCCTAAGAAACAAAACAAAAACTGGTGTGTTTGTGTACACCCTGAGCTATAGTCAGACCTATCTTAAACAAAACAAAAACTGGTGTGTTTGTATACACCCTGAGCTATAGTGAGATCTGTCTTAAACAAACCTGAAAAACCAATGTGGTGACACACACCTTTAGTCCCAGCACTCAGGAGGCAGAGGCAGGTGGATCTCTGTGGGTTTGAGGCCAGCCTGGTCTACAGAGGGAGTCCTGAACCATCCTCGGCTACATAGTGAGAGCCCATCTCTAAATAACGGGAGAGAGAGAGAAGCAGACAGAGTCTGAAGCTGGGACGGCCCTCTCCTGCCCTCCCTCCCTCCCTCCCACTGTGAGGCTTGCTCCCTGTAGAGCATCCATTGGTGCTCACAGCCTGTGAGGGGACCACTGCTCCATTAGCAACAAGTGGAGAGGCCATGAATTCAAAAGTCAATGTTTCACTCACATAGCCTTGGTGGCAGAGCCCCCTGGCCAGGGCACTCCACCACTGTGCGGAGGGAAGAACAGAATGAGGGTCTCCTCCGGTTCCCAGGCACCCAGTGTATGACTATAGGAAGGCTGCTCTATCTCACGGCCCCAACTCTGCAATGGGCAACACCAGCTGGTACTTCACAAGCCCCTGTGAATAAAAGGGTGCAGGAAGGGATTGGAGAGATGCTTCAGAGCATACACCGTATTTGCAAAGGATCTCAGGTTCAGGTCTCAGCACCCCATGGTGGCTTACACGTTCTAAGTGATCCAGCTAACATTCTCCCGACCTCCTCTGGCACTACGGGTCACGGGTACACATAAAATAAATCTAAAGGGTTTTGTAAGGTGTGAAACATCATGTGTGGTGTTGGACAGTGAATCGGTATGTGGAGGCCGGGTGAACACACCCTGACCTGCCTGAGCCCCTCACCCCATGGCATGCGCTGCCTGCTCACTCTAGATGCCGCCATGCTGCCATTGCCAAGTACTTTGGAGATGAGCCACCCGCCTGCGCCAAAGGCTGTGACCACTGCCAGAGCCCTGCAGCCGTAAGGAAGAGGCTTGATGCTCTGGAGCACAGCAATAGCTGGAACAAGACCTGCATCGGGCCCTTCCAGGGGAGCAGCTTCGACCCTGAGCTGTACGAGGGAGGCCGCAGAGGCTATGGAGGCTTCAGCAGGTGACTCTTCCTGGGGCCTGGGCCTCAATATTGTGCAGGAGCATCACTGTCCCTTCGGGTGGCCTGAGTGGGGAAGAGCAGAGCCCCGACCCTGGCTGCTCATGTCCTCTAGGTATGATGAAGGTTCTGGAGGTAGCGGTGATGAGGGCAGAGATGAGGCCCGCAAGCGGGAGTGGAATCTTTTCTATCAGAAACAGATGAGCCTGCGCAAGGTAAAGGGGCCAGAGGCCTTGGTGGGGTTAGGGTTAGCTCAGTGGCTCTGTTAGTTTGGTTCCTGTTACAGTGACAAAACACGGTGTAAGACCAGAAGCAACTTGGGAAGCAAAGGGTTTATTTGGCTGACAGTTGCGCATCACTGTCCAGCATCCGGGGCAGTCAGGTACCTGCCAGTGGGACTGAGGCAGAGACCCAGAGGAGCGCCCCACACTGGCTCAGCTTATTTCTTACATCCTAGGACCACTTGCCCAGGAACAGCAAAACCCACAGTAACCTGGGCCCTCCCGCATCAATCAGTTCCTCAATCGAGGAGCCCTGTTCCCAGATGACCTAGTTTCTGAGAACAACAAGACAACCGTGCTAAGCTGGCATGGTAGCACACGGCTTTAATCCTAGCACTTGGGAGGCAGAGGCAGGCAGATCTGAGAACAAGGCCAGGGATGACCGTGAAACCCTCTCTCACATGCATCTCCTCCACCCCCAAACATAACCAGCACACAGCGAACCCTGTTCACCTCTAGCCCTCAGTGGGAGCTGCCTTGCAGCAGGACAGGGTGTCTCATGGCCCTCATGTTGTGTTTTCCAGGGCAAGGAGCCCAAGCTAGAAGAATTCACACCCCCAGGTTGGTACAGAAAGCCCCCAGGGGCTCGGGTGCTGTGCATGGGTGTGAACACTGGATGACTCGGTGAGGGGTGGAGGACTCTACGCCAGAGAGCTGGTCACGTGGAAAGCCCTTTCTACCCTTTTCAGATGAAGACTGTCCCCTGAGAGAGGCTTCTAGCAGGAAGATCCCTAAGCTCACGGTGAAGGTAAGAAGGGCTTCGCTTCCTCCCAGCCCCCACCCCAAACCCTGAGGGCAGGTGACCAAGACTTCACTCTCCTCCTAGGCCCGTGAGCACTGCCTGCAGCTTCTGGAGGAGGCTCTGAGCAGTAATCACCAGGCTGTAGGGTCCGCTGATGGGTGAGTGTCCTGAGCTCTCCAGCGTGGGGACCAAAGGTTATTTCTTCAGAGAACGCCGCCTCTCTGTAGGTTGTGACCCTTCCCGCACCCTGGCTCCTCCCTACAGCCCTACTGGGTGTGCGCCAGAGACTGCCAAAGGCACCAAAGGACAGTAAGCTTAGGAGCCTAGAGAATCTGGACGAGAACCCATGTGCCCATCCTCCCCGGGTCCTGAGGCTGGCCAGTGGCCCCTGACGAGGAACCAGCAGGACCACAGTGGGAGGATTGAGACCTGCATGTTCTCTCCTTCTCATCCCTTCCCACAGAGCTGCCCTGCAGGCCAAGGCTGTGGAGCTGGAGCATGGGGCATTCCGGAATGCCAAGATGGTCAACCTGTACAAGGCCAGTGTTCTAAAGAAGGTAGGGCCTAGGGCCGATGGGGCCAGCAAGGCAGAGCATGCTCATGGGCTCAGGACAGGACAGGGCAGCTTCTCCGCATTCAGAGGCCACCTGCCGGCCTGCTGGCCCTGGAGCCATTGATGGCAGTAGAGCTCATCCTTCTTGGCTAACTGGGGGCGTTGTATCCATCTCAGTGGGAACCGGCACGTCCCCAGAGTGCACAGCAGAATCGGAGGGTCTGGGCTGGGGTTACACAGTAGCTTGTGGGTGCCACGGTCCTCCTTGCCTGTCCCTCTTTAGGTGGCCGAGATCCACAGAGCCTCCAAGGACGGTCAGCTCTATGACATGGAAGGTGGCACCAAGAGCTGCAGTGCTGGGGCTGAGCCATCTGAGCCTAATGACTATGACATCCCACCAACCTCACATGTCTACTCGGTGAGTAGCATCCGGGTACCCACTCCCCTTGCCCCAGGTGGGCAGACTCCTATCGTCTCCTGCCCAGCCAGATGTCAGGGCAGACTATATGGCATCTCTGTTTGTCAGCCGTGGCCTCTTCTCCAGCTGTGACCTGGTCAGCTCCTTCCTCCCTCCCACATCCCTGAGAGCTCCTCACCACGGCCACGGCTGCCCTTGAGCTCTGGGGTCCTGAGCTTCTGGCTTCATCTTTTTCCTCACAGCTCAAACCCAAGAGAGTAGGAGCTGGCTTCCCCAAAGGTGCCTGCCCATTCCAGACAGCCACAGAGCTGCTGGGGAAGCAAGGCCCCACGGATGTGCTGGGAAGTGAGCAGAGTCCCCCAGGCTGGCACTGTGACAGTCAAGAAGAAGACAGGACCAAGCCCTTCCCCGGGAACCAAGGAGAGGCTCCTGGACGGAGTGTCAGATGTGGGGAGCTCTCACCCGAGAAGAGGAAAAAAGGCTCTTCCCAGAGCCATGCCAGGGCCAGAGCCAGCAAGAAACAGCAGCTCCTAGCTGCAGCGGCCCACAAGGAGTCCCAGAGCATCACTCGATTCCTCTGCCACAGAGCGGAAAGCTTACCTTCACCTGCTCTAGTCCCAAGGGCAGGAGACGCCACCCCCTCCTGTGGAGGTGAACCAGAGGACTGCACAGAAGCTGGAGCCCAGGGACGTTTGAACACTCTAGTTCAGACTGAGTGTCCCAGGGAGGAGCCAAGGTAAGAGTTCAGGTGTCAGGGAACCCTCACTCCATGGCAGCATCCGGGCCCTCGCCAGCTGGGCCTCTGATGCTGTTGCCCCTCTGGCAGCCCCTGCTCACTGCAAGACCGCAGCTGCCCTGAAGGTCAGCCTGACCCTCTACAGGAAGCTCAGCCGGGCAAGCGGCCCAGACCCCAGCAGGTACTGGAGGAGGTTCGTGGCGAGGCGGAGAGCTGCCTGGGGTCAAGGGTTAGGTCAGGGAAGATCACTTCTCGTGCCCTGGAAGCAGGCGGGTGGGTGAGGGCAGGTTCCTGGTGCTGAGTACATGCAGGCTTCCTTCCAGAAGGGAGGATAGCGCCCACAAAGGGGATCCCAAAGCAACCTGTCCATGCTGTGTGACCCCATCTAGGAGAGCTCAGAGAGGACGCAGAAGAGGCTTTGCCCCTCAGCCAAGTCCTCCGCCTTGGCCAGTGATCACAGCACTGAGACGATGGCTGCAGGACCCTGCCAGCTCTCTGCTCCTGCCATCTCCGTGAAAGAGGCTGCTGCTGTGGTGGTTAAGTACCTGACCCCCTTCTACAAGGAGGGCAGGTTCATATCCAAGGTAGGTGAGTGTGGCTGGAGTGGGGGCCAGTGCAGGGGTGAGGGGTGGCAAGGCAGAGAAGGCCCAGCTTCTGCCTGTGGTGGAGGTGGCTGCAGGGACCCTTCCTTCCTTCCTTTTTCACCTAGGAGTTGTTTAAAGGCTTTGCCCGCCACCTCTCACATTTGCTGGCTCAGAAGACCTCTCCTGGAAGGGGTGGTGAGTGCCCAGGGCCAGAGGCAGTGGGGGAGGGGGAGGGCTGCCCAGAGGAGATGAGTCCTTACCTTCTCCCTGTCCCGAGCTACAGTGAAGGAGGAGGCCCAGAGCCTCATCAAGCAGTTTTTCCGTGCCCGTGCCCGCTGTGAGAGTGAAGCTGACTGGCGAGGCCTATGTGGCCCTCAGCGATGACCCTGCAGCTGCTGACGGAACAGGGTCAGCTCCCCCTCCCCCTGGCGGGGCAGGCCCATGCCAGGGGAGCCACCTTTCTCAGGGTCCCCCCACACCCAGCTCCCACCCCTACCTCACCTCACTTAAGGTGGACACCCAAACCAAACGCAAGGGCCAGGTCAGAGGTCAGCCCACCTTCCTGTTAACCCCCGTGGCCCTTTCTCTGAGCCTGATGCTCCTGGCCTTCGTGACCAGGTTTCCAGATTAGAAGGTGCAGATGGTACGGCTTGTTAGTTCTTTGTCATTCCCAGCCTCCCTGCCCGATCCTCAAGATGCCAGGCTCCAGGCCCTGACCATCTGCTGGTCGGCAAGGCCAGAGCCAATGAAGTGTTTGCAAGAATAAAGTCCTGCTTGAGACACATGCTCACACAGAGTCCTTTTCTTGGGCGTTTTATTTGTGCAGCAGCTGCTGCATTCAGGCCCTGTGCTGCGCCAGCCCTAGAGCTAAGTGGGCATTTTCCCAGGCAGGGCGTGAGATGCCCAAGGTGAGTCCCTACAGCCCCGGCTCTGGGGTACAAGCACCTCGGAGGGAATGTCACTGTGGCGACCCGTGCCCCATGGCCTCCACTTGGGGTTATGCTACAGGAAGTTTCAGGCAGGGCCAGGCAGCAAGCAAAAACCCCCGACATCCAAGGCAGGCTGCCTGGTGAGACGCCGACGCCTCATCTCCAGTCTCCTCAGCTGAGGCCTGGCCACTGAGTGGAGGACATGCTGTCCTCCAGCAGGAAGACAATGGTATGCTTCAGCTCCTGGGCCTGCCGGGCGGAGAGGGTTTGGTACAGCTCTCCCCGCCCCCATTCATCCCTGCCCACCCACACTGCCCCTAAACAGACCAGTGGCCTGGGCCCCTGCTACACACCGTTTCTGGGGACACACTTCCTAGGAACTACAGAAGCCTGGGCCACTCACCTGTGGCAGCTCCATCCAGATGGTCTGGGGGTTGTCAGCAGAGCCATAGTTGAGTTCCAGGCCGGGGGACCCATCATCCTCTAACGGGCTCAGCAGGTGGAGCCGCTGCAGATCTCTTAGGGGGATGGAACAACAGAGCCTCTGGGTAGCAAAAACAGCATGGCACGGTTGGCACGGGGTCGGGGCCAATACCTGGAGTGAGGCCTGACCCAGGCATCTGGACCAGCACAGGAACGGGCTCTCTACCCACCTGGGAGCTGGAGTCCATGAGGACGAGATGCTGGCGGTTGAGCCCCAGGAGGATAGGTCCAGGGACGACCAGCTTACTCACTCTCAGCACCACGTACACAGTGTAGCCAAAGAGGGGCAGCTGGGCTGTGCTCTCTGTGGGGAGAACAGGACAAGAGTCTCTGGGACCTGCCTCAGTTTGCACCGCCCTCCCCTCCCGGGGGGCCTTGACCGTCACGCCCAGCTGTCCCTCGACATAGACCTACCAATAAAATCAATCTGTGCCCTCTGCGAGCTGTATCCTATCATCTGCCTCAGCTCCTGGCCCACCAAACTCTTTATGTTGGTTATGTTGACTTGCTGTTGCAGTGGCCTGGGGATGTACATCAGCAGCTCTTGCCTAGGGGGACAGCCTGGGTCACTGGGGCCTGTGGCATGTGGTGCCACGTAAGTGAGCTGGCACCCGCTATGGGCGAGGACCCAGGGCCTAGCTCAGGAGCAGGCCGGGGAAGAGCAGAGGACACAGGCGTCCACTAATGGAGGCCAGTCTGTCAGAGCCAGGAGAGGGGAAGTGGAGAGGCCTTGCGGGAAGGACGTGGGGTGGAGTGGGCACGAGCAGCCCTTAGGTTTGGGGGAGGGGCTGGCGAGGGGCGGGCTGAGCTCACGCACGCTGATGGGAGGCTTTTGCTGGCCTTTCTGAGGTGTTGCAGGGCAGCCAGCCGGGCCAGTTGGGCGTCCGCCTGGGCGCTGATCATCAGCTTCCCTTGCAGGTAGTCCCGAAGCACCTGAGGAGGGCCAGCGGGCCAGCCCAGCCGTGTCAACCTCGCCATCAGTGCTGACTTTTAGACTTACTCTTGCCCCCACCCCTTCCTGCTCCCACAGGTTGTGGAGAGGGAGTCCAGAGGTGGCCCAGCTGGAGCTCTCCCTCCTCCTCAGCACTTCTGGGCAGGGGGCTGACCTGGCCATAGTGGGTTTCAGTGTAGGTAGGGTGGTCGAAGTGCAGCGGGGTCTCCCAGCCAAGCCGCCGGCTGTGCAGGCTCATGTCCTTGTCCGTCACCACACTGTTGATGTACTCGTGGGGTGACAGAGGTCGAACTAGCTCACCTGCATCGGGGACCCATGCCAGAATGGACCACGGACGTCCCCAGCACAGAATCTGTTCCTGCGGGTAGTCAGTGGCCCAGGCACGTGAGTCTGCCCCTTCCCCTGGGCTCACCTTCGCCTTTGATGAGGAAGAGGGCAAATTCCTGCACTTCCTGGGAGTCTGTGATGCCCATCTGTCCACATATCTCCTCCAGCACTTCTCCCGCCACCTGCGCACAGGCCAGTCATGGCGACGGAGACCAGAGGCCAGGAGCACAGGCACCTAGCCTCTCCCCTCGCAGCCCCGCTCACCGTGAATGTCTGCACGTTTGTCCTGTAGTCCACACCCCCAGGCATATGAATTAGAAGCAACCGAACTGCTTGTCCTTTCTGTCAGGGAAGTTGCAGAGTTAGTCTCCAGCCACCAGAGGTCACTGCTGTCCAGTTGACACTTCAGCCACCGGACCCACCCCCACCCACCCCCAGTTACAGGAGAGTCCTAATACCAGAAAAGCTTGCAGTTCACCCGGGGGTGGTAACTTCTGGCGCCCTCCATATTTAACTGTGCGCTGGAGGTTCTCCTGGCTGCTCCGGGCCAGCTCTGTCGAGAGTCAGAGTGATGGGGTCACGGGTGTACCCAAGCCCCTTAACTGGCAGGAAGGGGGCATTCTTGCTCCTGGGAGCCCCTCTCCCCAACTCAGGCACCTTGGCTAGGGCTGGAATCCTGCAGGAACTTGGTCACGTATGGCATCAGAGTGGTGGATGGTGCGAAGAAGCCTGTAAAGAGGCTGAGGATGCTCCAGCCCAGAATGCAGTGCTTTCTACAGAGTAGAGATGGGGTTCAGGCCAGCCAGACTCCAGGGCTGTTGTGGCCTGAGTCGCCTGCCCCACAAGCCCCACTCACGGCTCAGGGTGTCCTGTGACTTGCTTGATGACCTGGCAGTACATCTCATCCCTGAGGTCCTCTTTGCACAGCTATGGGAACAGGGAGAGTGAGGGGTAAGGCAGGGTCAGGACGGTGGAACCCAAGGGGCTGCAGTGTGATGACCGCCTAGGACCCTGATGTTAGAGATACAACTGTGGGCCTGGCAGGGGTGATGCACACAGCTTTGATCCCAGCACCCAGGAGGCAGAAGAAGGGGAATCTCTGAGTTCAAGGCCAGCCTGGTCTACAGAGCGAGTTCCAGGACAGCCAAGGCTACACGGAGAAACCCTGTCTTGGAAGAGGAAGAAAATAAATATAGCTACAGCTGCGGTTAGTAGGCTGAGGACTGAATGAAGGAACATCAGTCGCCTCTCCTCTGCCCCAGCAGCTGGCAGCCTTTGCCCAGCCCACATGGGAGATGGAACCAAGCAAGTTCTTAAGAATGCTAGACAAGCTGGGCAGCGGGCACACTCCCTTAATACTAGCGCAGGGGACGCAGAGGCAGGCGGGTCTCTGTGAATTTGAGGACAGCCAGGGCTGTTACACAGAGAAACCCTGTCTCGGAAAAAACAAAGGGGAAAAGCTAGACAAGAGCTGGTGAGAAGGGCCCTGGTGTTAAGATCTCTTGCTGCTGCTGCTCCCAACACCTACATCAGGCAGATCACGGCCGCCTAGAACTCCAGTGTCTCTGCAGTCACCTGGACACATGAGTATATACAAATTAAATCCTAAAAGCAATGCTAGGCAGGGAGCTGGCAAAGTGGCAGGGCATTCCTGACCAAGTCCAAATCCTGGCGGGCGGAAGGAGAGTGCATGCATACACGCACACGCACACACACACACACACACACACACACACACACACAGAATAAGACAGGCGTAAATTAAATTCACACTGCTAAAAAGTCCCCTGCAGCACTGTGCTAAGAACTGGTTACTGACTAGCCTGTTTCTCTGTGCTGTGTTGGTTATCTTTGCTGACTTCCGGTCTCTAGTACATGCTTTTGGCCTCCCTACAGCTCGCCCGTCCAGCTTGGTCCCTGACTTCAGCCTAGAGAGTCCCTTGGATCCCAGGCCACCCCATTTGGAAATCGGGTACTTTTAGCCCTGTGTCTAAAACAGATCCTTTGCCAGCCCAGGCCTGCTCATTAAGGTTATTCTCTGCTCTGACTTCACACAGCACACAGCAAGCCCCATGCATACGCCCCCACACTTGCTACTGCCTCTGGGCCCGAGCCAGCACCCTCTCGCCCGGGGTCACCACGGCAGTCCCTAGAAGATCAAACATCCAGAGTGACCTTGCGAACTGTGAACAGTGGTTCCACCAATAACCCATAGGTTTGACTGCAAAAACCAAAGCCTGTATGATAGCCTGACCTGCACACACGGCTCATTCCTCCCTCCTTCGGAGCCCTGTCACCCAGCAGCAGCCTCCGCGCCCCCCCCCTTGTCTCCTGTGGGATTGTACACTCCAGGATTTAGCCTCTTCAGTGTACCGGTGCATGCTGGAGTGTTCACGAGTAACTGGAGACGATGTGTTTGTAGAGCTGGTAAATGACTTAGCGAGTAAAGATGCTTGCTGTCAAGCCTAAAGACCTAAATTCCATCCCCAAGACCTGCAGGTTATCCTCTGACCGCCACAGGCACACACAATCTTGTGCGCATGAAATGCATAGGAGTAGAGTTGGCACAGATGGCAGCAATATGGGAGGCTTAGGAGGGAGGGGCCACATTAACCCATTTCCCTATAGCAACTAGTTGAGTATTTGGCTTTATAGAAACTAACTTTCAAACACGCTACTAAAGTGTGCCCCTTGGCTCTTGTTGGCAAGCATTTGTGGTCCGTATAATAAGATAGCAGAATGGCCCAAGATGTAGTGCTAAGTGCTGGGGTTTTTGGTTTTTTTTTTTTTTTGTGGTTGGTTGATTGGATGGATGGATGGTTTTGGTTTTTCAAGACTGTGAGCTGTTTTGAAAAAGTGTTTTTTGTTTTTTTGTTTTTTTTTTAAAGTTAGTTTCTTTGAGGCAGGGTTTCTCTATATAGCCCTAGTTGTCCTGGAACTTGCTTTGTAATCCGCTAACTCATAGATATCTGTCTGCCTCTGTCTCCCGAGTGCCGGGATTAAAGGTGTGTGCCACCACGCCATGTTGAAGGTAAATATTTTGAAATGATTGAGAAACCAGGATGGAGAGTCCCATTCTGACCCAGACAGGAAGGGTGCTAGGGCCTCAGCACAGGTCTTTCTTACCGTCAGCAGCTCGTACAGCAGATCCAGGTCATCCCTGCTGCGGGGCTTAGACTGGTCCCCCATAAACTGCATCAGAGCTGCAGCAGGATATGGAGCATGGTAAGCAAGGCCTGTTCCCCCCTTCACCTGGCCTCTGGCCTTAACTCTCCAAACACGTAACACCAGGCAGGACAGTGAGGACGAAACAGGCTCGGGGAAAGCCCAAGGATGCCTGGCTCAGCCGAGCCCTTCAACTGCCCCAGATGCCACACAGCCCACGGACAGAAACGTCAGCTGGTGGAGCAAGCTTCCGACACCAGCAGATGGGCTGAATCCAGGGAGAGCACAAAGATTGGGTGGTCAGGTGCCCGGGCCCAAAGCACTGTCAATAGGGACCAAGGCTGCCTGCAGCCACTCACCCTTGAACCCAGCCACAGCCTTCTTGTTTATTTCTTCATCGCTGAAGCTGAGCAGGGGCGCCTGGATGGGGTCCTGTGGCCAAAGAGCCTTAGCTGTGAATCTAGGGCCACAGGAGCCGGAAGGCAGATCCTTGGTCCTCATTGCTCCCTACCTGGCCTCTTACCTTGGTGTACTGGACCAGGTTGACTTCGGCCTTGTCCTTGGCACCTCTACCTGTCTGTGCCAGCCTGTAGAGGACAGAGGAAAAGACGGTCCTGCTTATTGGCGCTCCTGCCCATGAAGCCTATGGTAGTAAGAGCTGTGTCCTGGCAGATCTGTCTGTGGCGCTTGTTCTGCAGAAGACTGAGGACAGCTACGCAGAGGTCGGTACGGGTACTCACAGGGTCTGAGGCTTCTGGAAGTAGCGCAGGGCAAATTCCTGCATGGTGTAGGAGTCAGCAGAGAAAAGGCTGCAGGCTGCGAAGGAGGTGGCCTCTGAGCCTTCGCTGGGTTCTTGGTTCCTGGGATGGGTGTCGCGCTGAGAGCACAGGAAACTTGGTGCCACCCCAGTGCCAGCACTGTTCCCACTCTTACCGCCTAGTCCCCATACCCATTAGACCCTTGGGGGTGACACCAGAGCCAGGAGAGCCACAGTTACTAAGCATCTTCAGTGGAGGCACTGAACTATGTACCACAGAGACATACGGCTTACAGTCTTGCTGGGGAGATGTAGCAAGAGGTCAGGAGATGGTAAAGATGCCATACACTGTGCCCACCGGGCCACAGGAAGTCGGCAGGACCTGGGGCAACCCTGCTCTTTCCTTGTGAGACCCCTGGTTATGCCTTCGTCACTTCATCCCTCTGTTTTCCTCACCTCTTGAGCTGGCCTCAGCTTACTCTTGCGCTGCCAGCTGTCTCTCTGTCCCAGAGAGAAGGAGAAGTCTGGAGCAGCAGCTGGCTGTACCATGTTGGCAGGAAACAGTCCCGAGTGACCCCCAGTGGAGCCAAACTGCCAGCCTAGAAGGCATTCCCATGTGATGGTTTTCCCACGTGATGGTTTTCCCACATGGTGGTTTACCCACCTCACCCCTCTGCCCCTTGGCAGCCTCCCTCTGCAGGCCTGGGGAGTACCTGGCTCCAGAGAGCCCACTGGCAGTAGCTTAATGAGGTCCCCGCGGTGGAAGCTGAGGAGGCTGTGGTCATCAGTGATGTAGCTTCGCAGGGCGATGACGTAGCCAGAGTCCTGCATACAGGGGGTGTGGGGGTGAGTGGGGTCTGCTGCCTGCCCTGGATGTCCTCCCACCCGTACCCGTGGGTCCTAGGGACTTGACTAAAGTCCGGCCTCACCCTAGGGCAGCCGCGCAGGGAAGGAGAGCCCATACTTGCCTTCTTGAGGTCACTCAGGAACCGCTCCACCATGGCCTTGATGGTCCTCGCCTGCGCGGTGTGCAGCATCAGCTGTTCGTTCTTCAGCGACAGCTCCAGGGTGGACGCATGGCGGCACTCCACAGCCAGCACGTCGGCAAAGCTGTGTGTGCGGTCAGTCAGGGTGTGAGCTAGGGCCCGTCTCACCAGCCCGGCCCAGGCTCTGGACCGGCTCACCTGTAGGAGCAGAGTGTCTTCAGCCGGTCCAGGTGGAAGGCGGCAGGGTCTTGGGTCACCTTCAGCAGTCTCAGTCCCCGGTGAGACACGCCCAGCAGCTGTACATCACTGCCACTCTCGCCCTGCCAGGAAGGCAGATGTGTCAGTCATTCTGGTACTGCCCAGGTGCCCGGAGGGAGCCCTCCAGTAGAGTCCCAGAGCTGGATCCCCAAGTCCAACGCCGCTGACCGAGACTGGGAAGATGCGCGAGAAGTAATTGGCCCAGTTGTCTCGGGCAGCCACCACGATACGCTTCTTGACGCTGTCTTCGGTAGTGTGGAGGGAGTCCAGGCCCACTTCCAAGTCTCCTGTGGGCAGGAAGGGTCCATGATAGCCTCGTTCCCATGACACTTTCCCTCAGGGCAAGCCCAGCCCCCATGCCTCAGCCCCAGGACCCTCAGCCCCAGGACCCTCAGCCCCAGGACCCTCAGCGCCCAGGACCCTCAGCCCCACGCCCCAGCCCCCAGGACCCTCAGCCCCCAGGACCCTCAGCCCCCAGGACCCTCAGCCCCCAGGACCCTCAGCCCCCAGGACCCTCAGCCCCCGTACCCAGCAGGTCTTTCATTTTCTGTCGCTCGCTCTGGGAGATCCTGATGCAGGACTCTGCAAAGGTGTCCCGTAGGATCTGGGGACAGAGCAAGGTGGTCAGCGCCGGGTCCTGAGACCAGAGCTCACCCACAGCAGCTGTGGGTGTGTAATGGAGGAAAGAACAAGGGTCTAGCCGCGGCGCCTGCACACCCAGCAGTGCTGGCCGGGCCCTGCTAGAGACACGGGGGGCGGGGGTGGGGAATGACAAGGCTCCCAGATCCCAGGATCATGTCCAAACTTACAGCTCCCCCTACAGCTCCCCCTCCCCATGCTGCCTCCACTGTACCCTTCCTTTAGCACATGGTCGGCTGCTGTTGACATAGTATACCAGTGACAAAGGTGGCCGAGACAACCACGGTTCACGAAGAACTGAGTGCACGCCACAGCCTGTGCCGTGTACACTTTGCTTGGCCCTCTCACTTGTAAAACTAAGTTAGAACCACCCCGGTTTTGCAAGGGTCCTGAGGCAGGGCCCTACATGCAGGTAGTGTCCCGAGTGCCAGCTGTCACTGTGCCCCTCACAGATAGTTAACTAGGCCCAGGTTTGTGTGACAGCCCTGGGTGTCAGTCTGTCTGTGGGTGTGGAAGGTTGCTGGGTGGGCCAGGCTCTCACCTGCTGGCAGAGAAGGTTGAGACAATAGGGATGGCTGAAGTTCTCCCGGGGGTAGAACACCTGCGAGCAAGACAGAGCCGACATCATGCCAGGCCCCGGCCCCGCTAGCCTGCCCACCTCTGCCCACTCAACTGAAAAGGAGGAAGGGGTTGCTGGGGTCAGGTAAGGACCGGGACGGCCCGTCGACTCTCCTGCCAGCCCGTGCCCACCTCCTTTCGTAAGAACAGCTTCCAGGGTGCACTTGCATAGGAGAAGCACACGCTCCCCGAGGGCACGAGGAGCTGAGTGCAGATCCCCCGGTCCTCCATGGGCTCTGCCAAGGCTGGAGGGACAGAAGAGCTCGGATGTAGCTGACAGACCCTCACGTTCCCTTTATTCTCAGTCTCCAGACGCTCCAACTGCCACTCCTGTCACCAGCCCCTGCCTTCATTTCTGGCCCTGAGCTTTTCCTAGTGTCCCTGGCCACACTGGCTGCAGCCACTAAGTTCCCCTGCCCCTCCCCATCAAAAACAAAACAAAAACAAAAACCATGTCAGGTCTTCGTCAAGGATAACACCCTGTAGAGGTCAGTCCCATAGTGCCAGACAGGCTTCAAGTACCTCAGCCCTGCCCTGGATAGGAATGAGGAATCCAGGGCTCTAAGGCTCCAAAGTCCAGCAGCCAAAACAGCTGGCCTCAGCCAAATACAGACGACTTTGGCCATAGGTCCCAAGAGGCTAGCGTGCGTCCTCCACCGACCCAAAGAGAGAGCACAGGAAACATGAACCCCTCACCATGAGACTCCACCGAATGGGCCTTGGGATCCTCAGGCAGAGACGGTGGGAGTGGGGGTGGGGGTGGGGGTTCGGGTCCCGTAGTTGTGGATGGGATTGGGCTGCATGAGCCAAACAAGTCCCGCAGGGGCCCCTGCTTTTCCCGGATGGATAGGGAGGGCTCGAGCCGCGGGCGAGCCTTGGGTCGAGGAGCCACGGCTGGTGGAGAGCTCTTTCCTAGGTTAGGAGACGTCGCCTGCAGAAGGCACAGGGCTATGGTCAAAGCCAAGCTACTCTGGAAACCCCAAGTTTAGCCCAGCATTCCTGGACAGATCACAGCCCATGGGCTGCAGAGGGTGGCCGTGGAGCTCACCGGCGGCGGCGAGTGGGTACCATTGATTCCTAACTTTGCCAAAGCCTCATCCTTAGGGTCATTTTTCTTCTGAAAAGGTTTGACGGGCCTCAAGGAAGAAAAAGAAAGTTATACTAGTGCACAGGGTGATTCCCTGAGGAGAGAGACTGGCCTGGCACAGGCCCCCAGGCCCACCTGGAGGGCTGTACGGGCACAGGCACGGGGCCTGGGCGGCTCTGATACATTCGGATGATGTTACGGATCTCCCTGCTGGGTTGCGGGCGCTGAGGTGCGGAGTTGGAGCTGCACACTGTGGGTGCCCTGCTGGGTGTCGGGCGCTGAGGTGCGGAGCTCTTCACTGAGGGTGCCTTGCCCTGGGCTGGCTCTTCCTTCTCTGCTGGTCCCACCTCATCCTTAGCGGTGCTGGACCTACTCTGTTTCAATGGCTTCTTCACAACTGGGGGAGGAGGTGGAGGGGACAACTCTGCCGGGAAGAGTGAAGGCAAGTGACGTGACGACAGTGTGCGGGCTGCCAGGAGCCCCAGACGCCACAGCCTGCCACGCCTACCTGCCGGCTCCTCCTCCTCATCATTATCCTCATCCTCGTCTGTCTCCTCCTGGGGGATCTGAATCTTGGCTGGAGGCTTCACTGTCTTTAACTTGATTGGCTCTTGCCCTGTAAATACCACAGATGACCTTCTCTGTCACCTGTTTATTCAGTACTATAGGGCTTATCTGGGCTCCTGGACAGGCCACACAGTCAGGGGAGCAGAGTATGGCCTCCCCTCCCCAGGCTACAGGCATCGGTTACATTTCCGAATGGGTAAGGGTCACCCCGAACACCCTTACCCATCTTCTGGAAATAGTCCCGTTTCTGTTGGAAGCTCCTAGGGCGCTGAGACCTGCCTTTAGTCTCCTCCGGAGCGTCCTCCTGGCAGGAGGAGAAATAAAGATCATCCCCCAGTCAGCCATGGCCCGATCTCTCAAATCCCCTTTGCTTCTTGGACCAATCCTGCCTACCTTCCCCATGTCTCATCTTGGTAGGTCTGGCACCTACCTGCCACCACATCCTGACCATCTCCCAGGCCCAGAAGTCTGCCTAGCCTTGGCTCCTTACTCTAAAGCAAGCATCCAAAGGTTCTGGGTCACTCTCTGGCTTCTCTTGGGAGGCAGGAGGCTTCTTGGGCTTGGGGGCCGCGGCTGGGGGTGGGGCCGCGGCTGGGGGTGGGGCCGCGGCTGGGGGTGGGGCCGCGGCTGGGGGTGAAGTCTGTCTGGGAGCCCCCAAGGCCTGAGCTTGGTGCTGGCGCCTTTGGGTCTGCTGCTCCAGAGACAGGCTCATGGCCTGGGTGGTCATCTGCTGGGCCTGAGGAAAAGGAGAGGCAAGCCAGTAAGGGCCTCGGCTGGCCCTGCCCCCATCCCCACACTCCCCGGGCAGCCCTGGGGCCCAGCCACCAGGGGTCTTACCAGGATCATGGCCTGCTGGTTGATGAAATTCTGCTGCTGTACCGCCAGCTGCCTTGAGTCCAAACTGGGAAGCAGAGGCTGTGGCTGTGGCGGGACCATCATGGCTGCGAGGAGATAGATGTCCAGAGCAGGATTAAGTGCATGACAGGTTTGAATCTCTCGATCCCGGAGCCATCTGGACTCCCAGGCAGAAGCTTCCCCCACCATCAGCCCCAAGAGAAGTGCCTGGTGCCCTCAATCCAGCCTCACCCGGGATGGTTGGAACTGAACCCACTGCTGGCATCATGGGCACAGGTGCGGGCATCATCGCTGGCTGGTAGCTGGGTGCCTGCACCACACCTGGATACACTAAGGGAATAAGGTCTCTCAGGTCCATTCCCGCTGGGCCCCACATCCCTCCGCCTCCCTCCAGCCCCAGGCAAAGAGAAAAGCGTTGACCTCTGGGGTACTGGCCAGAGCTCCCATCTCAGTTGCCTGTGCAGATTCAGGCCACCCCTGCTGTTGGGCCTGGGAAGCCCTGGAGAGACACCATCTCTACTCACCCATGGGGTAGCCCTGCTGGGTGGGTCCAATAGAGCCCCCTCCCTTCATGCGGCTACTCAGGGCCCTGCCTTGTTCCAGATCCTGAAGGGACAGATGTTCAGTGTCAGAGCTAGAGCCGGGAGACACAGAAGAGGTGTCCATGCCCCAGCACCAGAGCACAGGGGAGGGAGGGTAGGCTACTCACACTAAAGCCTGAGGAGAGGACCGGCTCGAAGAGGTGGTCCAGGAAGCCATCCAGGTTCCCGGGCCTCCTGGCCTCACCTGTGGGGGCAAGGGTGGGCACATGGCTGCATCTGCCTCGGAGGCCATTCCTAGAACTCTACCAATCTCTTGGTGCCTTACCTGGGAGGCCGCTGCCAGGCAGTGTTGGAGCTGGGCCTGGAGGGAGTCCTGGGGGCAGGGAGGGAGCCTGAACACCAGGGGCTGGAGGGATGTCCTCAGCTCTGCAGGAGACCATGGGACAGTTAAGAGGACAACTCCGGGCAGAACCTCTAAGAGGGCGGAAGTCGGGAGGACTGGGCCATCACAGCCTCTGGGGACGGGGACGGGGCAGGTGGGTGCTACCTACAAGCCAAAAGGAGTGATGGGGTAGTTGTGGGGACCAGCTGGGCCTCCCAGGTCCTCCGTCTGGCCGATCAGGTCTAACACAAAGTCGCAGCCAGCCAAGTCCTGCCAAGCCTCCCCAGAGTGTAGTGACACAGACCAGCCACGAGGGGGCGCCTCCAAGCCTCTGGGTGGGACAAGAGTGAGACACAGAGGTGGTCAGGGAGAGGTGATGGCAGAGGACATCCTTCAGTAGAGGTCAGTCAAAGGCGAGTTCTGAGGAAGCGAGCCTTTTCTGATGACCTGATGATGTCCCCAACCCCAGGGGTGAGCCAGGCACTGAGGCTCCCTCAGAAGCCTCAGACTGCACTGCCGTTTGTACCTGAAGTCCTGCCCGCTGTCCCCAGGCTCTGGACACTTTCAATTTGCTCCCCTATGGAGCTAGGACATGGGCCTTCTGCTGTCACGTGGCCCCTCCCTCACTTAGGATCTCCGTTCTCTCTCTGGAAGCTACAGTTGGAGCCTGCCCATTTACCCAATCCTTCCCTTTCTATTCATTGAAGAACAGTGTCCCTCGGAGCCCTGGGGGGGGGGCACGCTGTGGGACAGCAGGCTGGGAGGGTCAGTGGTCAGCACCGGCTACCCTGCCCCATCCTGGGCTCCCCGTACCTGCTGTGTAGGATCCACCCTGCAAGCTGCTCGCCCGTGGTCCAGGATTCCACCTCTGCCAAGTAGCTCTCCTCTGTGGGGGGTTTTGGAGGGTGAGGGTCACAGGGCATTGAGGAGGCCAGGAAGAGCAGAGGGCAGGGCTGGCTCCACTGACTGAGGGAGGCAGACCTTACCATTGAACGTGAACACATCAAGTACCATCCGGCCCCGCCGTAACCCAGCCTTCCACTCCAGCTGTGTGGGTGGGTAGGCCCTTGAGGCCATGGGAGCCAGTGGTGTCTGCTCCAGGGCACCCAACAGCTTGTGCTGACACAGTGCCGCCACGCCCCGGGGACCCTGGTCAGACACAAACCTGTGGGGACAGCACAGGGTTGTTTGCAAGCTCGGTGGGATATGTGGACCTCAGTCACAGAGCCCCATCCACTGGGCTCCTTACTTGAGCAATGGCTTCTGCAGGGCGGGAGTAGGGAGGAAGGAGCTGAGGAGGGCCACCATCAGAGCCCAGCCACGCTGACTCTGCTGCTCATCTGGGTTGTGCCACAGCTGGGCCACTAACTGGCTGAAGAGCTCATCCCGAAGTCCTGGCCGGTGCCGTGCCTTCTGAATCAGGAATGTGCCCATGGTCTGTTCCTGCCAGGACTGCAGGGACCCCTCCCCCAGGAGCCGCAGCATCTGTTGACACAAAAGCAGGGGCAGGGTAGGAAGCACAGGGCTCCCCTGCATCTTTCCAGTCCTCATAGTGGCCACCCTGTCCCTGCATCTTTCCAGTCCTCATAGTGGCCACCCTGTCCCTGATCCCCGATGTGTCACTCACCACCCTGTTGATCTCCAGAGCCTGCTGAGGGTTCTCGCCATCCATCCGGGTCAGCGGCTCATCCAGTAGCTGTCCTGGTTTAGGCAGGTACGGCTTCTGGAGGGAGGAAGGGAGAGGGGGTGATATAGTGCTTGTCCTCTGAGTTGGTCAGAGAGGCCTCCAAGAGCCGCCCGGGAGCATGTACCCTGGGAAGAGGACAGACGCTAGTGTGCATGTGTGTGGATGCATGCATGCATGTTATATGGACATGCATGTGCAGGCGTGTGCCGGAAGAGGATGCAGGCATGTTTCCTTGTGTGCCTTAAGATGGGGCCTGTCACTGAACTGAAGAGCTTGTTGTTTTGCATGGACTGGCTGGCCAGCAAGTCCCAGGGACCCACGTGCTTGCTTGCTGGGCTTATGGCTTTTTACATGGGTGCTGTGGATTTTAATTCAGGTCCTCATGAAGCATTTTTACCCACTGAGAATCTCCCAGCCCTTCAATTGTTTAATTTAAAAATTGACAACAAGCTGGTATAGTGTCCACCATGCCTTTAATCCCAGCACTTGGGAGGCAGAGAGAGGCTGCTCTCTGTAAGGAGTTCCAGGCCAGCCAGGTAAGACCCTGCATTTAACTTTTCTATTAAAATAGGGCTGGGCATGATGGCATGCCTTTAATCCCAGCACTCTTACGGCATGGGCAGTCAGATCTCTGAGTTTGGGGCCAGCCTGGTCTACACAGTGAGTTGCAGACAACAGGAGTGCATAATGGGACCCTGCCCCCCCCAAAAAAAATCATAATTATACTAACACAGAGAATTTCTTGTTATGAATCCTGTTGTTGTATTTAACCCTTTGGCCTGGGAGTTTCCCTCATCATTAAACCTTCATTAAGGACACAATTTCAATGCAAGACAATGCCACAGGTACAGGAAAGGTGTGGCCGAAGTTAAGTCTGGGGCAGACTTCTATGTAACTACTGTATAAAAACTGTTCTGTTTTCCATACAGCTCTGATGACCACAATAGCGGGCAGGGAGAAGGCGGAGCCTGCTCCTGCCTGGCAGGTGTTGTGCTGGAGCTTCCGGAACACAGGAAGCACTGAGGGGCTCACCCGAAAGCTGGAGGACACAAAGCTGGAGAAAGGACACTGGTCAATGTCCGGAGGGAGGGTCAGGCTGGGCCGGATAGGAACCCCAGGTGGCAGGGACTCTGTGATGGTCCCAGCCAGGGTGGCCTGGTGGCCTGGAAAGAAACACAAGAGGTAGACTAGGACACTCAGATCCCCAGACCCCTGTCAAGCTGCCAGCCACCATGGACAGAGTGACTGTGGGTGGCTCAGAGAAAAAGGTCTGGACCAGAGGAGCCCTGGGTAGGGGACTCCACCAGACATTAAGAAGACGCACCTTCTGCTGCCTCCAGCAGAGCCGCCAGCTGGGCTGGGATCTCCACACGCCCCAGGTCCTGGTGGAGAGAACCAAGGGGTCAGGAACTACGGGAGAGCTGAGGAGGCCTGGGTGCACCCCACCTCTCCATTCTTCCCTTAAACATCAGGAGCACAGCCTGAGAACAAAGACCAGGTCCCAGGAGCCTCTGAGGAAAACCCAGCAAACCCAGTCCTCTGCTGGGAGGGACACGAGGGACAGGACCCCTGATGGCTCCCTGTGTACCACCCCCGCCCCCGCTATGCCACGCTCAGCGTTCACACACATGGGACCCCCGTGCCCAGACTACTCACCATACTTGACAGTTCTCCCCAGGCCTCCCCGCTGTGCGGGCCACGGGAATGCCCAAGCTGTGGGACAGAGCCAGGCAAGAGCTGACGCCCCGACCCCACGAGCAGCCCACCCTTGACTCAGCAGCTCAGGAGACCCTGATCTTAGCAAAGGAATGTCACGGTCATAAGCCCACAGGGGTTCAGCTGCCTGACTTCAGCCACCTGTACCCCTCTCCAAGCTCTCCCTGTCTCCTCGCTGTGGCTGTCACTGCCTATCTGCCAGGGTACCGGGAAGAGGTAAGGAAGAAGGGAATAAATGATCTCAGGGGACAAAGTCCAGCTAGGGAGGAGCCAGGGAGGGGGCAGAAAGTGGGCATTGACCTTTGAGCCACTTTATGGCTCTCAAATTGGAGTCATCAGACACAATGGAGAACAGAAGGGGGCCCACGGGAACCTGGAGGGGACAGGAGGGACCTAGGTGGAAAGAGGGAGCCAGGCCTGGAGGAACAGGGGTGGCAAGATGAAAACAACAACCATCAGGGCCTCAGCCTGCCCCAGCCAGAACAGGGGAAGGAGGAGGTCAGCAGGGTGTGGTCTCTGATGGCTCAGTCTTGTCCAGTTTATGCTGCCAGGGCTCCTCCCTCTCGGCCAGGCAAGGCCACCTGGCTTCTCCCCTGAATTTTCCCACAGTCCAGAAACACCCCTGGCAACCCTCTTACCTGCCGCCTCCGCTGCCTCTGGAGCAGGGGTCGAGCCACGAGGAGGATGGTGTTCAGCTGCCCCAGAGCTGACCTCCTCTGTAGGTATCGCTTCCTGGAGACCAGGGAAGTTCAGGAGGGGGAGGACTACTTCTTCCTGGGTACCCAACCCGCTAAGCCTAGACATTAATGTAGCATGGACTCTGGCCCAGTGGATCTTCCCCACCCCCACCATGGTTAACAGAAGCAACGGTAAAGAACAGGGCACTCCGGTAAACCGGGCGATGTTTTGGAACTGTTTCACCTTGGAGACCAGGCTGGCCTTGAACTTGGATCTACTGACCTCTGTCCCTTGGGTAGACGATTATGGGCATGTGCCACCACTTCCAGCTTTTAGGATTTTGTTTTTAATTATGCATACACCAGTGTGTGTGTGTGTGTGTGTGTGTGTGTGTCTATATGTGGGTGTGTGCATGTAAGTGCAGGAGTCATGGGTGGCCAGGAGAGTGCGTCAGATCCCCTGGAAGTTATAGGCAGCTGTGACTCACCTGACAGGTGCTGGGAACCGGATGGACTCTGGTCCTCTGTAAGAGCAGCACTAATGCTCTTAACCACTGAGCCATGTCTCCAGTCCCCTAGACTTGCCTGGCTTTCTCATAGCTGGGAAATTCTCAAAGATATTTCTTTTTCTGGTCTCCAGGGCACGACCACACACACACACACACACACACACACACACACACAGTATACAGACATACATGCCATGCAGGCAGAGCATGACTTAGCTGTATAAACACGAGGAGCTGAGTTCTAGCACATAGGAATGGCAGATAAGACAGCATGTGTCTGTAACCCTGGTGCTGAGGGAGGGACACAGGACTAATGCTCAGAGCTCACTGGCTACCCAGACCAGCTCAGTCAGTGAGTTCTAGGTTCAAGGGAGAGAGGGGGAGGAGGGAGGAGAGAGAGAGATGGCTAGACAGCCAGATGCCCAGTCACATCTTTAACCCTAGCACTCTGGGAGCAGAGGCAGGAGGATCTCCATGAGTTCAAGGTTAACATGGTCTACAAAGTGAGTTTATGGATAGCCAAGGCTATGAGACCCTGTCTCAAATAAATAAATAAATAAATAAATAAATAAATAAATAAATAAATAAATAAATATTAGAGTTTTGATCCAGGCAGTGGCAATGCATGGCTCTAATCCCAGCAGTTGGGAGGCAGAGGCAGGCAGATTTCTTTAAGTTCAAAACCAGCCTGGTCTACAGAGCCAATTCCAGGACGGACAAAGCTGTCTGAAATCCTCCATTCCTCCAAAAAGCATTTGAGAACCAATGACTGGGGAAGATAGCCAATGTCACTCTCTGCCCTCCACACGCGTGTGCACACACAGGCGCCCACGCCAGCGGGCACACTTCCACATGAACACGGACACATGCAGGCCACACACACACACTCATGTGCAGGATGGAAGAGTCGCACAGCTCACACGCAGACTACTTTCCAAGCGTGTTCAAGTCTTGGGGCTCGGTCGCCAGCACTGAAATTCAATCCACACATCAGCCAGTCCAGCATCAATCCACAACTTCCATGCATCAGAGGACAGCAAAGAGAAAGCAAAAAGACAAAGTACTGTGGTGACCCACATTGTTTATGATTTAACAAAGCCACTGAAGGTCAGCAAAGCAGAGCTAGTGCAGCCATGGAGGCCAGGTGATGGTGGCTCACACCTTTAATCCCGGGGATCAGGAGGACAGATGGGTCTGTTGTTAGTTCAAGGCCACCCTGAGCTACAGGACATTGATGCAGTCTAAAAGAGAAACTGCTCACAGGAAGGAGATCTCAGCACTTGGGATCACACGCCTTTAACCCCAGCACTAGGTGGGTGGGTACAGGGTTGCACTCTGAGGATTCCCAGAGACAGGATTGCCCATTTCTGAGGTAGAGGTAAGAGCTAGTGGCTGGCTGCTTTGCTTTTCTGATCTTCAGCTTGAACCCAACATCTGCCTCTGGGTTTGCATTAATGTATATTAATATATATTGTGTTACAAAGTACAGAATAAAGAGCCATCCAATCACATGCTTAGTGGCAACCCAATATGCAGAGAACCCTTGCAGCTCACCAGCAGAGATGGGAGAGGCGGCTCGAGGGCTCAGAGCACTTGCTGCTTTTGCAGAGGACGGGGACTCAGTTCCCGGCACCCAGGTGATGGTTCACAGCCACCCGTAACACTGGTACTAGGGGAACCGATGCCCTCTCTTTTGAAATCTGTGGGCACCAGGCTTGCACACACGGTGCACATACATACATGCAGGCAACACCCATACACATAAAATAATTAGTAAGGAAGCTGGGTGTGGTGGTGGATGTCTGAATTCCAGTGCTCAGGAGGCTGAGACAGGAGGATAGCTGTGAGTGCATAGCCAGCCTGAGCCACACAATAAGACCCTATCTCAAAACCAACCAAACAAGGGCCTAGAGAATGCTGGCTGCTCTTGCAGAGGACCTGGGTCCCCAGCACCCACATGGAGGCTCACAACCACCTGTAACTCCAGTTCCTGGGGATCTGGTGACCCCTGACCCCTTCTGCCCTTTAAGAACACCACATGTACATACTGAACAAACATGCAGGAAAAACACCGTAACACATAAAATAAAATATTTTTTTCAAAATGATGAAACAAAAGCAATAGGCAGTGGACTAAAACAGACATTTCCACAAACGTGTGGGAAGTACACAACGATATGCTCAGCATCACAGTCATCACAACAAACAGGCTTGGTGGCACACATCTTCATCTCAGCACTCAAGAGGCAGAGGAAGTGGAGCTGAGTGTTTGAGGCCAGCCTGGTCTAGATAGTGAGTGCCAGGCCAGTAGAAGCTACATAGCAAAACTGTCTTAAAAAAACAAAACAGGCAGGTGGCAGCACACGCCTTTAATCCCAGCACTCCGGAGGCAGAGGCAGGCGGATCTCCGTGAGTTTGAAGCCAGCCTGGTCTACAGAGCGAGTTCCAGGACAGCCAGGGCTACACAGAGAAACCCTGTCTTGATGTATTAGTGAGGACATTGGAACCGTGTACATTGTCAGCAGTACTACCTGATGTTAGCACCGTGATGGTCAGTAGGGGGCAGATGCCCAAAGAGCCAAACCCAGACGGAGCACATGACCCAGAAATTCCACTCCCAAGTACAGACCCTGCACTTAGTAACAGGAAGCAGGGGCTGGAGAGAGGGCTCCGTGGTTAAGAGCACTGGCTGATCTTCCAGAGGGCCCGGGGCAAGTCCCAGCATCCATATGGCAGCTCAGAGCTGTCTGTAAGTAACTCTAAGTTCTGACAACTCACACAGACATGCATGCAGGCAAAACACCAATGCAAATAAAATAAAAATAAACGAAAGGAGAAGAGGAGGAGGAGAAAGCAGAACAGATTCTTTTATAGCCATGTTCATAAGGATGGGAGCAACCCAAACATCGGTCAGCAACAAGTTGAGAATCTTCCCAGTGAAGCATTTTTCAGCCACACAGCCACACAGCCACAGACACACAGCCACAGACACACAGCCACATACACACACCCACATACACACACACACACACACAGACACACACACACACAGCCACACACACACACACACACACAGCCACACACACACACACAGCCACACACACACACACCGCCACACACACACACACAGCCACACACACACACACACACACGCCACACACACACCACACACACACACAGCCACACACACACACACACACACAGCCACACACACACACACACACACAGCCACACACACACACACACAGCCACACACACACACACACAGCCACACACACACACAGCCACACACACACACAGCCACACAGCTACACACACAGACAGACAGACAGACACACGACCAGGCAGAAAAGGAATTGGAATATAAAGCAGCTTACAGGAAATACTCTGAGTAGACAAATCTAGAGACAGAAGACACACCAGAGTTGCTAGAATTAGGTGGCAGTGTGGGGAGGAGGAGTTACTACTCATAAGCACCGTGCCTCAGTTTACTTGGTGAATGAGTTTGGTGTGTAGAAAGTAGCAATGGTTGCCTGTGGCGGTGTTCCTGCCATGCCACTGTCTCAGCCTTGGTCGGTGGCTGCTTTACTGTTCAAATCTGACCCCTCTCTGCGTCTCTGCTGCCTTCGTCCCTGCCATCTTCAGCACCGGGCCAGGGAGGACAGAGTAGCTGCTGCATGAATAAAATAGAATGCCAGGCGTGGTGGTAGGTGAAAATAATCCCGGTCCAGAAGGCTGAGGTAGGAGGATCATGAGTTTGAAATCAGCCTGGGCTACACAGCAAGACTGTCTCAAACAAAAGCACGGTGGAGAGACACAAGACCGGACTCGAGCCACCAGATCCCAGGGGCCAGCCTTTACTCTGGGGACGGATTCAAGCAGGCTTCCCGGGTTGCTGTCAGAGTCCAGGATGGAGAATGACCCTGCAACAGGTCGACTTGCCCCTGAGGCCCACATGACCCTAACTCTGCCCACCACATGAAAGAACAGCAAGCAGCTTTGGAAACCATGGAATACGGCTCAGCGGTCGGCACAGCACGTGAGTGACTCTTGGAGAGGCAGACCCTCGAGGATTGTCCTGAGGAATCCTGCTGTTGCTGAGCACAGCTCTGCTTACTGCCCTCTTGGTCACCATGCCCCCAAAATCTAAGTCATAGGACACTCTCAGGGCAGTGTCCCTGGCGCTTACAATGACAGTGACTGGCTTTCTCCAAGCATTGCTGCTGGAGCGGACTGACGAGTCCACCACCACCCTGAGAATTCAGACATGCAAACTGGTAGGAAGGTTAGGGTAAGACGTTTCTGCTGACGGTATTGTAGAAAACCTTGGGGAACAGTTTATCATTTAGGAGGACACTCTTTTGACTGTGGAGTCAGGGACTCATTGAGGTCAGGGGACCAGAACCATGGCAGTCTGGTAGGACTAGCTGACATGCCTTTCTTGCTAAAGATGGGTTTGTGATCAAAGCTGACAATTAATTCCTTGTGCCCATCTTTGTCCTCAGCATCCTGAGATGATTAAATAAAAAATTAATGATGAGTGGGTATGCACTGACTTAAAGTAGAAATGACTGATATATACATTATATATTATATAAAATATACATTTTATATATTATATACACACGTATATACATATATGTCAAAGTTTAGATTTGTGATTTTTTAATAAGATTACCTTTTGAGATAAATAGTAAAATGATTGATCCTTTCTTTGTAAATGCAAAATGCAGCCTCCCAGTAAAAGAACTGGCTGAGAAAAATACCTTGCTTGCTTATACTTTGTTAATCTAGAACAAGGTGCTTTGACATAAATGTACATGGGTCCTTGGGAATAATTTTTTTCTCCCTTAAACCATAATGTTTAATCATATAAAGGTACTGGAGAATACGCTGTTTTTCACTTGTATTCCTTGCAATAATTCACTTGAAAAATAGAATGTAACCACATTGTTAAATTTCATGCTGCTTGAAAGATTTTGCTGGGAAGAGGAAAATAGGAAAGATGTAAAGGGGGGAAATCAAGATACAGAAGGAAAACATCAGGAAAGAGGCAAGGGAAGACAAAGATACACAAGACAGACATGTCAGGGTCTCAGGTATGTGTCTTCCCCCCCCCTTGTCCCGCTTTTTTTTTTTTTTTTTTTTTTTTGCTGGCCCCAGAGCATTAAGTTTTACTCCCTCAGAGAAAAGGTAGATTGTGTGCTCATTTGCTGACTCCGCACCCTCTGTGCCTGGTCTTCGGTTCCTGACCGGCTTCAGAAGTTGTCCCCCAGCCTCAAGGCCCCGCTTTGGTCCTTGGCTGCAGCCTCTGCTCACCTGGCCTGGAGTCCACGCACACGAGCCTGCATCCGGAGCAGGAGGCGGAGACGCTGGCGGGTGATGCAGGCTCGGAGGCCACGGTGCAGAGTGACCAGGGCCTGCGAGCGCCGCTGAGCCCATAGCTGCTCTAGCTGCTGCCAGCCCTGCTCCTGAAGCAGCACCTGCGTGCAGAGGGCGGCGTGGGGTGGGGAGACGGGGAAGCAGACAGGCGCATGCCTGTCCACCTCCTCAGGCTCAGCCTCCCCACACCTGGCCACACAATCTATTCTAGGGTGCCGGGGGCGCTCCGCCGGCCCGCTCTACCTGCCCATCACTGAGAAGGTGCCCACGGCTAATCCAGCAGGGTCTCCCCACTCATTACCCTCTCCCCCGCCTCACACATACACCCACCTGGGTGGCTCCAAGATGATAGGCTGGCGACTCTGTCCCCAGCGCTTGGCTGAGGATGGCTCCACACCTCTCCTGGTCAGAGAGAGCTTCCTGTCCCCCTGACCCCAGGGCCCGGAACCTGTCACAAGAGCACGGATGTAAGGTTGAAGAGCAAGGACCAGTTTGGACACTTGATTGACAGCGGAGCCCCTTGGGGATTACTCAGTTTCTGGATCAATCAGCAACTTGGGGACCCCCAGTCCTGGCTTGTGTTGCTGTGAGGGAACATCCTGAGAGGAGGAGGCCCCTGAGAGGGGCTTATTTGGCTTACAATTCCAGGGTGCAGCCCACTGGTACAGGGAGTCAGGGCACCAACCGGAAGCATCATCACCACAGTCCGGACCAGAGAGCAATGGGCACGTGACTCAGCAGGAGTCCGCTCTCCTAACTCAGGACTCCCCGCCTAGGGAACGGTGCCGCCTCAGCGGCTAGGTCTTCCTATGTCAAACAACAACCAGGACAGTCTTCCAGGGACACCCACACAGGCCCTGTGAGCTGCACACTTTCTCAGTTAAGATTCTCTTCCTGTGATGGTGGCGACACCTTTAATCCCAGCGCTCAGGAGACAGAGGCAGGTGGATCTCTGAGTTCGAGGCCAGCCTGGTCTACAGCGTGAATCTCTGTATCTAGGACTACAGAGAAACAAAAACAAAAGACTGTCTTCCAGAGCTGGAAAGATGATCAGCTCATAGAGGACCCAGGTTCAGTTCCAAGCACCCATGACCCCCAGCTTACAGTTGCCTACGACTCCAGTTCCAGGGGTCCGGCCTGGCCTGTGCAAGTACCTGCAGTGCAATACATATCACACACTCACACTCACATACTCACACTCACATACTCACACTCACACACACTCACACACACTCACACTCACTCACACACACTCACACATTCTCACACACACACTCACACACTCTCACACTCACACACACTCACACACTCACACACACTCACACATACTCACACTCACTCACACTCACACACTTTCTCACACATACACACACTCACATACACACTCTCACACTCTCACTCTCACACACTCACATTCACACACACTCACACACACACACACTCACACATACTCTCATACACACTCACCCTCACTCACGCTCACATACTCACACTCTCACACATACATTCACACACATACACTCACACACTTTCACACTCGCACACTTTTACACACACACACACACACACACACACACACACACACACACACACGGTGTTAGAGCCAGCAGTGTGTCAACCAGACAGAATTGAGAGGTGAGACCTCTGCTTCGGAGAGCAGGCAGGTTGTTAAACAAGAGATGTTGTCATGAGGCAGACAAGGCTTGAGGAGCGACAGGGCAGGACCCTGTGGCTTCTGTCTCTCCCTGGTACCTGACATAGCACCACAGTGGGGCAGGGCAGAAGGCACAGCAGCCTATCCATAGACCCGGCCAATGCTGGCACTCCAAGGTCCCTCTAGCTGAATGCAGAGCTTCCTGGAACAGGTGACAATCACTGACTTGGCAGGTGTCCCAGGAAGGACAAAACCTTCTCACCTGTCACTTGTCATTCTCAACATCTAGCTCAGGGACAATCACACAGTACACATCTACTTCCTTCTTCAGGCTCCACCCCTTGGCCAGACTGTCCCCATGCTAACACAGTCGTAGGCAAAGAGGGTGGTTAGAGCCATGAGGTAAAGCCTCAGCGGTAAGAGGCGGGCCCAGGTCAAGGCCAAACAGACAACAGCGCCTTCACCAGCTTTCCTAGACACTCCTGAGCTGGCGCTCCATCACACTGTCCCACCCTCACTGAGCTACATGACCTCTGGGCTCTCCATGGCTGCCCCTGCCATCTCTTATCCACCTGAAAGGCTCTGCTAACTATCCTCCCTCATCTCACCAACTCCGTCACAGTCACAACTGCATGATACTTTCTGTGCCCACCTGGGCGCATGGTAAGTTTCCAGGGCAGGCAAGGCCCCGTCATCTCCCGCAGGACATTAGCACTGAGGAGATATGGTGAATACTGAAAGGAGTGTGTGTGTGTGTGTGTGTGTGTGTGTGTGTGTGTGTGTGTGACAGAGGGAGGGAGGGAGAGAGTTAGGAAAGGAGGGAGGGGAGGAGGGAGAGAGAAGAGAGACACAGAGAGAGAGACAGAGGTGTTGGAAGTCAGGCACATGGTCCCTTCTCTGCCAGGACTACATACCTGGGATCGTCCCCGTCACACATTGTCCCCAGGCCCTCAGCCACCTAACCACAGAGCCCTACCTGGCCAGGAAGAGCTGGAAGGACACTCGCACAGGGAAGTGGGCACTTCGAGTGCCTATGACCTCCATGATGCCAGCCTGGCGCAGCTGCTCTGCCACGTGCCCTACATTGAAGAGGCCTGGGAGCTGTGAGCCAGAGACACATCCAAGGAAAGGAGATCTGGCGTCAGGGCATTAGGGCTGACACAGGGCCTCACAGGAAAGGGGGGAGGGGCTGAGGGGAGCAGGGTAAGGGGGGGTTGGGAAAGGAGCTCACCTTTCCAGGGGTGGGGTTGAGACAGTGGATGACGTAGATGTGGTTCCTGAAGAACAGAAGGGGATGGTCACAGACCAGACAACTCTCTATCCCTGGGGTCCAGGGGGAGGGCACAGTTCTCACCTGCCTAGCCGGGCTAGCAGGTCCCCCAGGGACTGCTGGAATCGAGAGGCCAGTGTGGCTTTGCCTTGCTCTCTCCCAGCCTTCGGTTCTGCTCCCTGGAACAGGCTGCCCACAAGCTGTGGGGTGACACGAGTGTCAGCCGTCACCATGCTGGGCCTGTCCACCCACCGCACAGCCTGTGGGGGCCAAGACAGGCCGCCCTCAACACTGGACGCCCCCACCCCACCCGACCCGCTCATTCCTCTATCCAGGGTGCCATGGTGTCGAGGACCAGCCCTCGAGCTTGATGGGGGAAAGCTATGTGGGCACCAAATCACCTGCAGCTGGCTCTGCCCAAGCATCTCCTCCGTGGCAGGGTCCAGGTGGTCCCTGTTTCTGTTTATGAACTTGTGCACCTGCAAGAGGCCGGTTGTGCAGCACAGCTCAGGGACAGGCAGGGTTTCTCAGCTTTGCAGAGTCCTGTAGCAAAGCTGCCCTTTCCCAGGGCACGTGCTGTGCTGCAAGACGGCTTCCTACCCCTTCATCCTCTGCTTCCCCAGTGTTCTCTTGGTCACTGTTAAGAGCAGGGGGGCTGGAGAGATGGCTCAGGGGTTGAGAGCGCTGGCTGGTCCTCCAAAGGACCAGGGTTCAACTCCCTCGCCCACATAAGAGCTCACAACTGTCTGACTCCAATTTCAGGGGATTCATGGCACCCGGCATGCATATGGTGCAGGCAGGCAAAATACCAGAAGATAAAATAAGCCAATCTTAAAACAGAAAAAAACTCAGAATAGTTTGTTTTTAATCAAAACCCAACCTCAGGGAGAGGGCTGTAACTCAGCTGGAAGAGACCTTACGGAACATACTCACACCCCCGGATTTGAGCGTGGCCTGAACTAGGTATGGGTGTTGCACAGCTGCAACCCCAGAAAGGTCCAAAATAAAGTCATCCCTGACTCCAAAAAAAAACTTGATGAGACAATATGAAACCCTGTCCCCAAAAAACAAATCAAAGGACATGGATGGTGGCTCACACCTTTACTCTTAGCACTTGGGAGGCAGAGTCACGTGGATCTATCTCTGAGTGCAAGGCCAACCTGGTCCACAGAGACCAAGTATCAAAAACAAAACAACTACGAAACATAAAAACATCAAAAAAAAAAAAAAAAAACCAAACAAACAAAAACCAAAACCAAAACCAAAACAACAAAACAACAAAAAACCCAGACTACTTGGGGCTTCAGAGATGGCTCAGCAGTTAAGCCCCAGCTACTGTTCCTGAAGACCCAGGTTTGATTTCCAGCATCCACATAGCCATCCACAACCAATTATAACTCCAGCCCAAGATAGTCTGATGCCCTCTTCCGACCTGTGAGGGTGTGAGCACATCCATTGTGCACAGACACATGTAAGCAAAACATTCATACACAAAATGAGAAATAAAAATGGGGTGGGAGGGTAAGGGTCACGGGAGATGGCTCAGTGGTTAAAGGGATTGAACTTCAAAAACCAGGTGGTGGCGGTGGCGGTGGTGGTGGTGGTGGTGGTGGTGGGCGCACACCTTTAACCCCAGCTCCTTGAAGGTAGACATAGGTAGAGCTCTTGAGTTCAAGGCCAGCCTGGTTTACAGCGTAAGTTCCAGGACAGCCACACTTACAGAGAAACCCTGTCTCCAAAAACAGAGAGAGAGAGAGAGAGAGAGAGAGAGAGAGAGACAGACAGACAGACAGACAGACAGACAGACAGACAGGATGCAGCTGCATAATAAGCGAGGCCAGTAGCTCCTGAGTCCAAGGACCCAAAAGTTCCACACCCCAGTTGTTCACGCTGGGAAGGAGGGGCCCGACTCCCAAAAGTTGTCCTCTGACCTCACGTGCGCTGCAGCTTACAAAACCACTACCCCCACCCCACCCCACCCCACCCCACCCCACCACCACACATTGAGAACAAACACATTTGTAAAAATGAGTCTATACCGGGCATGAGTGGGAAGGACCCACAAAGCCCCGCCCCTTGCTGAGGAGCTATGAAAAATAATCCTGATGCTCAGAGTTGGGTGTGGCCTGAGGTTCAGGTGGAGCTACTTGGTAGGTGACTCAGTTTGGGAGGGGCACACACTAAGGTGACACGGCCTTACTGATTCACCTGGAACCTGTGCCCAGGAACAGATACCTGGTAGGTGACGGTCCCGGCATAGTGCCTCACTCTGAAGATGGGCAGGGGCAGCTGAGGCTTGGTGTAGCTGGGGTGGTCGCCGTGGTGATAGTGGCACTTCTGGAGGAAGGTGTGGTCCGTGGCCTGGCAAGGAAGGAGGCGCACACTTTCCTCAGGCTGCACATGCCCACTGTTCCCTGCCTGGACCCCGTTCCCACCTGGGAGACCCCAGGAGCACACTCCCTAGACAAGGAGACTTGTGTCTGCACATCCATCCCTTCCTCAGACAGGAAGACTCAGTAAGCCCTAGAAAACTCTCTCGATGACTTTACATTTGGAACAACTGAGTGAGAAAGTCAGGCCCAGGAGCCGCCTCCATAGGCCCTAGATGTCACCTTTCTGAGAAAGCCTGAAGGAGTTAACAGGAAACGGAGTCGGGCGGGGCCTTTGACACCGATGTCAAAGCCATGGCAGGCAGATCCCACAACTACAGCTTCTCAAGTCCTTACTAGTTGCCAGAGCGCCTGGTTCAGTTCCCACACGACAGCGGCTCACGGTTGTAACTCCAGTTCCAGGGAAGCTGGTGTCCTCTTCTGGCTTCCTCATGTCCCAGGTACACACATGGTGTTCAGACAGAACACACCCGTACACATAACACGTAAACCATTTAAAGAGTGACCCTGGCACTTCAGAAACACCCGAGGCAGGTTCCGTCCATTTTGGAGACAGTTTCCTATGTAGACAGGGCTGGCTTTGAGTTCACACTGATCCTCCTGCCTCTGCACCCAGAACCCTGGGGATTAAAAGTTGCACGCTATGCCTGGTTTGGTATGGTCTCCTGTAGCCCAGGCTAGCCTCCAGCTCACTGTGTAGCTGAGAGGATCCTCCTGCCTCTACCTCTAGAGTGCTGGGATCACAGGTGTGCACCTTTTGTCAAAATCCCTTCTCAAGGGAGGAACAGGCAATGCCTCCCTGTGGGAAACCAAGGCACGATTTCTCCAAGGTCCACCCTGGGGAACCAGTTAGTTTACCAGGCTACCATAGAGAGCACAGATGAGTCACTCAGTGAAGTGTGGCTGCTCCTCCCCAAACAGTCTAACCCAGCACCCCAGAACTTTCCCGCAGCTACATAGAGGGAGCCCCTCCCTGTTTCCCTGGCCTATAAATGCTAGCCTTTCCCCGCCAGAGACCGTGTGCAGTGAGGGCCAATCAGGGCCCCATTGAATACAGGTGGTGAGGTAAGGCAGGTGAGGGTCTGGTGACCCTCCTGATCCCTCCTGTGAGGGATCATAAACAGTTAAGGAGGCACAGCTGAACTCCCCAAGACTGTGGTCGTTCCCACAGAGCATCATCACCACGTCTGCTTTTATACCGTGCTGGGGATCGAACCCAGGGCTCTGTGCCTGCCAGGCAAGCCCTCTGCCAACTGAGCTATTTCCCTGTCAGTTCCCAAAGGTCTGGGTCCTATACACGTTCTTGTGACTCCGCGGCGCTCGCTGCCCATCCCATACAAAAATGGAATGCTCATGTATGTATTGTGAGAAACAGTCTCATATGCCAGACTAGCCGGCAATGGACTGCCTAGCCCAGACTTTTTTTTTTAAAATTACATCAGGCTGTGTTGGCTTCAAATTTGCATTCCTCTTCCTCCTGCCTTGTGAGTGTTGACAGACAGGGACTCATTGCCACCCCAGATCAAATATTGGAATGTAGAGACGGAATCCACTCACACACACCAGGCACTACCACTGAACTGTGCAACCCCCCACCCCCTCCCTTCCCTTTTCTAAGGTAGGGATTTTTGTACGTTGCCCAGGCTGGCCTTGAACTCCTGATCTTGAGAGACCGTCTTGCTTCAGCTTCCTAAGTGACTGACTTTGTTGTTGAGCGTGATCTCACTATGCGTATCTCTGTGTGCCACATGTGTCTGGTGCCCATGGAGCTTCAGGAGGTCACCGGATCTCCTGAAGCTGAAGTTATGTGTACGGGTGTGTTTTGTCTGAGCATCACGTGTGTACCTGGGACATGAGGAAACCAGAAGAGGACGCCAGCTTCCCTGCAACTGGAGTTACAACCGTGAGCCGCTGTCCGTGTGGATGCTGGGAATTGAACTTGGCCCCTCTGCAAGAGCATAAGTGTTCTTTACTGCTAAGGCATCTCTCCAGCCCCTAACATCCCCCCCACTCTCCTGGGCTCCAGGGGGGGGAAGAAGTGAATCTTTTGTGTCTGACCTTTCCCCTTATAGTGGTCCCTACACGCGAATCTACCCTTCTTTCATTACTAGTGATCCACAGATAGAATCGAAGCCCTTCAGACAGGCCCAGCCCACCTGCACCTCAGCCTAGTGTAGAGGAAAGATAAGTCACACTGAGTACGCTTGGCAACCAAGAGTGTCTGTTCCCTCCGGGAGTTCAAATACAGGGTGGCAGGGGCTGACCTGTAACAGGGAGTATTTACACCCAATAGCCAGTTACTAACCCAGGAAGCAGTTGTAGCAGGCTGTTGGTGGTGCATGCCTGTAATCCTAGTACTTAGTATGTGGAGACATAAGGATCAGGAGTTCAAGACCAGGCAAGACTGTATACATGACTGCCTATCTCAAAAACAAGACTAAGGGCTGGAGAGAGGGCTAAGAGCATTTGCTGTTCTGGTGCCAGGTTCTGCTCCCAGAACCCACGTGGCAGCTCTCAACCATAGTAACTGCAGTTTCAGGGGATCTAACAACCTCTTCTAATTTCCATGGTACTAGAGCATGCACACACACACACACACACACACACACACACACATACACACACACACACTCACACACACACACACAGACAAAACATTCATACACACCAGGTGGTGGTGGCACAGCACTCAGGAGACAGAGGCAGGTCTATCTCTGAATCAAAGCTAGCCTGATCTACAGAGTGAGTTTCAGGACAGCCAGGACTACACAGAGAAACCCTATCTTAAAAAACCAAACAGCGGGCATTGGTGGCACCTTTGATCCCGGCACTCGGGGAGGCAGAGGTAGGCAGATCTCAGTGAGTTCAAGACCAGCCTGGTCTACAAGAGCTAGTTCCAGGACAGCCTCCAAAGCCACAGAGAAACCCTGTCTCGAAAACACAACAAAACAAACAAAAGTATTCATACATTTAAAACGAAATGTTTTTAAAAAGCATTTGGTGTGAGCCCAGGGGTTTCCCTCTTGAATGTGTCTTCCCTGGGCTGTGCGGAAAGGCTGGGTCTCTGGACCTTATAACATGGTTGTCTCCCAGGAGACCCTGATGGCTTCATCGTGGCTGCTTAGGGCCCCCATTCCTTGATCCTGGCACTGAGCATCACTGATGACTGGGATACCTGGGATAGCCATGTCTGGGAGTCCAGGATGCTCAGGAGGCTGTGGGGCTGGCCCACCAGGAGGTCCAAGCAGGACTCCCACTCCCTCGGAGGCTGGGGAATGGGCACCCAGCTCAGCATCTCCCGCTGGCATTCTTCCTGGAAACAAACAGTGTTTGATAACTCACAGCCCACGTTTGCTGTGTGTGGGGCAGAGATCACAGAGCTACAAAAGAGATTTCCCTCCTCTTCTCTAAGTGGAGGTTAAGAAGGACTGACCCTCCCCACCCACTGTGGGGCAGTGCTCTGTCACCTGCCACATCTGTTCACAGCTCCCTACCTCCTCCTGGGCCAGCAGCCTCTGGCTGGAGAGGAGCTGCAGGCGCTCGCTGGCCAGGTTGCTGCACAGCTGCTCCAAGCTGTTCACCCGAAGTGCCTGGGAGAAGCGGAGAAAACACAAGAGGTCGGGGCAGGGCAAGGGGGGCTGCCCCTCCCTTCTCTCCAGGGCTCTAGCAGGAAAGGAACCCCAGAATTAGACTGCAGTCAACAGGGACAAGTCTAAAGGACATAGGTCATCTTAGCACAGCTGTGCATGCACACCCAAACCTTAGCAAAGCTGTGCACACTCACCCACTGCTTTAGCACAGCTGTGCACACTCACCCACTGCCTTAGCACGGCTGTGCACGCTCACCCACTGCCTTAGCACGGCTGTGCACACTCACCCACTGCCTTAGCACAGCTGTGCACACTCACCCACTGCCTTAGCACAGCTGTGCACACTCACCCACTGCCTTAGCACAGCTGTGCACGCTCACCCACTGCCTTAGCACGGCTGTGCACGCTCACACACTGCCTTAGCACGGCTGTGCACGCTCACACACTGCCTTAGCACGGCTGTGCACGCTCACTCACTGCCTTAGCACGGCTGTGCACGCTCACACACTGCCTTAGCACGGCTGTGCACGCTCACTCACTGCCTTAGCACGGCTGTGCACGCTCACTCACTGCCTTAGCACGGCTGTGCACGCTCACACACTGCCTTAGCACGGCTGTGCACGCTCACTCACTGCCTTAGCACGGCTGTGCACGCTCACTCACTGCCTTAGCACGGCTGTGCACGCTCACTCACTGCCTTAGCACGGCTGTGCACGCTCACACACTGCCTTAGCACGGCTGTGCACGCTCACACACTGCCTTAGCACGGCTGTGCACGCTCACACACTGCCTTAGCACGGCTGTGCACGCTCACACACTGCCTTAGCACGGCTGTGCACGCTCACCCACTGCCTTAGCACGGCTGTGCACGCTCACCCACTGCCTTAGCACGGCTGTGCACGCTCACACACTGCCTTAGCACGGCTGTGCACGCTCACACACTGCCTTAGCACGGCTGTGCACGCTCACCCACTGCCTTAGCACGGCTGTGCACGCTCACACACTGCCTTAGCACGGCTGTGCACGCTCACCCACTGCCTTAGCACGGCTGTGCACTCTCACCCACTGCCTTAGCACGGCTGTGCACACTCACACACTGCCTTAGCACGGCTGTGCACACTCACCCACTGCCTTAGCACGGCTGTGCACGCTCACCCACTGCCTTAGCACGGCTGTGCACACTCACCCACTGCCTTAGCACAGCTGTGCACACTCACACACTGCCTTAGCACGGCTGTGCACACTCACACACTGCCTTAGCACAGCTGTGCACACTCACCCACTGCCTTAGCACGGCTGTGCACACTCACCCACTGCCTTAGCACGGCTGTGCACACTCACACACTGCCTTAGCACGGCTGTGCACGCTCACCCACTGCCTTAGCACGGCTGTGCACACTCACCCACTGCCTTAGCACAGCTGTGCACACTCACACACTGCCTTAGCACAGCTGTGCACACTCACACACTGCCTTAGCACAGCTGTGCACACTCACACACTGCCTTAGCACGGCTGTGCACACTCACCCACTGCCTTAGCACGGCTGTGCACGCTCACCCACTGCCTTAGCACAGCTGTGCACGCTCACACACTGCCTTAGCACGGCTGTGCACACTCACCCACTGCTTTAGCACAGCTGTGCACACTCACACACTGCCTTAGCACGGCTGTGCACACTCACACACTGCCTTAGCACGGCTGTGCACGCTCACCCACTGCCTTAGCACGGCTGTGCACACTCACACACTGCCTTAGCACAGCTGTGCACGCTCACACACTGCCTTAGCACGGCTGTGCACGCTCACTCACTGCCTTAGCACGGCTGTGCACTCACACACTGCCTTAGCACGGCTGTGCACGCTCACACACTGCCTTAGCACGGCTGTGCACGCTCACCCACTGCCTTAGCACGGCTGTGCACTCACCCACTGCCTTAGCACGGCTGTGCACGCTCACACACTGCCTTAGCACGGCTGTGCACGCTCACACACTGCCTTAGCACGGCTGTGCACTCACCCACTGCCTTAGCACGGCTGTGCACACTCACACACTGCCTTAGCACGGCTGTGCACACTCACACACTGCCTTAGCACAGCTGTGCACACTCACCCACTGCCTTAGCATGGCTGTGCACGCTCACCCACTGCCTTAGCACGGCTGTGCACGCTCACCCACTGCCTTAGCACGGCTGTGCACGCTCACCCACTGCCTTAGCACGGCTGTGCACACTCACACACTGCCTTAGCACGGCTGTGCACACTCACACACTGCCTTAGCACAGCTGTGCACGCTCACCCACTGCCTTAGCACGGCTGTGCACACTCACCCACTGCCTTAGCATGGCTGTGCACACTCACACACTGCCTTAGCACAGCTGTGCACACTCACCCACTGCCTTAGCATGGCTGTGCACGCTCACACACTGCCTTAGCACGGCTGTGCACACTCACCCACTGCCTTAGCACAGCTGTGCACACTCACACACTGCTTTAGCACAGCTGTGCACACTCACACACTGCCTTAGCACGGCTGTGCACACTCACACACTGCCTTAGCACGGCTGTGCACGCTCACCCACTGCCTTAGCACGGCTGTGCACGCTCACACACTGCCTTAGCACGGCTGTGCACACTCACCCACTGCTTTAGCACAGCTGTGCACACTCACACACTGCCTTAGCACGGCTGTGCACACTCACACACTGCCTTAGCACGGCTGTGCACGCTCACCCACTGCCTTAGCACGGCTGTGCACACTCACACACTGCCTTAGCACAGCTGTGCACACTCACACACTGCCTTAGCACAGCTGTGCACACTCACCCACTGCCTTAGCATGGCTGTGCACACCTGCAAACATACACCAGAACACACATGCATTCAACCCTTCCCATCCAGGGCAGAAGTGGCCATCAAAAACATCCCAAAGAGGGCAGGACACACAGGGCAGTGAATGGGCAGAGAGCACTGGGGTTTGCTGTGGACTCCAGCCCCTCCCAGAGGGAACCCAGGAGGGCTGCCAGCTCCAGCTGGGGAAGGCACATGTGGTGGGGTTTATCATCCTCCCAGGAACATGCAGATGGAAGCAAGGGGACGGACAGCCCCACGATTCCCTGTCCCAGCCTCCATCAGACTCTAAAGACCCAACAGGCATGACCTGTTCCCTTTCCATCCTGGTTCCTCCTCACCCCACCCAGGGGCACTCAACCAAGATTCCAATCAGCAGCCCCAGAAGGGACCAGCAAAGGCACACGGTAGAGAGGAGGAAAAGGACACGCCAGTTCTCAGTGCTGAGGAGATCTATTTGCCCTCGAGGGACAAAGGACAAAGACTAAGAGACAAAGACAGGAGACGGAGAACAAGGGAGAGAAGAGGAAAGGCACAAGGGAGAGGCCTGAGGGATATTTGCCAGGAGAGCAAAGGACTGTCTCTGGATAGCGAGGAGACAGACGGGACCATAGACAAACAGGCACAAGGGGGGAGGGGGAAACCCCTGAGCTGGGATAAATTGCTTCATTTCCATTGGGCATGTTAATTAGGTGAGCCAAAAGGGGACTTTTGATTGCTAGACCTCAGTAGTCAGCCTCAGGAGGAGGAAGTGGCCAAATAAGGGGACAGACCTTGGTGGCTGCCTTTAGGAACGGTTTTTAACCAGTGGGGAGGGGAGGCTAAAAGGCAAAACCCCCAGCCTGCTAGAGCCCTCCGGGGAGCAGCTGCCCCGCTCCTCCCACCCCCAAAGGGTGACCTCAAAGCCGTAGGCATCCACAACAGTGATGGTGGCCACACCGTCGGCCTCCGTCGGTGGAGCCAGCAGCAGGTTGATCTGCTTCAGAAGCCAGTTGAAGAGCCTGGTGTACAGGGTCTTGGCCAGGGCGTCCCTGCAGACACTGAAAGTGAGCCTTGCCCAGCAGAGCGCCTCACGGGGCTCCACTCTCCAATTCCCAAGGTTACCTGGCATCGATAGCACTTTCCACTGGCAGAGATGCGGAGACCTGGCCATAGGGTGTGTCCTGGAGGCCAGAGAAATGCTCAGGATGCAGGGGCCATACCCACAGGGGCTTTAGGTTGCTCTCCCCACCTTCCCAGCACCCTTGGGGCTCACCATGACCCTCTTGGTGACCGCCCCTTCTAGGCGCTCTGGCGGCACGCGTAGTAGCCCGGCTACCAAATGAATCTCAGCCCAGCTGGACACAGCAGCTACCTCCTGGGATCCCCGCTGGACGGGGGGGACAGAAAGAACTTTGCTTGTGCATAGGAACAGCACCCAGGCACGGCCTTGTTTTATCTAGCCAGCTGCCATCAGCAGCCAGCTGTGGTGATGCACACTTTTAATCTCAGCACTTGGGAGGCAGAGGCAGGTAGGTCTCTGTGAGTTCGAGGGCAGCCTGGGCTACATAGTACAACTCTTGTCTCAAAATAAATAAACGGCCAACAGCATACAAGCTGCTCTGGACTGAGGTGAGCCAGGCTCTAGGGCTGAAGGTGCTGAGGGTGAGCCCGGCTATCTTTTCTTAGTGGTCAGGCAGTTCTGGCCAGTCCCTTTCTCTTTCTGACCCTCTGCTACCTTATTGCTAGAGGGACAACAATACCACGTAGGACACACTGTTGACATGAGAACTGTGCTTCTTTTAAAAAATATCAAGGGCTTCTCCCTTGACATCATCAGGCAGCAGCTTCTTGGCTAACTCCAGGAGTTCTTAAGAGTGACAGCTGAGTACAAAGGCACCAGGTTCGGCGCGGAAGAACCAGGGCTCTTGTCTACGTGATGGGGACCTGCCTGCTCCCAGAGGCATCCAGTGCTTTGTGATTTTCCACACCTTGGCATCATCATTGCCCTGATTGTGCAAACTGCCCATCGCTGCCCATCCTGTGTGCTCACTGGTCCTGCCCACAGGGGATCCCACCTCTGAAGAAGAGAAGCAGATGTTTCCCAGATGCAGGATGGTGGCCAGCACAGCCCAGACTTCACTCAGCTCCTCCGCACACAAGCCTAGCACCCTCAGGGCCTTCACCAGCCCTTTGAAGTCCTGGGCGTCCTCTTTGCCCCGAAGTGTGCAGGCTCGGCCCTGCAGAGTACAGCAGGCTGAGCCCCTGGCACCTCCACAGCATCCTGAGAGTCCTTGCTGAACCCTTGTCTGGGTTCACCGTCCATGAAAACTTCCCCCTACCTGGTTGAGGTAATAGTAGGCCTCAGGTCCCTGCAGGGAGAGCTGTTCGCGGTCCACGGGGTCCAACCCTGCCAGCAGCTCATAAAAAACATGAAAGCTTCGCTCAGCCTGGGCCTTGGGGAGAAAAACTGGCTTGAGGGTGGGGCAGGGTTTGAGAGTCGGGGAAGGGTGGGTAGGAGGCAGGTCCTTACCTGAAACACTACTCTGGAGGTCTCAAGCAGATAGTGGGACACAGAGGATCCTATGATGACTCCCCTGTGAGCAAGCGACAGGGTGGGCATGACCAGGGGCACTTTTCAGAAGGAGCCACCCAAGGGCCGAGGCCAAAGGTGGTATCCTAACACCCAAGAAGATACCCATCATAGCGTCACCGTGCCCACTGGACCCGTCACTCACTGATGCAGGCAGAGGCACAACTCCTGGCCAAAGCGGCTGCCATTGGCGTTGAGGATGGTCTTGGCGTGGCCAAAGCTGCTGAGCACGGGCAGTATGTCCTCTAGCTGTGTGAGGGTTGGGGCATTCCTGCACCTAAGATGGCCATAGCACCTACTACCCACTGTGAGTTCTCTGTACCACTGCCAGCTGTGTGGACCTCTGTGGGGTCAGTCCTGTCAGAATCCCATCCCACCCACCCCCAAATTGAAAGGGCTGAGGGTGTGGCTCAGTGTGTAGAGTGCTGGGCCCGGTCCCCGCTAGCACATAAAAATGGGTATGCTGGTGCACATCCGTAACCCCAGCACTCAGGAAAAGCAGAAGTGCAAGGCCATTTTCAGCTACAGAGAAAAGTCTAGGTCATCCTGGACATGGTGGCTTATGTCTTTAATCCCAGCACATGGCAGGTGGATCTCTGAGTTCAGTGCCAGCCTGGTACAGATAAAAGTTCCAGGACAGCTATGACTACACAGAGAAACCGGGTCTCAAAAAAAAATAAAAAACAAAAACAAACCAAAAAAAAAACCCCACCACCACCAAAAATAATAAATAGAACAATAAAAAGGCCCTACCCTACTCCCCTGCATCAGGGAAATCTTGGGGCTGATGCAGGAGAAGCCACAGGCTTGGCGCAATGGTCTGAGAAATACCGTTCGCCTCCAGCCAGACCTCACCTGAGCCCCTCTGGCCTCTGTCTGCTTCTGACCCAGGCTGCTTAGAAGCCCCACGATCTTCTTGGCAGCCTCTGTCTTCCCTGAGCCACTGTGCCCCCTGCACGAGAGAGAGAGGAGTGAAGGATGGGAGGGAGCACGCAGGAGGGGGGAGCACATAGGAGGGAGCACTGACAGAGCCCAGACAGTGACTCTGTAGGAAGTGACAATGTAACAATACACCTGGTTCATGGGGCACGCAGGGACACTCAGGGTGGCCTCACACAGTCCTGAGGATGCCTTCCTGAACAGTAGTTAGGGTGGCGTGTGGTTCAGGCAAGCCATCACAATCAGTGTGACTTACGTCAGGAGGATACAGGGATCCTGTCCGGAGCTCTGAGACAGGCTGTAGGCTGCTGCCCCGACAGCAAAGATGTGCCTGGGGGGACGACAGCAGAGCAATGAGAAGGTGCCAGGAATGGCTGTCGGGGCATCCCAGGAATAGGCGACGTGCCTACAGGCTAGAACTCACTCAGGAAGACGTATCTGGGGGCAAAGTCACATACGGTGTGGTGTTTGGGGCTTTCCTGGGATGGTAGCTGGCCAAGACCTCAGGCGAGAAGAGAGGCAGTGGCTGGTGGGGGTTCAGAGCGAGCAGGAGGGGCCCCCCGAAAGTCTGGTAAAGCAGAGGCTCTTGTGAGAAGGGGTGAAGGGGGTACAAATGGGGAGCTCTGGTGTACCCCAGACCAGCTCTCATGCATGCCTCACGGGACCCCAGGTAGAGCTGGCGTTACACTCAGTCTAGGGGTGAGGAGAAGCCCCAGGACGGCCAGGGATCCCCTGCCCACAGAGGAAAGGGAATCCATCCATGTCCCTCCTCTGCGGTCCCCCTTACATAGATGCGGCCCAGGTGGAACCTCTTCTTGAGGCACAGTAACACAGAGCTGTCACACACCAGCCTGTGGGGACAGCAGGACAAGGGTGAAGTTGCTGGGAGTCTGTCCTGGCCTAGCCCTGCCACTTAGCTTTAGGGAAACCGTGGGCACCTTCCAGCTGGGCTCTTCAGTTGTAACCCATGCCCTGGGGGTAAGGGTGTGTGTGTGTGTGTGGGGGGCTGCTGATCAAGAGAGATGCTCTCTGGGCCAGCCAGGAAAGGAAGTCCCTTGCCTGTCCCAGTGGCACAGGCCTGCAATTTCAGACTTGGTAGTATCACAATTTCAACTCTCGCCTGGGCAACCTGGTGAGATGCTTTAACAAAGATAAACAGGGCACATCATGGGGGGAGGGGTGGCATGGGGGTGGTGAGCAGCAACATGGCTAAGCACTTTCCCCAAAGCCTGATAACCCGGGTATGATCCCCAGAAACTTCGGGGTGGGAGACAGTCAACTTCTGCAAGCTGTCCTCAGACCTCCGTGTGTGCACTACCACACTTAAGAGCCCCCCTCCCCCATTAAAAATAAAGAGGGCTGGGCTATATATGTCAGGACCAAATGCAAGAGACCCTAGGTTCAGTCCATAGTGTGCGTGCGCGTGCGTGCGTGTGCGTGTGTGTGTGTGTGTGTGTGTGTGTGTGTGTGTGTGTGTGTGCGCGCGCGCTCTGGAGCTTTGAAAGGGCACCTTTGGAAGAGCAAAAATCCCGTTGACTCAGTTAAGGTGCATACGACTTTCAAAGGTCCAAGCGTGGGATGGAGTATGAGGAATTATGAGCCAGGAGTGGTGGATTTGGTATCGCGCCCCTCACCGCAGCCGGGCGAGGTCCTCAATGTCTTCCAGGTGCTCTGGGAGACTCCTCATCTTAGCACCGGGGAAGGGTGGCATCTCTAGGCTCAGTTCCAGGGCCTTTTCCAGCGCTGCCTCAGCATCATCCTCTGGCTCCCACCGCTCCCTTGGGGACCTGCAGGGACTATTCTGCTGCAGGCGAGTCTCCAAGGTAAGTTGAGGTAGCAGAGTACCAGCGCCAAGTCCAGGGTCTGCGCAGGGAGTACAGCCCTGTGCCCAGTGCACCCAACTCTCCACTTCCAAGGTCTCTGGCTCTGCTCCGCTCCGATTCTCCTCCGGTGGGGTCCCACTGGGGACAGGCGGGGAAAAGGAGGGAGGCTGGTGGGACTCTTCTCTAGCCCCTTGCTCCTCCCTGTACTCTGCAGCCCCTGCATGAGTCGAAACGCGGCCTTCCCCAGTGGGGGCGTCCGTGGATGCTCCTGAGCTGCTACTGCACGACTCCTTCTCCTCACTGTGGATCCGGGGGAAGACCACGGCGAATTTAGGATCTGGAGCTGCATCCTCGATGGCTGATGCACCCTCTGAGCTTGAGCTCTTCAGCGCCTGCCGAGGGCTCGTACTGCCGCCAGGGGGAGCCCGCGGCAGTGCCCGGAGCACCGCCCGAAAGGCCAGGCATATGGTTCGCCAGCGCGGTGGCCCCCGCACCCCGTCCCGCGCCTCGAGCGCCCTCTCGCGGCCGCGCTCCTCGCGCTCCTGCGGGCTCTCCCGGCGCGCATCGCTCCGTCGTTGCATCACCCGCAGTCGCAGCCAGCGCAGGAGGCCCAGAGCCTGCGCCACACGCTGAAACCGTGCCTTGAGACCCACGCGGAGGCCACCCGCGAGCTGGGGAGACGCACCAGCCGGGGCCCTTGCACGCAACTTGCGGAGCACCACGAGTGCAGCCAGCGGGCCCGGGTCCTGGGGTCGTTGATGCCCTGCACCTGCTCCCTCTCTGGCTCCCGCGCGGCTCTCGCTCACAGCCACCTGCACCTTCCCTGCCACCTCTCCGACCTGGAGTCGCTGAGCCCTGGGGGCCTCCGCTGACTCAGGCTCGGTTCCCTGCTGCTCAGCCTTTGACTGTGCCCCGGCGTCACTGTCACTGGTGTCTGCGATCGCTTTGGAGTCCGGAGGACCCTGAGCGCCCCCGCGGGCGCTTGCACGGCTACTCTCCAGGGAGCTGGAGGCTGCAGCTTCTCTGCCCAGCTCTGTCTCCTGGGACTCGGCGATGCCGCTTGAGGTTCCTGGGGTCTTCCGTGGGCGACGTCCGTGCCCGGTCCACCCGGGACTCGAGTCTGTATCTGTCCTGGAATCATCACTCGCTTCTTGAGGCCCTGTCCCCGACAGCCCTTCCCTGCTCCGGAGCTCCAAGGCGAGTCCTCCATTGTCCTGATGATTGCAGCCAGTTGTTTCGGGGCCTCTGTCAAAGGCGCCCTCTGAGCCGGTCTTGATTGGCGGTTCGGAAGCTCCACCACCCTGGCTGCTGCTGTCCAGGGCCTCGCGGTGTTCACTGTCCAGGCACGAGCTTCCACCGTCCCCTCCCGACGTGTCCCCGTCCCTGCCACGAGTCTCTCCACGGGCTCGCGGAGCCTTAGCTCCCGGCTCCCTTCCTCTCCTGCGGCGGCCGCGCTTGACCGTCCACTGTTCGTCCCCCGGGAGCGCCCCGTGACTGTCCCCGGGCTCACGACTCTCGGTGGGCCTGTGGCTCCGAGGGCGCTGCGAGCTGCTGTGCCTCTCCCGGGTGTCCAGTGATGTCCCCGTGCCTGCACTTCTGCAGCGGTGGCTCCCCTCCTCCGTGGACTTCCTGCGGCCTCCAGAGGTCCCCTTGCCTGCGGTGGCGTCGGGCTCCTTAGCGGGCCCAGTCTTGTGGGCTTTGCCGCGGGCAAGCCTGCGATCCCGGCTGGGGGCGCCGTCGGCGCTGGCTGACCCCGACTCCTGCTCCGCTGAGGCTGGCCTCCGGGGTCGAGCCCGGGGCTGCGGCGCTTTGCCCTTGCTTCCGCCCATGACTTGCTCCTTTTGCCTTTTGATCTGCTTGCCCACCGGTGCTCTGAGGTCTGGGTTGCTGGCGCTGTCTGCCTGGTTATGGGCTCAATCTGTTCCGAGTCTCCCCTGTTAGGCAGCAGCATCAATAATGCAGAAGGCAGCGGTCCTGACCCCATGGTCAACAATGGAGTGGAGGCCGCGGGAAGAGGAGCTGTTGCAGCTGTGGACAAAGGCCGTGGACAGGTCAACAGCGCCCGGATCACCGCCTGGCAGCTCAGCCTGGCACCAGGCCAAACTGAGAGCCCAGGCTCTACCTCATCTGCCAAGAGCGGCAGAGTGAAGCGCTTCTACCCGGGGTGGGGGTGGGGGGGCACCCGGAAGGCTGAACCACAGCTACAGGCCTTGCAAGGGGCACCTGGGAGTGTCATTCTTTCCCTTGTGAAATGCAATTTACTAAAAAGTAAACGCCTGTGCACTCCTCTGGAGTTAAGGAACATAACTAGCCTCGTGGGTGACAGAAGTCAAACCCTAGTCTCCTTGAAGAGCAGCAGCCCTTGCTCTCAAGCCATCATCAGCCTCAAAGGCAACTTACCACAAGTGGAGGCTTACTTAGTTCACAGATCTTCCCCACCCCCCACTCCCACCCCCCCACCCCCCACCCCCACCCCCACCCCTACCCCCCCACCCCGTATTGGGATTGGAACTCAGGACGAACCCTGTGGATTCCAGGCAAGTCCTCTGCTAACTGAGCTACATTCCCAGGCCTCTTCACTGCTTTCCTTCACTCAACAGTTTACCTTGGAGGCTTTTATAACACACAGTGAGAAGCCCAGAGGTGGTGGCGTACACCTTTAATCCCAGCAGTCGGGAGGCAAAGGCAGACAGGTGGCTGAGTTTGCAGCCAGCCTGGTCTACAGAGTGAGTTCCAGTACAGCCCGGGGCCACACAGAGAAACCCTGTCCTGAAGAAACAAACAAATAAAAAGCAAATAACACACGGAGTCCTTCCCTCCTCTTCCTTTTCAGTTTCTGCTGCACTGCATCACAGTGAATTCATGATGTACTGCCCAGCATCACGATGAATCCATGATCTACTGCCCAGCGTCACGATGAATTCATGATCTACTGCCCAGCATCACAGTGAATTCATGATCTACTGCCCAGCATCAGGATGAATTCATGATGTACTGCCCAGCATCACGATGAATTCATGATCTACTGCCCAGCATCTCGGTGAATTCATAATCTACTGCCCACCATCAGGATGAATTCATGATGTACTGCCCAGTCACAGTGAATCCATGATCTACTGCCCAGCATCTCGGTGAATTCATAATCTACTGCCCAGCGTCACAGTGAATCCATGATCTACTGCCCAGCATCAGGATGAATTCATGATATACTGCCCAGCATCTCGGTGAATTCATGATGTACTGTTGGGAGCCGACCTTGAGTTACATTCTCTTGCAGAGTTGCTTACACCTTAGAACTCTAATTGAGCCTTATCTGGGTATACAGGAACCTGCTTAACAGGTGGTCTCTTCCACTCATTCCAGGTACTGAGATAAACTGAGTGCGAGGAACTGAGATGGGCCTGGCCCAGGAACTAAGATAAGCAGACGTTTATTGTCTGATGTTTATTGTCTGGGATAATTACCAGGACCCCGGAGTTAGCAGAAGCTACCCCTCCCCATTTCCTCCCTGCCTGCTACCCCTCCCCATTTCCTCCCTGCCTGCTACCCCTCCCCATTTCCTCCCTGCCTGCTACCCCTCCCCATTTCCTCCCAGCTTTGCTTTAAAAACTCCTTTTTACATCAATAAAGTTAGACCTTGACAAATGCACTGCTTGGTCTCCTTCCTTCTTTCTCTCCCATTATTTTCAGGTTCTAGCCCACCTCTACCCACGAATAACTAGCCCCCCCCCCAGGGTCGGGGCAAGTGGCGCCCAACGTGGTCCCCGAGGGAGGACTTTTACCGGAACGGACTCCCCATCCCTGAAGAAGAAACATCGGTAGCGCTCACCGAGAAGAGAGCTGGACCTGTAGGCTAGACAAGGCAAGTAGGAATCCGTCCTCACCGCTCATGAGCACGCGATTCCTGGTGAGTCACCCCCCCATCCCCCCCCAACTCCCTAATCCCCCCCCCCCCCCGCTTTAATCCTTGTCAAGGAGAAAAAAGTTCATTAGGGACTTAAAGTACTCCTTTCGAGAAAGAGTAAGTTGAGTTTCATGTAAAGAATATAGATGATAGCCGCATTACAAGAGATTTCAGTTAAGGATGTTTTATTTCAACAAACTAATCTTTGCCTAGAAAAAAGAGGGCTAAAAGATGTATGAATATATGTATGTATGTATGTTCTGTATGTATGGTGTGGCCACACAAATGCATGTATGGAGTGTGATTATGACGGTGTAAATCCTAACAAAAAATACCATTTGAATTGCTTGAAATATGGCAAAAAGAGACATCAGATTCACAGCAGTCTGCAGGAAATGGACAAAGCCAAAATGGCCTGAGAGCCAGAGAAATCTGTATGATGGTTCAAAAAAGTTTAGCAGAGTAGAGAATACAGAAATCTTCCTAAATTTTGATGGTTAAAAGAGAAATTGAAAGAATGGAGGTTAATGTAAGATTTGAGAAAAGCTATTGAGAAAAAGCCTCTGGGAACTGCAGCCCTGTCAGGCTCCTAGCCTAGAAAGGTGTCAGTGAAAATGCAAATGAGATCTTGTCACTTAAAGAAAGCTTTACAGGTCAGACTAGAAAATGTTTTCAAAAGTATTTGGCACTTATGTTACATCCTAAAGAAATTAGGCCTCAAATATTAAAAATTAGAGATAGCTGTGATCATTAAATGATTTTCAGAAATTATTGGGAAATATTCAGTGGTTACATACTTTTTAAAAGCATCTACTGGCAATTTAAAGCCTTTAAGCGATATCCTTAAAGGAAATAGTGATTCCCAGTCACCCAGACAGCTAACTAAAGAGGGGAGACAAATTCTTCTACAATTGGAGAATGCAATCCAACATCAACAGATATGCTATATTGAGTATGCTAAACCATGGGAGATTTATGTGCTTTCCACATAACATAGTCTGACTTCTTTCTTATGGTTAGGGGACTATTGTTATGGTTACATTTGCATTACTTTGGTTTCCTCAACCAAAATGTTAAATCATTATTTTAAAACAGTAGCTTGTATGGTACAAAATGCTGTATGGAGTCTAAGAAATATTTTGCCAGAGAACCAAGCATAATACACGTTTCCTATACCAAATAGTAAGTTAATGGTTATTTTAAACATTTACAACTGGGAATTAACATGGAAAGGAATGTTTACTCAGATGGTGAGGCACTCCTGACTTAAGGAGCTAACTTTCTTTCATTATTAGAAGTTCCCTTTTTCTGTATAGATTCAGGGCCTAAGTTTCCAAGCTTTTATTAATTATAAATTTTGGTCCATCAGCTTTTGCTAAATTTTTGAAGAAAATTGATAATCAGTTTCCAGTTCATAGACTGTTACAATTTGTACTAATACAACCTTTTGTATTCCCTAAAATTGTAAGAAGTAATCTTATAAAAAATGCTGCTAGTTTCTCCTGATGGTTTTTCTAATGGAAAAGCACCTTATGTTATTGTTGGAAAAGAATATGTAGTACAGACAGATTCATCTTCAGCTCAGATAGTTGAGTTACAAGCTGTTGTAATAGTTTTTCAGCTTCTAATAAATGATTCATTTAACTTATATACTTATAGTCATACTGTTTTCAGAATTCTTCAAGTTTTAGAGATAGTTACATACATTGGAACTAGTAACAATCAGGTTAAAATGCTGTTTGAGCAAATTCAAAGTGCCATTCATTTTAAAGAGAGCCACTGTGCTTTGTGGGTCATATAAGAGCTCATTCAAACTTTCCCAACCCACTGGCTAAAGGTAATGAGTCAACTGATAGAAAAATTAGCTCAACAGTCATACAGCTTTCATCATCAAAATAGTAATAGTCTAAGAAAGCAGTTTGGTTTAACTACAGAGACTGCTCAACAAATTGTCGAACAATGTGATATGTGCCCACAATATTTACCTGTAACTAATATAGGAATTACAGGTAACTCAGGCCTGCTTCCTAATTATTTATGACAAATGGATGTTACTCATATTGCAAAATTTGGCAGATTAAAGTATGTGCATGTGACAGTCGATATGTATTTGGGCTTCTTAATGGTCACTGTACAAACTGGAGAAGCCACTAAGCTTGTGATAAGCCACTGTTTAAAATGTTTTGCTTACATGGGAGTTCCAAAAAGACAGACAATGGATCTGGATATACTAGTAAAGCATTTCAACATTTTGTGCACAATAAAAAATTAAACATATAACAGGCATTCTTTATAATCCTCAAGGACAAGGAATTGTGGAGCATGCTCATAGCTCCTTAAAAATGAAACTATAAGGAGAAAAGAGTTGTGTCCCCAGTCTCCACAAGATGCATTAAATCAAGCATCTTCATTTTAAAAAATGTTTAAATGTGGATGCCATGAGCAATCTGTGGCAGACAAATTCTGATATGATGGAACTCAAAGAGACTTTTACTCAAGTCAAATGGAATGATCCATGCACTAGACTATGGAGAGGGCCCAACCCTGTCCTATTAGGGGATTGACGGAGGTCCAGGGCATGTTTGTGTTTTCTTACAGGAAGAAAATGAGGCCCTGTGGCTGCCAGACCACTTGGTGAGATGCGTGAAACAGGAAAAACCGGACCTGAGATCTAGGGAGTATAATCTCCTCTCTCTCAGTCTCTCTCAGGGGTCATTCTTTAGAACAAGGAGAGATTTGTGCAACACTCAAGAAAGGAATGTTGCCTCTATACAGAAGCAGCGAAAATAGGAACCAGGCTGGGTACCATCCTACTCCCTTATCTCTTGCTGGCTTCTTAATTCTTCTTGCCTTAGGCCCTTAGGCCATTAAGAGGTTAACTGGCTTTATCTGCCAACAGACTCCCTGATCACAAAGCCTATCCAAGTCACAGGCTTGACCTCAATGCATGTGGTCATGGTGAGCCTTTAGAAGGTGACAACCCACCATGACCTAGGGGGCCACTTCCCAGGGAAGCCTCCTTCTGCTATTGGCAAAATAAAACATCTCCGAGGTGCACCTATGAGTGCAATAAAGAAGCTGCCAAAGGCACCTACCCTGCCTGGGCTTCATGGAAGTATACCTGGTTGCATGAAGGTTGATGTAAAAAACCTTTCCTCCTCAAAAAGACATCGTGGAGGGCCTGAACAATCTCGCCTGCGAAGGCTGGGTTAGCCTGCTTGCTTCAGGATACATGTCACATAACTATCTAGGGAGACCAGGATCCCTGCTCCCACTCATGGTGACATAGTGTCAATAGCCCACCTTCTTACTTAAAAAAAAAAAAAAAAAAAAAAAAAAAAAGGAGGAATTGCCAGAAGCAATCATGGCATAAGCCTTAGAGATTGCCAGCTTTTTCTTAGAGTAGCCCATAGAGTTAAAAGATAGCGACTTTCAGTCCTGATCTACCTTCTCCCCTCCCCAACTTCCTGAGAAATAGAATTTAGGGCTTACACTCCTTATACAGGTAATTAGCAACTCCTGAGACCTCTTCCCCTGCTAACAACCTGCTTATCTCTACCTGCATTTCCCTTTAGCAGACATCCTGCTCACCTTCAGTGACCTGTAATGTAGAACACCAGGAGGTCCAGAGGCCAGACAATGACCTCCCCAGTGCTCATGGAGGATTTTTGGCTATGCTATTATTCTTGGCCTTTCTTATGAAGGGATAGCCATTTTGGGAGACAAAATTCCGGTCATTGCAGATGGCATACAAATTCCACTCATGGAATCTCTGTTACTCAGGTCTCTGGCCTAGGGCTATGCATTTCTACTTCTGAAGCTCCTCAATATAGCCATCTTTGTAACAACCTTTTCTCCTGACTTACCTCACACATTGTCCCTCCCAACCATGCTTGGTGGGCAGGTACTCATCCCCCTGCCTGGCCACAGCTGCCTTTTGTATTTTAATCAAGCTTTTGCCTCTCCTGCTTTACTATCACTCCAAAGACTTCCTTCCCTTATGGGAGGAAAGGGACGTCTCTCCCCTACCTAGGCAACACAAAGAGCATATTTCTGTCCTCACCATCTCACTCCTCGGTCTTGGTGCCACTGGAGTGGGGACAGGCATTTTCTCCCTTGTTCTATCCAGCAACAGGTATTCTGAACTATGCTCACCTATCAACGAAGATGTCCAGTGACTTCAGAAGGAAAATGTCCCTTATCGGTCTCCTGCTAGACCCTTTGCTAGAACGTCCTCTCCCCCTGTGGAGGTCACAGGAGCCTTTCAACCCACCTTACCCCTGGACATCCTTCCTCTGCAGAATTGATCTTTGCATTAGCCAATTCAACTATTCATACCCTCCATCTTACCAATAACACAGACCTACAAGAATGCTGGAATTGTTTTCCCCCAGGTTCCCCTTTTTACAAAGGGATTGCTGTTTTTGATAACGTTTCCTTTACTAATGATATTAGCCAGTTAAGATGGAGCCGTACTTCCCCCACAGAACAAGGCCTGACCACTGGCCAGGTCTCAGGACTGGGCCTGTGTCTTCTTGGCCCTCATATGACCCCCACTCCTCACTAATTCCAATATGTAATCAAACTGCTGTAATTTCCTCACAATATATTTATGTTACAGCACCAGAGGGAACTTTTCTTGCCTGCTCCTCTGGACTGACTACTTATGTGGTAATCTCAGTTTTTCTAAAGAAACGAGACTATTGTACCTTGGTCCAGTTGGTACCTCGACTTACTATACATGATCCAGAGACCTTCCTTAACTTTTGGGGTCGAGATACTTTCAGCCGTGTAAAAAGAGAACCGGTAACTGCCATTACCTTGGCTGTTATTCTAGGTCTTGGAGCTGCTGGGACAGGGACAGGAGTAGCCTCTCTGGTACAGCCTAACTCCCATTTTAATCAACTCACGACTGTAGTAGACAAAGATATTAAGGAATTACAATATGGATTAAAAAAATCTAAAAGATTCACATACTTCATTGGCAGAAGTTGTGTTACAAAATAGAAGAGGGCTTGATTTACTATTTTTACAGCAAGGTGGCCTTTGTGCGGCCTTGAAAGAGGAATGTTGCTTTAATGCTGATATGACTGGCTTAGTGGAAGACAGCTTAGACAGAGTGCAAAAAAGTCTTGAGGAACATAAGCGACAGCGTGAACAGGCTGAGTCCTGGTATAAGAATTGGTTTCCACCTCCCCTTGGCTTTCTACCCTCCTTCCTTCCCTCCTGGGACCATTGGTGGGGTTATTACTGCTGCTAACTTTTGGACCTTGGGCATTCCAGAAATTAACTCGATTGATCAAAACCCAAATTGATTCCATACTCGAAAAACCTGTTTCTGTACACTACCATCAGCTTTTAGAAAAGGAACAGGGCTGCTCTGAGAATGGTGACAATGCTGATTCTACCCCTCCCCCCCAGGCAAGGACTTGATTTCAAAGGACTCAAAAACAGAGGACCTGGTTCTCACGGATATGGAGACGTCAATGACGGGAATATCACGGTGCCACAGATCGGACGCAGACCCTCTTATATGGCTGTAGGTCCCTCAATGACGGGAGCAGCATAGGTCCGTCTCTCAGGAGCCCACTCTTCTTGCACGAGTTTCTTGCCTGATTTTTGACTGTGTCCTTGAGTGCTGAGGGCGGATGCACCCTATGTAGCCTAAGACAGAGGTCCTACCCATTCATCATATAGTGACAAGCCCATCCCCAGGGTCCCTTTGTGGGAGCCCACCGCGTAGCCTAAGACAGACCCTCCATAAAATATAATAAATTAGGGGGAATGTACTGCCCAGCATCACAATGAATTCATGATCTACTGCCCAGCACACGATGAATTCATGATCTATTGCACAGCATCATGATGAATTCATGATCTACTGCCCAGCATCACGATGAATTCATGATGTACTGCAGTTTAACCAATTGTTATGGATAGGTCTTTTAAAATTGTACTTATCGTGCGTGTGTGTGTGTGTGTGTGTGTGTGTGTGTGTGTACGTGTGAGCATACCACAGCCCATATATAAGGTCAGAGGACAAAAACTTACAGGAGTGGGTCCTTTCTCTCCTACACAGTGAGTCCTGGGGGTTGAACCCAGGCTGTGAGGCTTTGCTTTGAGACAGGATTTCTCTGTGTCACAGCCCTGGCTGCCCTGGAACTCACTGTATAGACCAGGCTGGGCCTCAGAGATCAGCCTGCCTCTGACTCCTAAGTGCTGGAAACAAAGTTGTGCACCACCACTGAGCAGCTACTGATGGATTTTGTTTTATTAATTAAATTTATTCACTTATTTTACATTCCCCTCCCTCCTCTCCTCCAACTCCTTTCCCCTGGATTTTTAAAAACTGAGTTGATGCCACTTCGTGTCACCTTTGCTTCTGAGAGGTGAGGAGGGGGTGATCAGTGGTTAGGAGCTCTTTGCTCCTGCAGTGGACCCAGGCTGGGTCTCCATCACCCATGTGGTGGTTCAAAATGATCTGTATGTAACCCCAGTTCCAGGGGATCCAGTGCCCTCTTCTGCCCTCGGAGGCCAGCAGGCACACGCAGTACACAAACTCATGTGCCGGCAGAACACCCATACACAAAAAGTAAGGAATCATCTTTTGCTTATGTTATGAACAGCCCTGGGGTATAATTTCACCAAGCAGAATTAACTCCTAGAGCGAATCTTGCTGGACCATAGGCTGTGTGTGTTTGCAATTTTGAGATTTCTAAATTTTCTTCCATAAGTTGTGTTGATTTACATTCAGCAGGAGGAAGCAACTGCCCCAAAGGGCCATAAGCTCACGGGCAGCCCGTGTGCCCGCAGCAGCTGGAAGAGGCAACACCCGCTGCCAGCAGCTACGCAAAGGGCCGTGCATCCGGTGAAAAGCAGAATGTTCACACGGTGGGTTCTCAGGCAGCAAGGAGAGCCACAGGGAAGAACACCAGTGATAACATGGGTAACCGTGTGTTCAGAATGCTGTGTGAGAGCAGCCAGGCACGGGAGGGCGGTCAGCATGGGATTCTATCGGTAGACGGGGCAAACACCCAGAGTGAGGGTCTGCAGCAGGACCCCAGGTGCACATGCGCTGTGTGTTCACTCGGGAGGGCGATCAGCATGGGATTCTATCGGTAGACGGGGCAAACACCCAGAGCTAGGGTCTGCAGCAGGACCCCAGGTGCACATGCGCTGTGTGTTCACTCGGGAGGGCGATCAGCATGGGATTCTATCGGTAGACGGGGCAAACACCCAGAGCGAGGGTCTGCAGCAGGACCCCAGGTGCACATGCGCTGTGTGTTCACTCATGGAGGTTTATCCAGCTGGTGACTGAGACCTATGCAGATCACGGCGATTTTCTGAAGACAACATGGAGAAAAGAGTCCTGGACGAACAAAAGCAAATCCCAGCCATGGGCTTACTGTGTCCCCGGCACTTTCAACATGTTGCCGTGAACTCGCTGAGTCCTTGGGGCAGGTCTCTGTGGGTGAGACCTCCGAGGCACACAGCTTAAGTTAAACTGGGACACCGTCCCAGTCCGGCCCAAAGGCTGTGAGGTACAGTGGAACTCTAGCTCCTTGTCAGCCCCTTTGCGGCATGACCTATGAGCTCGCGGACAAACTCTCGAACAAACGGAAGTCTCTGTGCTCCCGTGTTGCTGGTCTCCCTGGTGACCCAGAAGTAATATAGATTATATTAGAAAGTGGTTGGATTTTTTTTTTTTTTTTTTGAGGCAGGGTTTCTCTGTGTAACTTTGGCTGTCCTGGAACTCACTCTATAGACCAGGCTGGCCTTGAACTCACAGAGATCTGCCTGCCTCTGCCTCCCAAGTGCTGGGGTTAAAGGTATGTACCACCAGCACCACTGGTATAAATGGTTTTTGAGAAAAGATTTATCTTGGTTTTAATTATGTGTATAAGTGTGTGGGAACGTACACATGAGCACAGGTGTTCTGAGGCCACAAGAGGGCGCTAGATCCCCTGGAACTGGAGTTACAGACGGTTGTGAGTCACAGTGTTGGTGCTGGGAATCAAACCCAGGTTCTCTGGAAGAGCAGCCAGAGCTCTTAACCACTGAGCCGCCTCTCCAGCCCCCATGTTCTTTTACTCGAGAGTCTCACCCAAGACAAGACCTTCTGCCAGGACCCATCAAAAGAAAATGCTCAGATATAAGCATAGTTTAAGGTAGCGATTGTCCTCAGGGCTGAGCAGCTGCCATCTTGGAGCATTCAGCTGCACCCCCTTGCAAAGTAGCAGCTTAGCAGCTGTACATGAACCTACGGATACTTTAATTATCATCTGCAGCCCCTCGGACCCACAGTCAACGCTCTGCTGGCCACTTTGGCCACTGCGTGGAGGGCCTTCCAGTCCCGAAGCCCAGGCAGAGCTGGGGCTGAAAAATGCAGGTTGAAACTAAGTCTATCCTTTTCTTTATCGACAAAGGCTTGGAAGCCAGATGGGGTGAAAACCTCCCAGATCAGAGAAGCTGAGAAGCCACTAGCTGACCTTGCCTTTTGGCTGGAGATGCAACAGGAGACATGTCTCTTCGCCGGTCCCAACACCCAAAGGAAGTGCCACACTCAAGTCCCACCCGTTCCTTCCCGTGCACCTTCTCTACCCAGATTGCTGGCCTCTCTATGGCCAATTCCTGTCCAGCTACTCGCTAGCTCCACTCCCGACGCAAGGTAAACGTTAACAGTCTCGGAGAGCCCCAGTATATCAAATCCCCACAACACAACCCAGCTGGATTTGTTGGCAGTTTATATCCCACATGAAAGTGCTGTGTGAGATTCTTGCCCAAGTATCCAGCTGCCCCTACCATCACCAACTCTGCCTGAACTGCACACTGTGGGGTGGGGCACCACTCTGGGGTCCCCACCAGTGTGGGGGCTCATCCTTGCTGGGTAACGGCTTTTTAGGGCAGTCTGTGGCATGGAGGAGCACCCACGACTCTGGTAACCCTTCATCTGTGCTCATTAGTTTGTCCAGGGTGGACTTCGGCGGGTCATGCCTCCGTTTGCCATTGGGACCTTAGGAGGAGGGATGGGTGCTGTTTGCAGTCCTTCCCCCCACAACGAGAAGGCATTTTTAGCGACATTTGATGATGCGAGCGGACACTTACAGAGGAGGGTTCTCTGATCAACTCCAGCTGGAGATGGACTCACACCACGGAAAACTCACCCTCAGGGTGTCTCAGTGAAGACGTAACAAGGTGTTTATTAAAAACTCTGTTTTACTCGGAGATAGTTAAAATTTATAATTTAAAACCCAACCCACTACAAAAGGGGGGGGGATAAAAACTGTGCAACATTAACAAAAGGACAAGACAGATAAGGCCCAGGAGGGGCAGCCCGGGGTGGGGTCTCTGCTCTCCTGAGGCCCAGGAGCAGCAACAGGGTGGTGGCCAAGGTAGACCCTGGCCAGGCTCGGGCTGGAAAGGCCCTCAGTAGTGTGTGTTCATCTTACAGCCTGGATGCTGTCCCATTCACTCTGCTGTGGAAGGACAGGGGGAGACAGTAGGTCAGGACCATCCTGGCAGGATAGGGAGCCATACCTGAGTCACCCACCCTGAGTCCCTGGTACCATTGGTGATTTCCAGGGCTAAGATGGCCCTGGAGGACCCACGGCCCTACCTTCTCCATTGCTGAGGCTACGTCCCACAGCCGTGCGGTGAGAACGCCAATTGCCATAGCTCCTGAGGTGGCAAAGACAGGGAAGTCACCACCCATGGGCGGGCGGCTCCTCCTCCGGGCCCTATTCTCCCAGTGCTGTAGTGACTTACCCCGGGTCCCCCTCCAGCGCGCTCTGGATTTCCTTTAGGACACCTGCTGGGCAGGAGAGACCCAGTAAGGCCAAACACTGTCTCTTTTACCAATGGGGTGCCAGACAGGCTTGTCCTCTGGCCCTGAGAAAGCCGTTCCTGGCTTCCTCTGGCCTTCTAAGCTTTGCTTCCCCTCTCGTGTGAGCCTCGCCAACCCCACCACGCCAACTCACACTCGTCACTGAGCAGGGCGCGCTCCATCGCCGGGACAGGCTTCTTCTCTGGAAGGCAGAGTGGTCAGCTGGGCCTGTCCTGGGCCCTCTGCCCAGCCCTCTCATGACAGGGGTTAAGGGAGTGCGTGCGGGAAGCCAGAGCCCCAGCAGAAAACCGTTCCTTCCTGCTCCCAGCCTGAATCTCCTTGCTCACCCCCTTTACCCCAGTGCAGCCAGCTGTGGCCCAGATGTGCCCACAGAGCAGCCCCCGAGGCCTGGCTTACCTTCACTGTCACTTTGGTTTCTTGAGTCCCTGTGGAGGAGCAGAGAGTGAGGGCCGAGACCACCAGGCTCTGAAAAATCTCAGTCCCATGAGGAATGGGTGGGGCCAAACTGCTGACTAGGTCCAAGCAAGGGAGGGGCTGCACTGGCAGCTGGGCCCGGAACCAGGTGTCTCGGCCAGTGAGCAGACACCTCAGAAAGAGCACGGCTGCGGAAGGGCCTCTGGGCCCTCTTCCTCACCTGACTTGGCCTGAGGTCCTTTGGGGACCTGTGCTGTTGCCATTACTGGGGCGGCTGTGGTTCTTAGTTTTGGTTGAATCCACCAAACACCGGGGCTCAACCAGCCACTTGGTGGAGAGAGAAAAGCGCTCGAACTCTGAGGGTGATATCAGGTAGAACCCTGAGGAGAGGCAGAGGAGCCCTGAGTAAAGCCAGCGCTCGGCTCCTGGGCCCTGGGGCTGTGGCGGGGCCCCTCCTCCCAGGGGATGCGGACAGAGCCTCCCTTGATGCTCTCCACGTAAGAGCTGCCCTTGCCTCTCCACCCCCCTCACCCTCCACCCCCCTCACCCTCCATCCCCCTCACCCTCCACCCCCTCACTGTCCCCCTCACCCTCCACCCCCTCACTCTCCATCCCCCTCACCCTCCACCCCCTCACCCTCCACCCCCCTCACTCTCCATCCCCCTCACTCTCCACCCCCCTCACCCACCCCGCCTGCTCACTGAAGCCCCAGTCCACGCACCTTGGCCGTATTTGGTGAAGACACAGGAGGCGATGCCGCTGACATCCTCCCGCCGGATGCAGCTGTATCGCACCTGGGGCTTGAGCAAGGGCATTGAGACCACCTGAATGTCACCCAAGTTGGTGAGCACGGCCAGGTGGTGCTCCCCGTAGTCCTCAGCCCTGCAGCTGCCAAAGTGAGCAACACCAACTCTTCGTACCCGTGAGCCCTCCAGGGCCGTCAGCTTCAGCTTCAGCTTGGCACTCACCTTGGGCAATGTGAACACCTGGGCACACAGGGCGGCTGGGCGTGAGTCACACCATGACCACACTCTGGTTCTCCTAGCCATTTCTGCCTTCTGGGTCTCAATGCCCCCCAGCTCTCAGATGCAGATCTTGGGCCAGGAAGATGCCAAGCCACCAACCTCTCTCAGACTCCGGCCCCACCCCAGTGTTCCTATTCCAACCTTTAGGGCTGAGGCTGACACACACAAGACCCCCACCCCCACCCCTTTTCCTGTGACCCTGAGCACATACTCCCACTCCAAAGGAGAGCCTCTATCCCAGCTATCCTTATCTGTGTCAAGGAGCTGAACTCTACCAATGAGGTCTTAGGGACACCCAGGGACCCTGCCACGTGGTACCTTGAATTGTTCCTCTGACACCACAAGCAGCTGGTGGCTCCCCTGCATGTCTGGGCTCTTCGACAGGTCGTGCGCTACTTCTAGGGGCTCAGGAAGGGGCACACTGCGTCCGTCAAGCACCAGGATGCTCACCACAGGTGCACGGTGCATCAGCTGGATCTCCTTGGCTACAAAGGAGGCAGGGTGGGGAAGGGGCAGTTTGGGGACAGGCTATGACAGGTGACTCGGTGACACCACATACCACCCAACCCAAGAAGGCCAGGGCCCCCGGGTTCATCACTCACCCTGCTCAGCCCGCACTGGCTCGTCCATTCTCCGCTCTGCAGGGGGCACACGCAGGGAAAAGGCATAGACGGTCCCTCCATTGGTGCCAGCCCATAGTGAAGGGCAGTGGCGGGAGCCTGCCAAAAAGTAAAGGCTTGGGCATCTAACCCTGGGCTCTGGGAGCTCAGTGGGGCTGGCAACCCGGGCTCCCACCCCAAGCCTTGCTACTGAAACCCTAAAGTCAAGTTGGCAAGGGTCTTCAAGCTTCAGTTCCCTCCTCTGTAAAACAGACATGCGGGGCTGCAGAGAAGGGCCCTGAGTTCAATTCCCAGCAACCCCATGGTGGCTCACAGCCATCTGTAATGAGATCTGCTGCCCTCTGCTGGCCTGCAGGCACACATGCAGGAGGAACTGTGTATAGTCTTACAGGGCTCCGCACACGGATGAACCTAAGGCAGCTCTGCCCTTGCACGGACACAGCAGCGCCCACTACATCCAGCAGGGAAGAACCAGCGGGGATAAACACTTCTCCATGCCAGCCCCAGCCCCTATGGAGATACGAGACAGCAGTGCTGTTTTACGTGACAGGACGCCGAGGACCGGAAAGGCTAGGTGATTTGTCTAAGGCCATGCTTCTAGAGATCAGCAGAGGAAGGCTACCAAACCAGGCAAGTCCAGGATGAGAAGGGAAAGACGCTGGCATTGGCTCTGGTTTCCATCGGCACCAACAGAACAGGCCTCCAAGAGCCCGGGCAGGCAGCACTGCCTGTGCGATTTCACAGCGGGAGTTCCCATCTACCTCATGCCAGAGTCCGCCTGCCTATCCATGCCCTCATGCTAGCGTGTCTCCTACCATGATGTGCTCTACACACCCAACATCGGGCTGGCTACTCACTGTCCCTTAGGTAGGTGTCAGCAAAATAGAGGGTGCGGACAAAGCCGGTGAAAGAATCCTCCGCTGAGCGGGCCTCGATCTTGCGCTGCACGGGCGCCAACTCCATGTTCTGCAGGCCTGTCCGCTCCACCTTGGCGTTCATAGCCTGCGCCTGCAAGAATTTGGGCTGGGCCTGAGGGTGGGCCCTTGCCTCAGGCCTCAGGCGCAGACTTACTCAGCGCTAATCCTTCCAGGGAAGGGGTGACCACAGCCAACCACCTGACTGCTCGAGCCCAAGAGGACTTTGTCCCAGTGAGAGGTTCCCTGAGGAGAACTTGCCTGACTTCTCAGCACTTCATGGGTAGAAGGGGACAGGAAAATAAGACAGTTGTGCTGGCTAAATCTATGTTAACTTGACATAGGTTAGAGTCATCTGAGAAAATGCCTCTATAAGACTGGTCCCAGGCAGGCCTGGAGGGCGTTTTCTTAATTACCGATTGATGGGGGAGGGCCAGCCTGTTGTCTATAAGAAACCGGGTTCTATAAGAAAACAGGCTGAGGCAGCCATGGAGAGCAAGCCAGAAAGCAGCACCCTCCGTGCCGCTGCATCAGCTCCTGCCCCCAGGCTCCTGCCCTGCTTGAGCTCCTGTCCTGACTTCCTTCAGTGATGAACAGTGTCTCTAGGGAAGGGTCGCAGCCGTGGTTTTTTGTATGTGGGAGAGTGGACGCACAAGGGCGGCACTTGGTCTGTGGGTGGGGAACCTACTTGGTTAGGATTCAGATCCTGTGCTCACAGCCCAGGGAGAGAGATGGCTGCTCTGAGACTTGGGCCTCACCTCTCCTGTGGGGCCACCGGGCCGCCGTTTATGACCGGACACTCTGCTGCGGCGCATTCGACGGAATGACTGACGCAGAGACTTCTTCAGGGATTTTACTCGGGACAGTGGGCCCTCCAAGGCCAGCTGGTCACTGGGGTGCAGCGTGCACCTTGGGAGAAGGGGAAGTCACACCAGGCCATCAACACTACGACGCCCCCCCTCCCAGGTCCTCACAAGGTCGCGCCCCAATCTCCTGCCCCAAATGCTTACTTGACAAAGACTTGCCGCCTCCGCTGGTGATCAAAGAGGCCAAAGCCATGACTGGTGCCAAAAGCCACAAGCCGCCATTCAGAGTGCAGAGCCAGGGAGGTGACCACAGCTGGGGGCTGGCACTGCACCAGTACAAAGGGCTGAAAGCCCGGCTCAAAGCACACGGGCCCTGGGCGGGGGGTGAGGCGCTCATGCCCCTTCCAGCGGTAGCCCTCCTGGTCCTGAAGCAGGTCGGCCTCCACGTGCTCCACGGCATGCTCGGCCGCCTCATCATTCAGCTCCAGCACCAGCACCTGGGGGTGGAGGGTGGGGAGCAGAGTTTAAGGGAGCCCAGGCACCACTGCACAGCAAAGGGCTTAGGAACCAAGCCAAAGTCCACTCCTATGGGGATCAGGCACCCTGCACCTCTGGGAACAGCTGTAGGTGCTCCTGATTCCTGGTGTTGCTGACGGGGAGGGGAGGGGTTCCTGTGCCTGCTGTGCAAAGCCATCCCAACCACTGTGCCCTCAACCCCCACCCTGCCCAGCCTGCTACCTGCCCTGCGGTGCCTGCCACAGCCAGGTAGCCACTGTATTTACAGAGGAAAATCTTCTGGATACCCAGCCGAGGGTCATCGCTGTAGGGATCAAAGGTGCCCACCTGTCAAGGAAGGGCGAGGCCTGTGAGCGGCCATAGGCCGGGGCTAGCTTGGTTCCCTGCACCCCCGGGTCCCAGGCTCCAGCCTCACCTTGCGGAGTGGGGGCCACTCGTCCTCACCCTGGGTACTGAGGTTCTCGTTGAGGTCGGTATCCGTGAGGAACACCCGCACTGTGCTGAGTTTGTACAGCAGCCGTAGGCAGACCCCCGAGGCGTCCCAGAAGCGTACCGTGCCGTCCTCATGCCTGCAGAGAGCCCGGTGAGGGCTCTGTCAGTCAAGGGTGCACAACCCAGGGCTCTGTTCCTACCCACCATGTCCCCCCTGGGAAAGGGAAAGCAGCCACTGAAGCCACCTACCCTGTGAGCAGAAGGTCCCTCTGGGGTGGAGGTGGGGCCAGGTTGGTGCCACCATCTATGGGCCACTCCTAGGAGACATCACAAAGTCCAAGAGCACCTGGGCCAAAGTCAGGAGTGGGCTGGGGCTGGGGCTGGGGCTGGACCTACCATGGAGGAGAAATGCAAAGCCTGGCGGCTGCCTGCGGCAATGACGCGCTCCCACAGCTTCAGGGGGATGTTGGAGACGTGGTGAGAGCAGGTGATGGCAGAACAGTGCAGGGAGGCTAGGTAGGGCAGCTGGACCCGCGGCCAGCCCGCTGTCTGCAGGTCAATCACCACCAGCTCCTCCTCTGCCAGCACCACCAGGGCATAGGGGTCATCGAAGGCTGGAGCACAGGCAAACAGTCAGGGCTCGGAAGAGGCAGTCAGCCCATCTGGCCTGCAGAAGAAGCTCCAGGCCGGGGGCTGGATGCATCCATCTATACCGGTTGTCTTGTGGAAAATAAGGAGCCACAAGCGGGCTGGCAGTGGTGGGTGGCGCGGGCCTTTAATCCCAGCACTTGGGGGCAGAGGCAGGTGGATCTCTGAGTTCGAGGCCAGCCTGGTGTACAGAGTGAGTTCAAGGGCTACATAGAGAAAAGGAGCCACAAGCAGAAGTGTGACGATCAAGGCCTCTCTGCATGGCTGCCCCATAGAGTGGCCCTCGGGCTTCAACCTGTGGCCTGCTTGTCAAGGTAGACACGAGAGGGGACACCCCTAAGCTACAGAGCAGGAGGAGGGAGCAGAGGCCGAGGAGGAACAAAGGCCTGGGGGCTCCCTGGGCGGGGAAAGTCGTGGTCACTGGCAGGGAGGTCTGCCCTCCTCTCCTGCACAGCTCCCAGGCCGCCTCCCTGTTTCTGCTCCAGCCCTTGGTCTGGTCAGTTTTCCTGTCTATGAGGCTCACTCTGGGTTGGCCCCACACGGCTACTGCCACCACACCCAGACTTCGCCACATCTGAGCCGGGACCCTCTCGCCAAGTTAGATGGGCATAAACCCAGCAGCGCAGATCTGCCTGAGCTGGGCCAAATCCCTTCAAGAGGGCTTGGGGCAGGTGACGTGTAGCCTGGATAGGTGACATTGCAGATTGGGTCTCCACCTGGGAGAATGTCAGGGAGGCACAGAGCAGGGTTCACAGGTGTCACTGGCCCTGATGGCACTAAGAGGGGGTGATAACGCCAAGAGACCCAGAGTGGCAGGTTTGGGAACTCATCATTCCTCTTTTTGGTTTTTCAAGACAGGGTTTCTCTGTAGCTTTGGAGCCTGTCCTGGAACTCGCTCTGTAGACCAGGCTGGCCTTGAACTCACAGAGATCCGCCTGCCTCTGCCTGCCGAGTGCTGGGATTAAAGGTGTGGTCACCAACGCCCCGCCCCTGTCTTCATTCTTTTCAACTGCCCAGAGCCCCAACTCCTAATGCTCGCCTACCAGCTGTGGGGTCGGCCTCCGTGAGGACCGTGAAGTCAATGACGCGGGAGGTGAAGTCGAAGGCTGTCTGCTGGCCATTGTGGACCACGGAGATGCAGTGGCGGTCTCCATAACTGGCACGTGGCATACCGCCCTGGAAGATGGTGAAGGGCAACCTGCAGGCACAGCAGAGAGGTGGGCTGGGTTGGCAGCTGGGACCTGACGGGACATACAGGACAGTGGCCAGCCTTTGTGATACGGGCTGGAGGCTGGGGGACCCCAGAGCCTAAGGGAAGCCAGTCTCCAGGGCGGCTGGAGATCCCATTTCTTCCCAATTGCAATAGCCTAGGAGGACTTGGGGGTGAGGTGAAGCACCTGGGCGAGGAGCCACCCCTACGTCTCTACAGTGACCTCCTAAACTGCCCCCAAACCAGGCCTCACTATATACAATATACAATATACAAGAAAACAGAACTCTGGCTGACAGCACTTCTCTGGGAAGGCTGAAGGAAGGGATAGCATTGGATTTCACAAGAACTATCCACTAAGAGTTGGGATAACAAATTCAACACCCTACCCCCGTCTTCCGGGGACCCCGACCCCAGAAGTCCTCGCTAGGACTCATGGGGCAGGAACACTCAGGGCTTTCCAGGGAAGATGTACAAAGCGGGAGGACAAGGCATCAGCACTTACCCTTGCCTGGTGGTAAGCCAGAAGATTTTGGTTATAGCCTTGCAAGGAAAGGGACCTAAAAGAAAAGGTGTTAGCTTGAGCGAGTCTCCCTCAAGATCTGGATCTCTTACTCCAGCCACTAGTGAACCTGTGATGGGGAGGCTTTCTCTGGGCACTTCGCTGAGGCAGCCCCAGTGGGAACCAGAAAACCAGCTGTGTGGCTTTGGACCAAGTCCCAAACCTCTCTGGGCCCAGATTCTGCATCTGTGAGCTAGGCAGCCTACACCCGAGTCCAGCAAAGACCAGAGGTGCCCCTCAGGCAGAAGACCAGGTTAGAGCTTCTGGGCAGACGCACTGACCGTAAGGTATGGAGCTGCGCAGGGGCTCTGGGTTCTGGGCGTCGCTGGACACGGGCCACTGGCAGTGGCTGCCGTCGGAGTGGCAGGTGACAATCAGACAGCCGTCCCGCTGCCAAGTGACGTTCTCCAGTTGCTTTGGAGGAGAGGAAGGATTGCACGGGGATCAGGACAGCAGTGTACACATGCACCGGAGAGAACCACTCTCCCAGCACCGCCTACCTGGTCGCTGAGGAAATGGGAGAGCACACGGCTGCCCTGAAGGTCCCAGATGACAATGAGGCCTCGGCTGTAGCCAATGAGGATTTGGTTGGGGTCACGAGGGTGCTCCTGCAGAGCTTCCACCATCTCGAACACTCTGCGGTGGCGAGCCTCCTCTGGCAGCCTAGGCAAGGGACAGCCATGAGCCCATGCAACACTGGGTGTGTCACAAGCTAGCCTGGGAAGACGGCGGGGCCAGCCACATCACAATGAGGGTCATGTACAATAAGACGTGGCATTTATATATTCAGACACACACACACACAACACTCTGGGGGCAGGTCTGATGGTAGACACAGCCCCAAAACTTAGCAGTTAGAAGGAGCAGGTGTTCAGGATCAAATGTAGTTGTACAGTAGTTTGAAGCTAAGTTTGCTGGCTCACATGAGACGCAAATCTTCAGATAAAATGAGTTTGCTGAGTGTGGTGGCACGGAACTTTCATCCCGTTACTACACAGGCAGAGGCAGATGAACCTCTGTCGGTTCCAGACCAGCCTGGTCTATTTAGCAGCTCTGGGACAGTCAGGGCTGCACAGAGACCCTGCCTCAACCCACCCCACTAAAAAGATGATTTTTATTGTTTTTTAATTACGTATGCATGTGTAAGCATGTGTGTAGGCATGTGCACACGAGTGCTGGTGTCAGTGAGGCCTGAGGCAGCAGATCCCTCCGGAGCTGGAGTTAAGGCGGTTTGAGGCATCCAGGGTTGGTGTTGAGGACTGAAGTCTGGTCCCTCTGCAAGAGCAGCAAATGCTTAACCAAGTGACATCTACGGGAATTTAAGTTGTGGGACAATGAAATGTGCTTATTTTAAGTGTCCTTTTGAAAATTTTATTGTATTAGATGCATTTATTTTATGTGTAAGAGTATACCATGTATGCTCAGTGCCCACAGAAGTCAGAAGAGCGTGTCAGATCCTCTGGAACTGGAGTCATGGATGGTTGTGAGCCACCCTGAGGGTGCTGGGACTTTAACCCGGGTCCTCTGGAGGAGCAGCCAGTGCTCTTAACCACTGAGCTGTCTCTCCAGCCCTGGAAGGCAGGTCGTTTGAAGCCAATTCTCTCCTACTTTTACCTGGGTCCCAGGGATCAAATCAGGATGTCAGGGTGGAGTGGCCGGTGTTAAACTTGTCCTGTGGAGTCATCTTGATGACCTTGTATCGGCTGCTGTTGTATGATGCATGTGTGCAAATGTGGTCATGTATGATGTGTGTGGGCGGCCAGAAGCTGACATTGAGAGTCCTCCTCAATCGTTCCCTGCCTTGGTTTTTGAGACAGAATCTCTTTGTTGAACTGAGAATTTACTGGTTCAGCTAGACAGGCTAGCCAGTGAGGCCTCAGGGCCCTCGGGTCCCTGCATCCCCAGCTCTGTGATTATGTGATTACAGACATACAGGCTTTGTTTTCCGGTTTTTTTTTTTTTTTTTTTTTGTGGTAGGGGTTGGGGGGAGTGTTTGAGACAGTTTCTCTATGTAGCACTAGCTGTCCTGGAACTCACTCTGTAGACCAGACTGGCCTTGAACTCACTGAAACCCATCTGCTTATGCCTCCCAAGTGCTGGGATAAAAGGCATTCACCACCAGTGCCAGACTGGCTAAGACCTTCCTAATGAACACAAACAATATCATAGAAATGAAAACTGCAGGGCAATTAGATGGTTTCCAATCTTACACCATTAAAAACAGAGCTAGGTGTGTGTGTGTGGGGGGGGGTGGCTCAGCGGTGGAGCACTTTCCCAGCATGCCCCAGGCCTTGCTTGACCTCCAGCACACCACACACACACACACACACCACACACACACCACACACACACACACACACCACACACACACACACACACACACACACACACCACACCACACACACCACACACACCACACACACCACACCACACACCACACACACACACACACCACACCACACACACCACACACACCACACCACACCACACACACACACACACACACCACACACACACACACACCACACCACACACACCACACACACACACACACACACACACACACACACCACACACACACACCACACACACACACACACACACACACACACACACACACACACACACACACACACACACACACACACACACACACACATACACACACACACCACTCTACAATGACAATAAAGAAACTCTGCCTTTTGCAGTATTTACCTCTTTGGATGGAGACCTTGTTAAACGTGATGTCACCAAACTTAAAGGCAGGAAAACTAAAGAACCTTGGCACCATGGCTGGCACCTATAATCCTAGCACTCGTGGAATGGAGATACTAGACACCATCCTTAGAGACAGAGCACGTTTGGGACCAGCCCGAGCTATGTGAGACCCTGTCTCAACGAAAGACCGTGCAAATGCAGGGTAAAATGTGAACAAAGGCTTAGACTCCAAGAACGGAGTCCCAGGCACGCCAGCCACTCCCTGGTAGCCAGCTCACCGTGGGGCGAGGGCTGAGGCTGGGCCCTCTGGTCCCAATGTCCTGCCCATACACTTGGCTCAGGCTAGGCACCAGCCATCCCACCTGTCACCTCGCAAACTGCTTTGCTCTGACCTCAGGCATGCTGCCCTAGCCTAGTCCTGCCCTGCCCTGTCAAGCGGGAAAGAACAGGGGTTGGAGTCAGAAGGACCCCACCCCACACAGGAATCCTCCCCGGCCAGCATTGCCGCAGCTGGGTAAAGGAGTCCTGCCTGCTTCATGCCCGTGTGGAAACCAGGAGAGCCTGGTTTGCCAGCTGTCTGCATCCTGAGCCTGGTCCAGGGCCTCTAGGGCTGAGTCCTAGCACACTGGCCACCATCTTGGAAGTGTGGCATATCCCGTGGCTGTCAGACTGCCCCAACAAGCTCTTGCCCGAGTCTATTACCCTGTAGAACCCTGTCACCCTCTGCATTCCCAGAACTGCTCTGAATTCCTCTCCATGCTAGACCCCGCTGTCAAGCAGCCTCTGAAGAGCCCCTAACAAACTTCCAGGCTCCTCAGCCACAAATCTCAGGCGTCAGCAGGAGCCGGCACCCTCACTGCATAGACCTCAGGGCTGACGTGTGTGGTCCCGTCTGCAGGACACTGGACTGAGGAGTTGCTGACACACCGTTATTTTGGGCCTTATTTCTCTTACCTTTTTATCATTATTGTATGTATGTGTGTTTGCCCTCATGTATGTCTGTGCACCACATGTGTACAATGCCCTTAGAGGCCACAGGAGGGTGTCAGATCCCCTGGGACTGGAGTTATAGACAAGGCTGGGGGCCACCCAGGGCTCTCAACTCCTGAGCTATTACTTCAGTCTATTTTCAATTTTGGATTGAGTCGGGGTTTCCCTGTGTGCCTCTGATTGGCCTGGAGTTTGCTCTGTAGACCAGGCTGTCCTTAAACTCAGGGATCCGCCCGCCTCTGCCTCCTGAGCGCTGGCATTAAAGGAATGCGCCACATCCAACCGCTTCTCTCACCTTTAAACAAGGTGACAAAATGACTTCCAGGACTACCCCCTATCTACTGTTACGATGTTAACAGACAGGTTGACAGAACTCCATTTGGAGGGTGGGTAGGGAGTTGAGGGTTTTTCTCCTGGCCCCTAGACTTCCTGGGATAGAAATGACGAATGGAGTCCTTACTGGCGACCAACAGGAGAAGGCCACGGCCCACGTGAGGTGCCGAGCAGCTCACCGTTGCAGTACTGCCTCTGAGCTGATGGTCCTGTCGTCCAGTGCGCGGAAGCCGGGGAGCTGCACCGCAAACACACTGCCACTCTCAGTGCCCAGGTAGAGCAGTTCCCGGGAGGAGTGAGGTAGGATCTCAGTGATCTGTGTGGCGCTGGGGGCAGCCCTGGGGACAGAGGCGGCTGGTGATGAGCGGAGGTCTAGGCAGGCGGGACCCCAGGACTTGCCAGGATTTCTACCAGCCCCCCCCCAAGGCCTCGTCTAGGGACACAGGTCCCCCCCCCAAGGCCTCGTCTAGGGACACAGGCCCCCCAAAGGCCTTGACTGGCTTCAGAGCATCCTGGGCTATGACAAATGATCAGTTTACATCTGTCAAGGTGGGACACAGGTGGCAGGGGCATGAGCTGTGTGGCAAGAAAAAGACCCAGCCCCTTGTGCACAAGAGGGTGAAGGGCACAGCCCATCGAGGTCTACGACGGTGACCGAGCATGAGATGGTGGCTTAGACACAAGTTAGGCACCGCCAGTCATCAACGAGACTTGCAAGAGATGAGCCCACCCTAGAACTGGGGGAGGATAAGGTGAGGAGGGGCCAGGGAAGAAAGGGACCGCCACGTCCTTACCCTGGGGGGCCGCGCAGCGTGAAGCTCTGTTCTTCCTGCAGCTCTGACACCCCAGCCTTGACCTTCAGGGTCCACAGGTGCAGGCTGTTGTCATCCAGCAGAGTGACCAGCTGACACTAGGGAGAGAATGAGGGCGGACGGGAGCTGGACAGAGCCGGCGTCCTTCAAGGCCCCAGGACAAAAGCCCCCTCTGCGGCTCTCAGGGTGGCTTTGTGTCTCCAGGTGGACAAAGCCAGGGAGTTCCACGAGCACCAAACCCAGGGCCGACCCCAACCCCACATTGCCATGCCACCCCTTCCGGAAGATATGAGGCCCCAAGGAGGCCCCGCCCCTCCACGTCCCCCGCCCCTCCCTAAGCAGCTGCTCACCTGACCTGGCAGGAAGTGGACCTGCGTCACAGTGTTGTTCTCCTTGTGGAGCCCCATGAACTCTACCCCGGGGGCGCCGTATCTAGAAGGCTCAGGAAAACCTTGGAAAGCTGGACATCAGCCCTCCCCAACCCTGGTGGTCTGTAGCCTGGGTAGCAAGGAACACACCCAGGCTGGCTAGCGCCTGTGTGACCCTATCAAGGGACAGGATGGGGGAGGCAGCACTCAGGCATTGAAATGACCCTGGGGACTGTTCCCCCAGGACAGGTCAGGGGCAATTTCCCAGAAAGATGAAGCCCGGTGATCCTGGCAACAGTTAGGCTGCCCCCCCCACCTCACCCCTGCAACATGAGCTGTGACAACAGGCGGGTCACCCGTCACCTGGTGGCACCTGCAGGAACATGGGGCACGGGGGGGGGGGGGGGGCACCCCTAGCAGCCTTGCCCTGAATCTTGGCACCAGCAACTGGCAACCAGGATGTGATCCTGGCTGGTAATGATTAACTAGATGGGGAAACGCTGAACTAGACCAGACTGCAGCAGGCTGGGGCCCTGGCCTCCCGTGTACACACTAACCCAGCACCTGGCACCTGTGCTGTCGCTCCAGCTGGGTCAGAGCGGCAGGGGACGCAGGGGAGGAGGCATCAGCTCGGCTACTCAAGGTGGGGCGTGCCTCTCAACTCCCTAGGACTCTTAGCAGAGGGTGAAGTCAGGCATCAGGCGTGAGGGGCACTGTCTAGCTAGAGGAGTTGTCCTGGGTGCAAGTGTCTGTGTCCCAGTCCCCCACTGTGGTGGAGAAAGGGTAGCACAGCTGGGTGATGTCCAGACACAGGGAGGGAGAACCCGTCTCTGCCAAGCAACATCCACTCCCCTTTCAGGGATGTGTGGCTTCCCAGGTGCTAGGCCACTGCCTGCCTGAAGCCATCCCACCTTGGCCGGTGCACACGGAGCCCAGGAACAGTCTGCTCCAGCCTTTCACGGAGAAAGGTAAACAATTAAAAATGTTCCACTGCCCGTCTCCACTCACTGCTGAGTGCGGGCATCTGCACCATTCCCAGGGACACGACGGGAAACTTGCGTGAAACTTGCGGCTTTTGACAGGGCATAGAGCCGAGGGCAGCAAAGGAACAGAGCCCAGGCCTCCCCAGCCATGTCCCCATCTGTCTTTGAGATATTCTCCCATGAGTCCTGTTGCCATCATAGCCTGGGTGGCATATAGGGAAGGTGTTTTCCATGACACGTTGGTCATTATTTTACACAGTGGTAAGGCACAGACTCCTCTGGGGTTTCCTGCCTTTAGTCCAGCCCCTAAAGCCCTAAAGCATACCCCGTCAGGGCAGAAGGACAAGATGCTGAGGCCAAGTCTGACTCCTCTGGGCAAGCTACTAGCCACACAGGATCCCACAACCAAGTAAGTACAGCTCAAGTTCGGAAACCTCCAGCTATGAGGGAATCTGAGTCGTCAGAACAGAAAATAAGCCCCCCCCCCCAGGACACATAGCTCGCCATGCTGAGTTTCACCCTGCTTTTAAACCAACTGCCCAAGATCAAGCAGGGAAAGACAGACCCTGTGCAGATCTCCCCTACGCAGGCCCCACCTCGGCCTCTCCCTGAGGCAGCAGGCACTGGGAAGGATACAGCTTGATAGCTCCAGAGCGGGTGCCGATGGCCAGGATGTGCAGTGAAGGGCTATAGCCGAGGGCGCTGGGCTGGTGTGGGAAGCCATGTTCCACGGTCTGCAATGAGAGCCATGTGGGTTAGGCCTGTGGACATGTCCTTAAAATGCCCAGGTCCCCCTAGGTTTGGGGCAGGGCTGTGGAGCCACCCCTGCATCACTCATTTCTGTGTCCATATCCCTAGCCACACGGCCACTCCTGTGACTTCACTGTCTGTGGTGACATCCCAGGCCACCTGACACTCTCCAGAAACGTGTGCCTCTACTAAGAGCATTCTGGGTCACACTCCAGCCCTCCTGACTATCTGGGAGGTGCTGGAAGGTAGAGGAGACAATGGTTCCTCAGAAAAGCGGCCTGGAGATGTCACAGTTCCAGGCCCACCCTGTGGCCTGAGGTCAGCGGCGGCAACCCTGCCTGGCTCTGGCCTCCCTTGTCATGATGTTTCCTCAATTACCTTCCCAAACAGGAAACTTCTGGAGTATTGTTACAAGTTACATGCTTTTGTTCATTCCATTTTCACAATTTTTTTTACATTGATTGATTGATTGATTGATTGATTCATTCATTCATTCATTCATTCTGTATGTCTGTGTGGGCAGCTGGACGGGTACCAAGAGATACCGTGCATGTTCAGAGGAAAACCCATGGAAGTCTTTTTTCCCTTCCATTCTGTGGGTCCTGCAGATCAAACCCAAATGGTCAGGCTGGGTGGCCAGAGCCCTTCTCCTGTGTTTGCTTCGTAAGGCTCAAAACCAGAATTCAACTTCCTTCCCACAGAAAAGTGGAAGGAGAAAACTGCCTAATGAGGCTGTCTCTGAGCTTGGTGTGGTGGCCCAGGCCTCGAATCCCAGTGGGGACCTCTGAGTTTGAGTGCAGCCTGGTCTACAAAGAGAATTCCAGGGCAGCTAGGGGCAGAGAGAACTCTATTGAGAATACACACACACACACACACACACACACAAAGTTGTCCTCTGATCTTCACACATGTATCCACGTGTGAGCTCACACATCATAACTATATATATGATATGTGCACACACATATATGTAATTTTTTGTGGGGAGAGACAGGGACTCTACTCTGTGTAGCTCTAGCTGCTCTGGAACTCACTATGTAGACCAGGCTGGTCAGAGAGCCACCTGCCTCTGCCTCCTTAATGCTGGGACTAAAGGGGTGTGCCACTACACCTGGTGATACATAATTTTTGAAAACACGGAGATGTGGCTGTCACATGGGCATCAACACTCCCGCACGTGTGCATGCACAGGTGCAGCTTTTTAGCGCTTTAGCTGCATGCGATCACCCAGTGGTTAAAAGCTTTAAAACAGACAGAACATTCCTGAGGGGTGGCTGCCTCACTCCCAGGGTTTCTAAATTGGAGCTGCACTGGTGATCTGTCTTCGCCTGAAGCTCTGGGGGTCTGTGAATGTAAATCACCAGATGGAGGACAAAGCATCCCTTGGGAGGCGTCGGGCTCCGCTTCTCAAGACTCTGGGGAACTGGGAGGGAGCGGAGAGCAGTTCCTGAGCTACGTCAGAGGCTCTGCTGTGCAGAGAAGGGTGCGGAGGCGGCCGGCCTCTCCAGCTCTCCTGAGCCGGCCTTATCAGACCTCCAAGCAGGACAGAGAGATAAGCTCTGGTGACAGCAGGCACCAGAGGGGAACGAACTCATGGCGGCAACCCCCCACAGTCGGGTCCGGTGGCTCAGGGGAGGAGGTCAGTCAAGGAGAACAGCTCTAACAGATGCCTCCTGGGGGACCCCTGAGGCTGAATGGGTGGGTGGATGGGGGCAGGAACATAGTCTGCCTTGCAAAGGGCCATACCTGGATGGTCAGCCAGGAATGCAGGAACCCAGAGGGAACCCAGTCAGAGGCCCCCAGCCAGCCCCAGTCCCTGTTGAGCTATGTGAAAAATGCGGAGCCTGGAAAAGCCTTGAGTCGATAGCTGAGTGTCTGGAATGCAAACATTTCCCAGAAGAAGGACGGCAGAGAACTCACACAGGTCGGTTGTGTTGAGTGGGAGGTGCACTTACAGACCTCAGCTGGGCCCCCGGCTGATTTCAGGTTGCCGGAGCCTGGGGAAGGAAGGCAGAGGCCTGGAGAAAGTTACAGAGACTAGCATTTCCCACCACCGCCAGCAGTGGCAGCTTAGACCAAAGCCTTCGGAATGTGGAATCTGGAGGACGTGGGGGGCGGGGAATGCCCTGGAGGCCCAGTGGGAGCCACACACCTTGAGCTGCCCTGACAGTAGCCATGAACAAATGTGGCCCTCGCTCACTTGCAGGGTGGCATCTGCTGTGCCCAGGAGATGACGGGGACTCACACCGGCACTCAGGGGTCCGAGGGTAATCTCGGTTATACAGTAAATCCCTGGCCAGCCTGGGCTCCGCGAGAACATTCAGTTCCCCCACAGGGGATGTTTCAAGTGCCTTCACTGAAACAGCCTGAGTCCCAAGAAAGCAGGGTAGTGCTCTGCGGGTCAACCTCAGGCCTCATCTTTCAGGCGGACTCTCCAGCTGTTAAAGCAGGCCTGGTACTGCTTTTCTGCGTGGCCACGGCTGTCCTGGGACTGAGAGATTGATCGGCCTGCATCTGCCTCCCAAGCACTGGGACCAAGGGCGCCACCAGTGCCAGAGCCACGAGTTATGAAGTGAAAAATATGCCAGACTTTACAGACTACAGACTTAGTGTCGAACAAATGAGTGATGCCTAGGAGCCCTCAGAGAGTACCTGGGTTCAACTCCCAGGACCCACGCAGAGGTCACACCTGACTGACTCCAGTTCCAGGGGCACGGTATGAACATGGTATACCACACACACACACACATGCACGCACGCACGCACACACACACACACACCCCTCATACAAATAGCCCAATGGTGGTAGTGGTGACTTCCAGGCCAGCCTGGCCTACATAGTAAGTTCCAGGACCAGGACAGTCAGGGCTATTATACAGAGAGACCCTGTCTTGAAAAAAACCAAACAAATAAATAACTCCTTCCCCAAACACATATATAAAGTAGTCAAACATCTCATTAATAATTCTACTGCCACATGCAAAGACAATATTTTGGGTATATTAAATAGAATTATTATCTAATTCAATTATTTAGTGGCAGAAAGTTTAAATTATATATATATATATGACTTCTATTATGGTCCTTCTTAAAAAATTATTTTTACTTCATGTGCATTTGTGTTTTGCCTGCATGTGAGTCTTTGTGAAAATACTGATATCGCCTGAAACTGGATTACAGGTGCTGGGAACTGAACCCGGGTGGGTCCTCTGTAAGACCAGCCAGTGCTCTTAACAGCTGAGCCGTCTCTCCAGTCCAAAAGGGAGAGGTTTGGTTTGGTTTTGTTGAAGTTGTTGTTTTGTTTTTTGAGACAGGGTTTCTGTGTAACAGCTCTGGCTAGCCTGAACTCACTCTGTAGACTAGGCTGGCCTCAAACTCACAGAGATCCGCCTGCTCCTGCCTCCCGAGTGCTGGGATCAAAGGGTGCTTACAACCGCCTGGGGCCCTGTTCTCCCAAAGGTCAGTTCAGAGCAGGCACCCGGTAAGCTCAGCAAACCTCACTGGGCGCTCCCCATGATGCCCTGAGCATCTGGACTGAACATGAGGCATTTTCGGAATACAGTGAGTATTTATGGGGATTGCTCACCCAGTGTGAGAGCAACTGTCCCCAGGCTGGCTGGCCCTCATTTTTCTGCAGTATCCCCAGGGCATTTTGTCCAGCTGACAACACTGAGGGACCAAGAATCCCTCAAAAGCAAAATAAAATAAGGGGCATAACCTCCACAGGACTATCCGTGGGCAGGGTCCAAGTGAGCGGCCACTCCACAGGCCTGAGGTAGAGAATCTCACGGGGAGGGCTGTGTGGAGGGCTATGGCCCTAGCGGGGACAGAGAGGAAGGATGTGTTTTGCCAAGAGGGCTGACAGAGCCAAGAGAAGAAAAAGCGAGGAACTAGAAAGCCAGGGCATGCCCTAGGGAAACCAGGAAAGGGAAGGGACCCATCCAGTCCCACACATCCTGCATCTCAGTGCCTGGTCACACTCCAGCTGTCCCTTTCCCAGAGTAGGATTAACTTTTAACCTTTCAAACTCTGGATTCCCCTGAGTAAGTTCTACATGGATGGCAGTTGCTGGACCTTGTTTAGGACCCTGACGGGTGAGTGTAGGTGGCCTTTCTCAAAGGAAATGCCCACAGGGTACCTCAGAGTCGCCCCTGTAACCCACAGCATGTGGACAGCAGGTACAGCCTCAGGAGACTGGGAGTGTAGGATCCCCAGACCCCAGGGAACTCTAGCTCAGGATCAAACTAGGAGGCGGGCCAAAGCTTGGCCACGCCCCCCACCTGCCCAGCCCGGGGCCTGTCCTGGCTGCCACCTGGACTCAGGTGATCTCGGCTGACGGAGAACAATGGGCTCTTTTGACAGGGAAAGGAGAGCAAAGATGAACAGAAGTCACCAGACTGTAAGATCAGCCTGTCAGACTGTGAGAGGCTGGGGAGGGCTCTCCTCTAAGCATAGGCCTTGGGGAACCTGTCCTGTCTGTCAGGGGTTGAGAAGAAAGCCCCATGAGGCAGCTCAGGGCCACAGGAGGAGGGGGCACATCCACCTGGCTGGCCCGGTGGCTTAGCCAGATACGGGGTGTGGCGAGCTCAGATTCCTGGCCCAAGCAGCTTGGCCCTCTCTGTGTGGCAGTCACCTGACACTGGGGCCCAGGTAGGTAAAGGCCACAACAAAACGACCTGGCACTGGGCTGGGCAACTGGTTAGGGACGTGCTGTTTATTCAGGGGGCTGGAGGTGGGTGGCAGGAAGGGTCTAGGTGGGGCTTTTCTATTCTGTGTGCCTGAGTTTCACCAGAGGAGCAAGCGGGCCTCAAGCAATCAACCCCTGAGGTTCCCCTGGCTGGTCTTCAGTGGCCATATACAGCACCACAGTTGTCGGCGGCAAGTAAAGAAACAGGCTCCAAGAGGAGATGAAGTCACCGCCACCCGAAAGGCGCTCAGCCTTGGTCACCCCTGGGAGATGCCCTTGGGGACATGCTTCGGCTGGCAATCCCTGGAAACCTCAGGTTCCTCGCCTGTGGAATGGGGACAACACCCATGTGTGAGTCCCTGTGAGAATGAGGTAACCCTGGTCCATGATGCTGCCCACGAGCGGCAATGAATTCACCAGGGCTGCAGAGATGACCGAGCAGTAAAAAGCACGGGCTGCTCTTGCAGAGGACACAGAGCTGGCTCCCAGCACCCACATGGTAGGACACAACCATCCCTAACTCCAGTTCCAGAGGGTGTGGTGCCCTCTTCTGATTTCTAGAGGTACCAGGACATGTGCGGTGCACATGCATACATGCAGGCAACACACACACACACACACACACACACACACACACACAGACAGGAGAATCTAAAACAAACAAACAAACAAAAAAGCAATTAACCTCAGTACACCAGCATCCACGAGGGTGCTGTAGCGATGTCCATTTCATGGAAAAGAAAAGAAGCTGAGGAACAGACAGGCAACGTCTCCATAGTCACACGGTGGGAGCTGAACCAGACCGAAGCCCAGACTGTTGGCTCCAAACCCCTGCCCCAACCAGGGTAGCAAACACTCAGCCCTGACCCCTGGAGCCCAGCGCTTGAACTAGCCCGGGTCTCCTGGCAGACAACACCTTTTCTGGTTATGGTCACAACTCCTGGCCAAGTACAGGGAGCTCTTGCGGCCCTACGGCAATGTCCCTGCTTCCGTGAGATATCTTCCTGACACTGGGGTGAAGGAGGTCTTCTGGAAGAGGCTGGAGGAAAAGGCCTAGACCTGGCTTAGAAGCTGCTTTGTGTGAGCTGTTGGGGGCCAGGCTTGTGACCCCCACTGTGCACACCAACTCCAAAGCACAGTGTCCGTAGCCTGGCCTTCAGGATGGGGCTCTCCAAAGTGGAGACCACAGTTCCTGGGCACGTGACCCTAACCTACACGTAGAGAATTTCTGTATCTAGTCTACGCAAGGAGCTCACATGCAACTTAACCCATCGTGGTACACGAGTCTGCTGGACCTCCCTCACCTGAGGTTCCCAGGATCCTCAAATTCAGCTGTAGGCCAGGAACACCTGTAGATGCAGGCCGTTAGCTATGCACACATGTGTGCAGTCCCTTACAGTATGCTGGATGTTTAGTTCTCATCCAAACTACAGGCTAGCCTCCAAAATCATATCCATCCTAGAGACAGACGTATCGCCTGCCTGGCCACACAATGAGTGGATGGGATCAGCAGGCGCTACAGTTCATGTCTATATCGGATGGGTTCTTCTCCATGAAGAGAGGGCACTGCTTTCCCTTCTATCCCGATCATAACAGTCAGAATGACCACGTCTGTAATCTCAGCATTGGGGAGGCAGAAGCAGGCAGATCTCTGAGTTCAAGGCCAACCTGGTCTACGCAGCAAGCTCCAGAATGGAGCCTTACTGCTCCTGGCAGACCCCTCACCCCACAGTCCGTTATCTCCTTTCTTACACACTGCGTCTACCACCACGGCTCAGGAAGACTGCCCCTCCTAGCCGTTCTCACCAAGAGCACCTGCAACCCCCAGCTGACACCGACAATGTCTGGGGACATTCTGCATTGTCACATCTGGGCAGAGGAATGAGACTGGCCTCTGCCAGAGCCAGGGTGCTGCTAACTGCTGTGCCCAGGACAGTCCTCTTGGCACGACCGGCCTCAGAGGTCACTGTGTGGAGGTGAGAACCCTGCTCAGGGCATCCTCTGAACTCAGGGAACCAGACGCTGCCATTGGGACACTCACTGCCATGGCCAGGGTCCAGCCAGGCTTGGGGGGTGGGGACAGCTCTTCCCTGTACCACAGGGAGTGGCCACCATGGGTATGATGCTTCGGTCCTGTCTACCCATCAGCCCCTCTGCTCCCCAAGTCTGCAGGGCAAAGGCCTTACCAACTCAAGTTTTACAGGCCCCGGCCTTGCTTTACATGCAGAAGTAGGTTATTAAATAGGAAGTTGAGGAGGAAGCCCAGGCCACCCCCACACCCCAAGAGGCCCAGGGATAGAGAAGCCACATTGGGGACCACCAGTGGGGCATACTAGAGGTAGGGGTAAGACTCCTTCACCACAGCCCTGCCCCAGCCTCACCCAGGGCACAGAGGAATTAAGGCCGGGTTTGTCCCGTTGCTGAGCCAGTCTGTCTGGTTCCTGCTGGGATTGGCAACCTTTTCCAAGTGAGAGATCTTAGCATCACCAAGGACAACAGTGGCACCTGGGGGTCACTCGGGCCAGCTGGCGGATACTGACTACTCCTAAGAGTCACACCCAGCACCAGGAGCTGTCGCCCAGCTCTCCACACCTGCACCACATGATGGCCTGTGGGTTAAAAGCCAGCCAGTGAAAGCAGTCACCAGGGAGGTCTGATGCTAGAGGCAGGCCGTATGGAAAGCTCCAAGGTGACATCTCCCGCTGGCGCGGAGCTGGGGAACAGTGGCTGAGCCTCACTCCTTCAAGCCACGTTCCTGACACAGGTCTAGGAGGCACAGGGTCAACAAGCAAAAACTCAGCAGCTAAGTTTCCTGGGCGAAGCGCAAAGCTATCCTATCCCCAGTGATGGCTGTGTGCAAGCCCACTGCATAGGTGATTTGCAGACATTCTCCGGATCACAGGTGGCAAAGATGGCCTTGAATCTGGGTGAGTCGACTTCTACACTTCTCGAATGAACAAATAAAACAACACAACACAGAAAGGAGGGTTCTTCGTTCACTTGTTCCTTCCAGGGTGGGGGGAGCCCAAACTTAGGCCCCTAACGACAAAAGGATGTTTCCTGGCTGGAAGGGCAGCCCCGTGGCAGAGGGCTTGCTTACTAGGAAGGTTTGGGATCGCTCCTCAGTACCATTTAAGGAAAAAAAAAAGTCAGAATTTCACCTGTGGAAATGTCCTGCAGGTTCAGACCCCAGGGGAAGAGGGTCACTGGCCACACAGATCAAAGCACAGAGCGAAGGCTAATTATCCCCAAGCAGCTCCGATTGCTGGGTGGCAGGAGCGAGGAGCTAATGAGCCACGCCAAAGTCCCCTTTATGGGCCTGCATAGCTCTTTGGAGGCTCAGCCTCCTTGAGCAGGCCAACAGAGCTCCTTCCTGACCCTCCAGATGTCAACGCTGGCCCCCTGCCTCAGGTGCTGATCCCCAGGCTAGAGCCTGCAGGGAAAGCTGCTTTTTTCCTTTGGGGTGGTATCAGTAGGAAGAGCCCAGCATGGTCCTCGGCCCCAGGGCCTGCAGCATCCTAAGGGTGTTATTACATCAGGACTCAATGTGCTTACATCTTTTCTGTCTGTCAGCCTCCCACACAGCCTTGCGACAAAGCAGGTGGGGCTGGCCATTTTATGCCCGTGACAGGCAGAAAGACGGAGACTCGATGAAGTAACTTGCAGAGTCAGATAGCCAGGGAGAGACCTGGGGCAAGGAATTCCAAACCCCAGGCCAAATGTCATCCCTAGATAGTGTGGCGACACACACTCTTTGATCTCAGCACTTAGAGACAGAGGCAGAGGCAGGCGGATCTCTGTGAGTTTCCGCCAGTCAGAGCTACACAGTGAGACCCTGAAAAACAAAGTATCTCTTCCTAGGAAAGCAGGGAGTGTCAGGCATGGGCCTTCATCACTGCTTAGCTCCAGGCCCTGGGGAGGAGCGCAGAGCAGGGCCTTGCTCCCCCCTCCCTTCTCTCCTCCCCCCCCTCCCCCCCTCCTCTTTCCTCCTCCTTCCCTCCCTCCCTCCCTCCCTCCCCCCTCCCTCCTTCCCTCCTTCTCCCCTTTCCCCCTCCCTCCCTCCCTCCCTCCCTCCCTCCCTTCCCCCTTACCTTGTTGAACTGGAACAGATCCCTCTTTAGCCTTTCCCGGGCAGGGTCGTGTCCAGTTCTCAGGAACCGCCTCATCTTCTTTAGTCTGCAGCCGCCCCCTGTAGAAAACGAAGGTGCTCTTGAGCCCAGGCCCAGGATCACCAGGCCCCGAGCCTTCATCCCTGCCAGGAAGCCTTCAGCTGCTCTTCCCAAATCCAGCCTCACCAGCAGTTTCCTGGGTTCCCTCCACTGTGTGGGCCCAGACCAGGAAGTCAGCGAGACCTCGGTTCCTGAAAGCCTGGGCCTGTCCCTGGCTGGCTGATGCTCTCTCTAATGCCACCAGATACCATAAAGGGAGCAAAAGAAGCTGGGGGAGGAAGCCATTCAGCCTGGCGTTATAGGAACACCGAGGGCCAGCAGGCCCTAAGGTTAATTAGCTTAATTGTTAACCTGTTTTCTGAAAAACCATAAAATTCCAGAAAGGGAAACTTTGCAAGCTTCCCCCAGAGCAGCCGGTTGGTAGAAGCAAGGCTGTCTGTCCAGTGGAACTCCTTGATCAGAGCCCCAAAGGGACAAGCTAGTGAGGGACCTGGGGCAGGAAGGGCAATCGGGTGGGGGCGGGGTCAGCACCCTGGGCCAGCCCTTGAGGGAGCCTGTCAAAGACTGTCATTAAGTCCAGCCACTGGTGCCAGGGGCCCAGATCTGGCTCCACGGCATTGCTGGGGTCCTAGGTTAGTCCTAGCTTCCCCCCACTCCAGGGTTTCCCACTCCCGAGCGCCGACTGGATGGTATTGAGAAAGGTCCCTTTCCAGGTGGCCAAGAGTCTGAAGCCAGTGAGGGTACCGGCAGCCCCCAAAGAGGCCCCTTTTGAGGGGCTGCAGTGGACCCCAAATCAAAGAAGACGTCTGTACCTAATAAACCATCCACCTACCATAGGAAGTGCTCCCAGCCCAAGGGGGAAACTATTTTTGTCCCCTTGGGGGAGGGACATGAGTGGCTGACTGTGACTTCAGCCTCCTGCTGAGCGAAGGACACTAAGGCCTGTCCCCACTCCAGGGGCTCCGGCCCATTCCACTCCAGTTAATGAGGAAGACAAACACAGCCATCACCCGTGGGCAGGGACACAGAGAGACAGGCCAACAAAGTGTGCTAGGCGCTCACATCGGAGCAGAGTGGGACGCCCAGTCTCAATGGGGCGGAAGGTGCTTCCTATCTGAGCCGGGCTGGAAGGCTGGGGGCAGGGGTGGATACAGAGCTCCTGTCTGGCTTACATGGTCCTTGATTGATGCTCAGCTCTGTAATCCATCATGGCCGGGACTTTCCTTATGAAAGGGCCTGTGGGTTTAAGACGGGTGTGTGCGCGTGTGCGTGTGTGTCTGTGTGTGCGTGCATGTCTGTGTGTCTCTGTGTGTGTGTGTGCGCGTGTGCGTGTGTGTCTGTGTGTGCGTGCATGTCTGTGTGTCTCTGTGTGTGTGCGTGCGTGTCTGTGTGTGTGTGTATGTGTGTGTATGTGTGTGCGTGTCTGTGCGTGTGTGTCTGTGTGTGCGTGCATGTCTGTGTGTCTGTGTGTGTGTGTGTACGTGCGTGTATGTGTGTGTGTGTCTGTGTGTGTGTCTGTGTGTGTGTGTACGTGCGTGCATGTGTGTGTCTGTGTGTGTGTGTACGTGCGTGTATGTGTGTGTGTCTGTGTGTGTGTCTGTGTCTGTGTGTGTGTGTCTGTGTGTGTCTGTGTGTGTGTGTGTGTCTGTGTGTGTGTGTGTGTGTGTCTGTGTGTGTGTGTCTGTGTGTGTCTGTGTGTGTCTGTGTGTATGTGTATGTGTGTGTGTGTGTGTGTGTGTGTGTGTGTGTGTGTGTGTGTGTGTGTGTGTTCCAGTTGTGGGAGGCAACTCCCCAGTGCCTCCAAAGGACAGCACAGTGAGCAGGCTGGTGGTAACCAGGGCTCGCCACACTGGGAGGGGCCACATCACGTCCAGGTCCTGAAAGACAGTGGCCACATCCCCTGCAAATGATCAACAGAGCAGGTCGTTTCCAAACCAAAGCCCAGCCAGGAACTGTCACCCTTTGGGGACGCGAAAGGCCATTATTTGCAGTGGGGGATGGGGTGGAGATTTAGAGATTCCACACTTTAGGGAAGCCACTCTGGGGTGTGGCAGTGGTGGCAGGAGGCTGGGAAAGTTTGGGGGCCCACTTCATCAGGAGCCCTACAAGTGGGGGAACTAGCATGGGGCATGGAAGTACTGGGGCCCCTGCGGCTGGAGTGGAAACGGCCTGACGACAGTCGTCCCTGCCTCTGCACAGACAGCTGAGCTGGCTCGCTGAACATTCCAGCCGTGGGGGAGGGTGGTGCAAGCTCCTAGATCAGCAGCTCCGGCTCCTGGGGTGCAGGCTCTCTCCTCCCCAGTCGGGGTCACTGGGTCGGAAGGCACAGGAAGCAGGGAGTGACTCCCTGGGAAAGAGACCAGCAGACTCATGGGAAGGGACCGTCTGTGCTAAGGAGCCCCCGCAGGAGCTCGAAGGTGGAAGGTGGCAGGAGAGAGGGGATGCCCTCTTGGTCAGGAGGGCAGAACACTCAGTGCCGCCCAGAGCTCCAGACCCCCCTGAATGTACCTGTTGATAGTTTTAAATATTTTTGTTCAAGTTGTCTCTGCTCATTGGAGAAACATCAAGTCACAGGGGGAGGAACTCCTCCTCAGTAATATGTGGGTACAGGTCTGGACCACCTCTGTCCTCTGCTGTTTGTGACCACGGAGTAAACAATATATATCAACTCGGGCAGGAGCCACCTGACAGGAAGCCAGGCCACAGACTAAGCAGCTCACACAAGGCCACTGCATCAGAAGCACCAGAACTCAGCTCTGACCCCAAGAGTGACTAAGCGCCCAATGGATGAGGGATGGCTGTTCCAGGAGCGAGGATGCCTAATTATAAGCCTGCAGTTGAAAGGCAGGGGCACGCGCAGACTCACGCAGGCCATGAGTTCAAAGCTAACCAAGCAGTTTGGAACCGGATTCCAGACCACTGCTTTCAGGCCTGGTAAGAACCAGCCCTGGACTCGGGGACCTTGCCGGGGACCCACTGCTCATCCTCCAGGACCCCACTGACCTAGGAGCTGGGACCAAGGTGGCGGGGAACAGCACAGGTGTGTGTGTATGGGGGGGGGCAGTGTAACTGCCCCCAAGGCAAGGCGTGAAAATATGCCACCCCTTCTTAGAGAAGGACAGGTTTAGCCCAGGCTAGACTCAGTTCAGGAAGCTCCCACCCTCCCCAGGCCATTTATTCCGGATAAGCAAGTTCTCTGGAGCAGCCTAGGAAGCCAGGCAGTGGCTGTGAACCCTGATACAGGGCAGATCCTACTCCTAGCCCTACTCCTAGGGAAAGGGGAAGTAAGCGAGGAGGGTGCATACCTACAGCCCCCAAGGCCAGGGACTCCTGAGGCAGACAGGCTATGGGGGGATACTACCTATAGTGATGGGGAGATGGGAGGGGGGCGGGGAGAAAGCTGCTTCTAAACAACCCCAAACCAGGTAGTCCAGACAAACAAAGCAAGATGCTGAGGTCAGGGGCCCAGGGGCTGGGGGTCGTCGGTCAGTGGCGATGCATCCACTGCATTCTGCTGGGGGCACTGTCTTGGATGTTTCCACACAACCCTCACTGTTCAAATGGCCCTCACCGTCTCAGGCTGAAACTGTACCCTCCCCTCCCTGCCCTTCCCTCCCCACAAAACTTGGACAGCTGGAGATACTGATTAATCCTGTTGACAACCTGGGGAAGGGCCCACGGGGGGAGGGGGGAGCAGGGCCACTGATTAACAACGTGGCCCCGTTTCCACCGATGAACCTGCCTGCACGAAGTGAACATTCATTACCTGGGGCTGACCCAAAGCCTGGAGAAGGCAATGCCCCTGCTCGGTGGAAGGAAGCATTGGCCACATAAGGCAGGGGCAGGGCTAAGTGTCAGGCAGGTGGAGAAGCACAGAGCCTGAGGCCAGGACAAGGAGTGCATTCCTGGAGCACTAGTCTAGGCTGAGGTCACGGAGACACCCGCATAGCACAGATGACACAGCGGAAAGATGAAAGGACAGCCAGAGGCAGGCCCCGGGGAGGGCAGCTGCCCCCCACACCACGTGCTCTCTTCTCTTTTTTAAAAGACAGTTTCTCTGTGCAGCCCTGGCTGTCCTGGAACTTGCTCTGTAGACCAGGCTGGCCTTGAACTCAGAGGACTGTCTGCCTCTGCCTCCCGGGTGAGTGCTGGGATTGATGGCTTCCACTGCCCAGCTTCTTTGGCCCTTTACTGGCTGCTCTGCCTCCTCCGCCTGTACCCACCCATCTCTGTCTGACGTGCCATTGCCTTCCTGTTCCTTTAGCAGCAGGGTTCACACAAGCAATCCTCACCTGAGCCGGTGATGGATCTGCAATGCTTGGCTGTGCTTAAAATGACTGTATTTTAGGCCAGGGGACAGCTCAGCCAGTAAGACCGACAAGCATGAGGACCTACCTGAGCCTGACCTCCAAAACCCAGGTAAAGAAGTTGGTGTGGAGGTTTGTGCTTGCGATCTCAGCACAGGCAGAGAGGGGCGTCCCTGCGGCTCACCGGCCAGTCTAACTCACTTGGCCAGTTCCAGGTCAGTGAGAGATCCTATCTCAAAAAACAGGGTGGACGTACCTGGGCAATGACATCTGAAGGTGACCCCTGCCCACCCCATACATGTGCATGTACCCACTCACAGGCATGAACGCGCACTTACACCTTAAAAAAAATAAAATGATTACTTAGACTCACATGGGTGGGCCATCCATCCAACTCCAGTGTTAGTAAGCTATCAGGAGAACAAGAAGTGACCTTAAATGACAAGGGACAGGTGAAGGGGCTCAACCCTGTGGCAGAAGTCCACTGAACGGGAAAAAGGGAGACTCTACTGGAAATATTAAGACACACAGCTACACAATGAAAAAGTCATGGCATTTAACTTAAGCTAGGGTTATCTTCAGGGCAAATAGGAGGGTCCAAGGGGAAGAGATGAGACCCCACCCCCCAAGCGTGTGTGAGTGTGTGCGTCCGTCTGTCTGTCTCCATCTTGCAGATGGAATTATCCTGAGGACACAGGATTCCTGCCTAGCCATGTTGACCTCAGTGAATCGGATGCCGCCTTACAGACCCACATAGACAAAAGCTAAGATTGCTCAGTAGTCAGCTGGGAGAAACTGGGTGCTAAGAGAAGCCAGCAAAGAGTCGAGTTCAGGAGCTCCCACAGTCAAGGAGCCCTCAGACCCCCAAGACAGACGCTGAGGAACGGAGGCAGCCACGCGGCTATTTGAGGCGGGGCTTTTACAGGAAAATGGCTCCTCCACCCCCTCTAAATATGCTCCAGTCTCTATTTACACCCCGCTGGTACACTCTCTCTAGAATCAGAGCAGCCTCTGAGCCACCCCCGTCGGATCCTACAGGGGCAGGACTCTGGGGTGACCATTTGAGCATGCAGTCCATTATCCCTAACAGTCTCTTCCTTGTGTGCAGAACCAGCCTGACAGAGACCTGTGGGCAGTGACTTTTTTCTTACCACTACTAGACCCACACCCGTCAGCAGAACATTCCTGGGCCCCAACTAGGTCTAATGCACCCCTCGACACCTGCCTGGAAAAAGTCTTCAAGACTATAAAACCTACACCCTTCTTCCTCTCCCATTTTCTGCCACTCCCCTCCACCCCACAGGGCTACACAAGGGCTTTCCACACTTCCATCTCAAGACCCTAACACAGAGAGCAGGAAAAGAGGGAGGAAAGACCGCCTGCGGTGGCCTTGTCACAGGTGGCGGAACTGACCTTGCCTGGGTAGGACATGGGGATCTCCAGGTGAGATAGCTCTGATGGGGGTGCCTAGGCTAATGTGTCACCATGCAAACAAGGTGTGGCCAAGCTGACCCCATCTGTTCTGGAGGTGTGGACGGGCCAGTCCTTAAATAGCTCAGGAGGTTAACATCTGCTGGGACAGCCCTCACACTGATGTGTCCTGCCGGGCCAGCCTAAGGGACAGGAAGCGTCGGAAGGAGTATCCCTTCAGAAGCACGCACAGTGGAGTCTGAGCTCCCTTCACCTGTCGCCTTCGCCTGAGCTTCCAACAACGGGTCACTCACTGATCAAGGGGCAGGCCCCCTCCCTTCCCCGACATCCTGTGTGAGGCCAGTGTGTGTGTGGCTTTGGCCTCCTGCTTGGCGGATGTGAGCACCGCCCCTCTACCTCCCACTGATAGTGCAGGCTGGGCTCTAAGGCACTGGGGCAGCTGCCTCTGTCTGTGCCAACTCAGATGCCCGTGGCTATTCTGCAAGGGCTGGTGTTGCTTGGGAAACTCGATCTCCCAAGGCTGAGCAGCAAACCCTGACTAGAGGATAATTTCCACGTAGATAGAACCTGGGAAGATCTCACAGGACAGAGGGAGTAGGCTGCTGTCAGGGCATCTGGGGAAAGAGCTAGCTAAGGCTAGATGTTCCTAAGCCCCTCCCTTGCATTATTTCAGTTAATTCCGACAATTACTGATACAATAATGGACTCAGGACTTTATCAAGTCGAACAGTAGGAGTCCGCCTGACTCCAGAACCCTCTGGTCACCTCTGATGACGGCTGCCGGGCTGGTATAGGCTTGGCCTCCAATCCTATTGTCATTCATCCTTTCTAGCCATGACCTGGTCCCACAACGCTTACAAAGGAACCTGGGTTCCTATGAGTATTCAATCCATGAAGGAGGCCCTTAAAAACACGGGAAGCCTAAACACATAAAATGCCCCACATCCCCACAGCAGGCTCCCCGGAAATGCAGCAAAGTGCACAGAGAAAAGCAGTCTGGGACAGTCTGACCGGGTCGCCAGGCCCAGTCTAGCCTCATCCTAGGACTTCCTCCCTGTGTAAACAGCTGTCCTCAGGAGTTACAGGGACAGAGTACAATGACAGGTCCATCCCCACAGCCACCGGGCACTTGAGACACTCAGATTTCATTTTCAGAGTTCCCATGCCTCCACCGTAACTCAAGGATCCCCCTCTTGTCAAGGCCTAACGTAGTAATGCTACAGACAGTTCTACCCACCAAGGGACACCCCAACCCCCTTTCGTTCTTTCTATTGCACAACTCATATCACCTCCCAAGGCTACGCTTATTTTCTGTCAGTCAGGATCTGCTACCCTTTCAAATGAAAGGAAATCCCACGACAGAGACCTCTGCTTTAAGGTGTACAGCCAGTGCCCAGGACCGAGACACAACGAGAACTTATTGTTAGGTCAATGATTAAACAGTCGGTCCAGAGATGACCTTAATTAAGAATGCTGAGGTGTCTGGGAGGTGGTGGTGCACACCTCTGATCCCAGCCGAGGCAGGTGGATTTCAGTGAATTCAGGCCAGCCTGGTCTACAGAACGAGTTACAGGACAGCCAGGACTATTACTCAGAGAGAAACTCTGATTTGGAAAAAAACCAAACCAAAACAAACAGACAAAAAGGAACGCTGGGGGGGTGGGGGTGTATAGGCTCCTTAGAGAATGTTCCTATCCTGCCCTCAAGACCCAGGCATATGGGTGTCATATGTGGCATCCTCTAAGGATACATTTGCAGCCCCTTCCCCTCCCCCCCCCACCGTGGCTTCAAGATATCCAACTCATTGGCCAGGAATATCCCAGAATGATATTATAAAATGATAATATTATTTTTCCCGGAAGTACCAAGTAAAGTCCTTCAGGAGAGGGCTCTGGTCTCTTGCTGAATTCCTAAAGGGTACAGTCAGGCACCTCCTGGCTTCCCTGTCCCCACGCCCAAAGGAGCCTCTCCTAGCTCAAGAATTCATCGTGGTTCCTGGGAAGGGCAAGAGTCTTCAAAGGGCCAGTGCCTCTGAGGCAGGGCAGACACAGAAAGCCATCTCAGAGGAAACTGGGCACAGCTGGGGAAGGCCTCCCTGGGATCTCTAGGGAGCCAGGACCGGGGAGGGTCCTCTCCTGAGCCCCGCCTAAACTGTGCCTGGGCAGAGAGAGGAAAACAAAAGTTGTCAAGCAAACTTGGCATGCCCAGGCCCAAGGAGGAGGGAGATAGCAGTGTCACTCGGAGATAAGAGAGCCTCTTGGAGCCTGAGTGCTTCTGGGAGCCAATGCTGCTCCAAGGGACCACCTAGGAGAGATAGCATCAGTTTTCCAGGTCCGGTGGTGCCCAACTCAGTGTCAACAGCTGCTCCTGGGGTCTTCCAGACCAGAAAGCTAACTAAGCCTCCCCACAAGGCCCCAGAGGCTCTGCAAAACCCATTCAGGTTCTTCCTCAGAGCAGCAAAGGGCAAAGGACCACAGGCTGATTACAAACCTTCCAGTGCCCTGCACCGCCTTTTCTCCCAGGGCAGGCAGCACCGGGGGAAAGAGGGCAGAAAAGACACCTTCCCTTCAAGGTCTTGAAGAAAGTCGGAGCCGCACAGGATTGTCTCACTCCCCTACCCCACCCTCACCACAGGGTGTAGACTGCATAGGGTATGCCTGGGTGGAGAGCAGAAACAGAGCAGGTTCTACACTCAGAAGACAGACACACACACACACACACACACACACACACACACACACGATATACACACACACTCAGAAGACACACACACACACACACACACACACACACAGATATACACACACACTCAGAAGACAGACACACACACACACACACACACACACACACACAGAGAGAGAGAGAGAGAGAGAGAGAGAGAGAGAGAGAGAGAGAGATCAGCCCATCAGCCCTCCACCCTGGCGTTCTCAAAGAGGAAGGGAATTTTTAAGAGCCAGGGAAAGAGGATGTCAGGCTAGGAGAGGCCAATACCCCCTCCTCACTGACTCCTGTCCTTATGATAAAACTCTGACCTTCAGCTTCGGTGATTTATTTCAAAATATCACAAAATTATGACCCCTCCACGGATTTTACAAATTCCCTCTTCAGGCCAGGAGTCCTCCTAAAGGCCTACATGGGGCTAACTGGTGCTTTTTTTTTTCTTTTCCCTTTTTTATCCTTCTAGGAAAGTTAACAGATTCTGGGGCGGGGACCCTGCTATGTAGTAGGACACAGGAGCTGGTGTTTACATTTCTCAGTGACCTCTGGGAAACTCAGTGTGTTAAGTAACAGACCTAGGGCTTTTCAGCAAGAACTGTGAGAGGGTTCCCTGTCATCTGATGCTGGGGATGAGGCTGCTACGTGGGGGAAAGACTGTAGGCAAAAGGGAGAAACCTTTTCTGCCTGGCTCCCACTTAAATGCAATCATTTGTACAACCATAGATTTCCATACCCTCTTGGTTTTTGAAAAAGAGTGTTAGGGCTGGAGAGATGGCTCAGCAGCCAAGAGCATTTTCCAGAGGACTCATGTTCCAGTTCTAGCACCCATACCAGGCAGCTCACAAACTGCCTGTAGCTCTGATGTCTTCTGATGGCATACACTAACTCAGACACTCATAAATACACACAAATTAAAAGTAAAATCAAGCTAGGCAATGGTGGCACACGCCTTTGATCCCAGCACTCAGGAGAGGCAGGTGATTTCCAGGCCAATGTGGTCTACAAAGAGAGTTCCAGGACAGCCAGAACTGTTACACAGAGAAACCTTGTGTCAACAAAACAAAACAAAGCAAAAAAAAAAAATCAAACCAAATCAAGAAGCTTGTCTTGCAGCCCCAATTAACCTCCAGTGTGTACCAACCTTCCTTCCTCAGGCTCAGGAAGGCTGGGATGACTAGTGAGCCACCTCACTCCTCTCCTTGCCTGTTTTTCAAATAATCAGGAATCATATGAGCCTTCCTTTTTTTCTGATTCTGTTGCTTATTCAGTATTATTCTATGGCCAACAAGATAGCTCAGCAGGTAAAGGCACCTGGCACCAAGCCTGATGACCCAAATTCAATCCTCAGGCCTGCATGGTGTTAGGAAAGAGCTCTCCTAAGTTGTCCGTTGACCTACACACACACACACACACACACACACACACACACACACACACACACCATAACATGTGCATACCCAAACATATATATGCTCACACATACAAGATAAAATTTAAATGTAATAAAAAAGACTAAATTTGTTTGCTTGTTTTGCTTTTCAAGATGGTTTCCCTGTGTAGCCTTGGCTGTCATTAGACTCGCTTTGTAGGCCAGGCTGGCCTCAAACTCAGAAATCCACCTGCCTCTGCCTCTCAAGTGCTGGGATTAAAGGCATGCGCCACCGTGCCTGGCTTGAGACTAAATATTTTGATAAAATTAAAATTATCCCAGACGGTAACTAAAGAGGGACCATAACTGCCCCAAGGAAGAGTAGAGATGCAGAATGTCCTAGGACCCGGAAATGCTTTCCAGGGAACTGGTCAAGGCTGATAGAGGACACCAAGAGCTTGCTTTGAGTCCTGTCAGATGTTCTGTGTGCAGACGACTCAAAACTACCGCACCCGCTGGCATAGCAGAACCCTCTCTTCCTCCACGCGTCTCCTGCCTTCTTGTGCACCAGCTTACACAGGCCCAGGGGATCTTCTCCCAAACTAACTCTAACTTTGCTTTCTCTTAGGCAGGCCACGGTATTTCGGCCACGCAGCGCAGCTTTCCCATAAGCATTTCCTTATTACCGTGACACACCCATTCTCTCCTGGCTCAGAATGGCCCCAAACAGAGTCTCTAGAGCCTGCATCGACATTAAGGTCCCCAAGGGAAGGGACTTATTTATCTAAGCCCCGCCCTCCGTACCGGAAGCTCACCTGTTGCAGGAGAAAACCCTCTACATCGCGGTTACCCCGGTTATGGCCACTTGCCACGGCTCAGGCCCAGTGCGCCCACCGACTGTCCAACCCGAATAAAAGCACAGCACACTTTCATTGGCAAGAATTTTCCACTCCTTGCCAAGTCCCAGAGTGGAACCCCCACCCACCGGTGGAAAACAGACTGGGTCTCAACACGGTCGCCTAAAGGTGTCCAAAGCGGTAGAAAGTCCCCACCGCTTCTACAAGAGACCCGGGTCCCCCCGCGGATTTCCTGCGTCGGAGGATTAGGAGGCACGAAGGGCGGGCAGGGCGAGCGCGCAGATGGCAGAGGTACGGGCTAAGCCGCCAAGGTAACACGCTCCAGACGCCGCTGGCGGGCGCGGGGTCACGGGAAGCCGTGTCGCCCGGCTCTGCGTCCAGGGGTCTCGCACGAGGGTCCGGGACTGGGTCTCCGCTCACTGCGTCCCCCGCACCCAGCCAGGCCACACACCTGTTCCCTGCTCCCGAAAGCCAGCACGATTGTGCAAACCCGAGTCCCAAGTTTGGCAATCCGTGTGGCGAAACAGGGAAGGACAAGTTCTCAGAGCCACGTTCTACAGGTGTCTTTCTCCGGGACGAGCCAACGTCGGAGATCCCGGAGAGCAAGGCAGACCTGGGCGCCGCCTTCTCCGACCCGCCCGGGGAAGCCCAGGGGACTCGGATCTTCGAGCGCCGCGCCGCGCCGCGCCGCCCCAATGGCCCGCGCCCCCTTGGACCGTGCAAAGCCAGGTAGGCTCACCTGCAATCGCGGGCCGGGCCCTGCCCGAGGCCTCGGCGTTCCTCGGCGCCCGTCACCCGCCGCTCCGGTTCCCGGCGCCGGCCCACGGGCTGCAGGGCGGCCGTCTCCTTCCTGCTCACCTCCGGCGCGGCGAGGGGGCGGAGCCGCCGCGATTTACATACAGGCCGAGCCTGCTGCGCCAGCGCCCCGCCCCGGCCCCGCCCCCTAGGCTGAGCCGACGGGGCGGGGGCGCCGCCAGGGAGCCCTCGAGGGCGGGGGCCGAGCTCCGGCCAATCGCGGCCCCAGGAGAGCGGGGCGGGGCAGCAGGGAGGAGACGCACCTAGCGCAGTGAGGCCGACCCCGCCCTCACTTGTGCGCACCTGGCCACAGGACTGCAGACTCCGCCAGCGTCCCACCACCTCCGGCAAGAGGAAGTAGTCCTGCTTCCTAGGGTGGATGCCAGTTGCCAGGGAAGGTTCCTCCAGCGGCCGTCCAGCTAGGCGGGATCATCAAAAGTGCGTTCCTTTTAACTAGATTGACCGGCAGGTGCAGGTGTCAGACCCCGGAAAGTAGGTGGTAAGGGAAGGAAGGCTTAGTGGCAAGACCCTAACCATGCCTGGGAACTCCCACTTCCGTCTTCAGAGATCCAAAGGGCTAGCCACCGCAGCAGGCTAGCTCAAGCTAGGGAGAGGCTTGGACACGTGGGGAAGGAACCTCTGAGTGGCTGGGGTCCAATCCTCTCGGCCACCACCCAGCTGCACTCAAGTTAGGACCAACAGGATGTCCTCTGGCATCCTTCAGAAGCCCGTCACCTCAGTATTCAAAGCCATGGTCGTGCTCTCCCACGGACGCTGTCCTCCCCCAGAGTGGACAAGTCAGGAATGAGGGGAAGGGTTAGTCCAGTAAATATATCCAATCACAGCAGAAAATATTTCTTTTAATGGCTTTGGCTTTATGGCACAAAGTAGGCACCCCCGTTTAAAGGCACAGAGTCCTCTCTTCTGCCCCATTTCTTGGGCCTCTGAAATCAAGTCCTGAGATTCAAGGGGGTCACTGCTGGGCAAGAGGGTATGGGCAAAGAAAGCCCCCCACAGCAGACCCCCAGGGCTGCAGACCACACTGGCCCACAGGCACTTCCGGGTGAGTCCTGACAGTGACATGGTCCCTGAGAGCAGTCCAAGTCCCCCAGAAAAAGCCGTCCCCCAGAGCTGAAGTCAGTGCCCCAGATCCCTGGGCAGTGTGAAGTCTCTGAAGCTGTAGAAGGAGATGTCACCATGATCTACCAGGGCAAAGATCAGGGGAACGTCCCCACTCTGATAGGTCAACCGCTTGAGGCTGTACAGGTCTGGGACAGGCTCATCAAATCTGTAGGAATAAAGATTAAACTGAGACGTAGTCATAGCCCACCATGGCCCCAGGCTTCCAGAACAGGAAGGCTGTAAGACAAAGCTAGGGAAACAAGAGCCCCTGGGCTCTGCTGTCTACAAACTCCCATGGCTTTGATGGGCTCTTCAGGAGAGCTTCAGTAGAGTGACAGCAGGTATGCACTGTCACCACTCTTAGCCAGTAAATCCCCTCACATCAAATTCCAAATTCCAGTAACAAGGAGCCAAGGATTTGGAAGCTTTGGTTCTTATGGCAGCAACTGGCCGTACGGCCTTAGACAGGTGGTACTTAATCCTTCTGGACCTCAGACCCTTTTCAGGGACAGACAAACCGGTGGCAGGGATCAAGGGATGGGTTGGCAGCAGCCAGGGTGCTGCCTGACCACCTCGTACCCACTAATGCACATTCGGACATAGGGTTTGCCAGGGTTGTTTTTCCGGAATGTAGCCACAGCGTCAGCCTGGTAAACATCGAAGCTGATCTCCAAGCCTCTGGACCTCTCCAGCAGCCTGAGGACCAAATAAGAAAAGTTATGACGAGGACAGTCTTCTCCCACCTCCCTCTACACCAAACCCTTTCCTACTAGCAGCTCTACAGAGCAGCTGCACCAGGCATGCACCCAGCGTCTTGTCTCTCTTCCCTTTCCCCTAGATGCAGGACAGTAGCTGCCACTGGAAGCTAAGTATGTGGGCAGGTGTGCCTGTGGCGATCCTGACTCACATCCAACTCCAGGCATCAAATCCCAGCTGCCGCCCCACCTGGCAGCCAGCGCCACGGGAGACAGTGAGTGCAGCGGAGACTCACCCGTAACCTCCGTCAGCAAGGTGTGTTGTCTGCAGCACAGAAACGTGTTGAAGGGCCGTGGCTACAAGGACAGTGAAAACAAGATGTGGAAAATGCACTCCTGTGACGCAGCCAAACCTGCTAATCAGGTTGGGACCACCAGCTCTACCAGAATGTGTTTAGTTTAAGTTATGTTCCACTTATCTGGTAACCCTACTCTACTCACCTACCAATCTACCATGTTCCCATGATGCCTTTAGGGAGTTCTGAACCTGATACTTCACTTAGCTCAGGCCACATACTTTGTTCCTTGTGTCTAAACACTGAGCTTTCCTCTTACTTGGCTGAAAACTCTGGTGCCGTGTTCTGGCTCATAGGCCATGAAGGGGAGGGACCCATAACCGGCTGCTGGCAAAGCCATCAGTATTCTTGGGTATGACCTTAAAGATGCAGGTACAGTTTTCATCCCCTACAAGTGTCCTAGGCAACGGTTCATCAGAAACCCTTCCCCGATGGGCTCTGCCTGTGTAGGGCCCACTACACTGGACAGTCTCCTCCCATACCTTAGGCCTCAGCCAACCCCGGTCAAAACATCCTTTTTCAGGGCTTACAATCCCAGTGGCCCAATGGGAATAGCAGGGAGGGGGTGGATACCTGGGGAATCTGCTTCTTCTGGGCTGAGCAAGGGCGTCACAGCCTGGCCCCACAGGTGTGGAGGGCGGGGCTGGTTCTTCTGCAGCTGTCGCCTCCGAAGCAGCTCCTTGTATTCCCGCCAGCTGGAGCAGCCCTGGACCTCGGGATCTGCGTTCACATCCTCCCGGAACTGCTGGACCTCTGCCTGCTGGTCCCGGTCTCTCCGGGAGAGCTTCTCCTTCCGCTGGTTCAGCTTTTGGCACCAGGACTCGGCATCTGTCCCTCGGCCAATGACATTGGCCGGGAGCAGCTCTGGGGCTGGGGCAGGCAGGAGGGTGTGGCGGCTATCTGAAGCCATGTTGGGGAAGGAGATCTGCTCAAAGTTCCAGCGTGGCTTAGGAGCCCCCTTGACTCCATTCTGGACTTTATCATCCTCTTGGTCACACCCCACATCCTCCCTAGACAGAGCAGGGCAAGGCTCTGAAGACCCCTGTATCTGAAAGGAGAGTCCTGAGCCCTTCCTGGGGCTTGACTCCTGGGGCTTCTCTGGGTACTGGCTATTCTGGTCACAGGCAGGTGGGCTGGAGGCTACCAGGCTCATGGGCGGCAGGGAGTTCTGCAGGGCCTTAGCCTTCTTATTAACAGACCTTAGAGACATGGGAGGAAAAGCAGCATATTTGTCTCCAGGACACGTATGTGCCACTGGACCTGAGGTGTACCCCCTGCTGTCTCCCCAAGCCTGCATGAGAACATTCCAGGCCTCTTCCTAATCGCTGAGGTCATGGACACTCCTTTGGGGTGGGGGACAACAACAGGGGAAATTACCGACAGCTGGGACTCCTCTTCCTCTTGCCAGCCCCATCCTCCAGGCACTGAGCATAGCCGTCCAAGTTAAGCTGCCTCTCATAAGGCGACACGACAGAGCTGTGGGGGGAGAACAGCAGGCAGGCAACAGATCCACCTTCTCAGACTGGTGCTGCCGGAGGGCTTGGGAGGGGGTGGCCAGGAGGACGAGTCAGAGGCCAGAGGCAGGTCCACACCCAAAGGAAGGGGACCTGGGAGCAGCCACAAGGGCCTAGTCACCCTTTTGCCCAGGTCCCTCTGACTGTCACCAATAATACTTCTGACCAGACGCTCCTAAAGAGCTGGCAATGCATGATTAATCAGACTAGGAGTATGGAGGTGTGTAGCCCTGGGTTCTATCCCCACAGTCACAGAAAACACGTAAATCTTCAATCACTGGGGAACAAAACCAAGAGGCAATAGAAAACTTGGAAAATACAGGGGAAAAAAAAAAACAAAACAAAACAAAAAAACCCCAAAGATGAAAACAAACCCTTTGAGCCGGACAGTGGTAGTGCAAGCCTCTAAACAAACCCTTTGAGCCGGACAGTGGTAGTGCAAGCCTCTAAACAAACCCTTTGAGCCGGACAGTGGTAGTGCAAGCCTCTAATCCCAGCACTCAGGAGGCGGAGGCAGTTGGATCTCTGATTTTGAGGCCAGCCTGGTCTACAATATTGAGTTCCAGGACAGCCAGGGCTACATTGAAAACCCCTGTCTCACAAAACCAAATCAAAACAAAACAAAATCTTGGATTCCCAAAGGTGACATTTTTCTTTTTTATTAATTTGGGGTGTGTTGTTTGTTTGAGACAGGGTCTCTCTGTGTAGCCCTGGCTGTCCTGGAACTCAACATCCAGTACATTTTTATTTCTTGCAAATACATACTACTATTTCTCTGTATGTTTTTGTTTTGTGTCCTGATAGAACTGACATTGCACTAACACACTACGCTAAAATATTTCCCCCCACTTACTAAGACATTGTGGGCTCAGACCTGTAACGAAAGGTTCTTTGTCCCAGTTGGTCCTGTGGCCCTTGAGCCCCAAATAAACACACTGCTGGCCAGTGGCTTAGGCTTCTTATTGGCCAGCTCTCTTAAGTATCAACCTATAACTACTAACCTATGTGGTTATGGATTTCCACGTGGTCTTGGCTTACTGGAGAATGCCAGACCTGCAATTCCTCTGCCTGCTACATGGTGACTGGCCTGGCAGGCTGTCCTGCCTACCTTTCCCAGAATTCTCCTCATCTCATAGCCCTGCCTATACTTCCTGCCTGGCCAATCAGCCAATCAATGTTTTATTCATCAACCAATAAGAGAAACGTATATAGTAGACTTCCCCATCACAGACCCTTATCATTATTAACATTCTTCCCTGCTGTCAGGGAGTGGGGAGGGGTATATGACAGAGGGAGAGGAAGGGGGAGAAAGGGAAGGGAGAGAGAGACACAGAGACTAATAGCAGAGGACAGCCTTGGGTATTATTTCTTGGGAGCTGTCTATCTTGTTTTGCTTTTGAGGTGGGGGTCTCTAGTTGGCTTGAAGCTCACTGATTAGGCCAGGCTAGCTGAGCCCCAGGGATCTGCCTGCCTCTGCCTGCCAGTGCTGGGCTCTGAGGGCCTGAGCTCGGGCCTTGTGCTTGCAGTGAGCCTCCTGTGCACACTGCCACTGTGAATTGTCTGTAGTTCCCAGTGCTTGCGGTTCAGGTGCCACACAGCCAGTGGCCACAGGTCTGTCCGCATTAGATCCAAACCAATTAAAATTATGAAATGACACTTTAAGTCCTGTCATTGCAGCCCGGGACATCTGCTGACTACACAAGTCCGTGATGACACTGCTTTAAGAAAGAAAGCAGTTTGTGTGGGTAAGGTCTCCACTGTGGAGCCCTTAGCAACCCTGCAAAGGGATGATGTTCTGTGACCATTCTGCTCTTCCTCAGCCAAGAGTTCAGGGCCTGGCATGAGAGGGTGCTCAGTAATATTGCATTCGGAGTGACAGAACAGTCCCAGGAGGAACTCCTACACAGAGCCATGCCCGCCTTCCCAGGACTCGTCCCACTCTGGGGAGCTGGTTTAGAGTTGGGGGCTGAGCATGTAACTGTGGAGGTTTCTCTACTCTAAGTCTGAGGGTGGCTGTGGCATTCGGCAACGCTGGACCACTGGGTAATGGAGGGAGATCTAGCCCAGTATAAGCCATGTGAAACCCACCTCAATTGTCAATCCCTCACCAGCTCCTCATCCATGCAAATGCTTCACCTACAGGCCTACAGGCCTACAGGCCTACAGGCCAGGCGCTGGCCAGTGCAGCTCTGTCTCCATGTCCAGTGAGCTGCAGGTACCTGGTCACTACCTGAGCAGGGGCCAAGTTTGACATCCCAGGAAAAAGTGCAGTAGCAATGCAATTCAGCCCAGGAAAATGTGCAGCGATGCAATTCAGCCCAGGAAAATGTGCAGCGATGCAATTCAGCCCAGGAAAATGTGCAGCGATGCAATTCAGCCCAGGAAAATGTGCAGCGATGCAATTCACCCCAGGAAAATGTGCAGCGATGCAATTCACCCCAGGAAAATGTGCAGCGATGCAATTCAGCCCAGGAAAATGTGCAGCGATGCAATTCACCCCAGGAAAATGTGCAGCGATGCAATTCAGCCCAGGAAAATGTGCAGCGATGCAATTCACCCCAGGAAAATGTGCAGTGATGGAATTCAGCCCAGGAAAATGTGCAGCGATGCAATTCAGCCCAGGAAAATGTGCAGTGATGGAATTCAGCCCAGGAAAATGTGCAGCGATGCAATTCAGCCCAGGAAAAAGTGCAGTGATGCAATTCACCCCAGGAAAATGTGCAGCGATGCAATTCAGCCCCCCCACCCCCAGCCTCTCTGTTGAACACCTCTAGCTCAGACCCAAGATGACACACGAAGCCAAATGTCCCAAGTAAGGGGAGGCCACTTTTCACATGAGAACTTAGTCAGCTGGGTCCCAGAACAGCAGTGAATGGGAATCAAAGGAAGGACTCACCTTAGCTGGAACCGACGAACCACGTAGCCTAGCCTCTTCAGGTGGCTGAAGACCTCAAGAGAACAGAAGGAAATCTTAGATGCTCTTATGGTTTGCATGTTTGTTTGAAAGGCGCTTGTTACACAGCCCTAAACATCCTGGAACTATGTAGACCAGGCTGGCCTCAAGCTACTCAAAAGGAGTATTTCCCCCTCTACCTCTAAGTGCTAGAATTACAACACATATATTACTACACCTGGGTTACACATCCATTTGTCCATCGGTTCCCTTTGTCGTGGTCCCACTTCCCACCCCCCACACACACATACACACCTGCCCCAAGAGAGACAGGGTTTCTCTGTGTAGCCCTGGCGGTCCTGGAACTTACTTTGCAGACCAGGCTGGCTTTGAACTCACAGAGATCCACCTGCCTCTGCCTCCCCAGTGCTGGGGTCAAAAGTGCACACCACCACCGCCTGGTTTCGATGATCATTCTTTATAATAACTTAGTTGTTTCTCTAAACACAAGTCATTTCCTATACCTCCCTAAACTTCCTATCCTATATAGCTACAGGTGCCAAACCATGGGACTTCTTGGACCACATTCCATTATAAACATTATCCTTGATAGGCCTACTGGTTCAAGTTTGTAATCCCAGCTACTACGGAGGCTGAAGTAGGGGATCACAAATCCATGGCCAGCCTGGTGTATAGCCTTCAAGTCCACACTGCAATTTCAAAAGTCCCTGTCTCTTACCAGTGTTGGTGGTGCACGCCTTTAATCCTAGCACTCGAGAGGCAGATGCAAGCAGACCTCTGTGAGTTCGAGGCCAGCCTAATCTACAGAGTGAGTTCCTAAAACTAGAAATCATCTACAGTTTACAAACTTCCAAGATTATACTTGTAGCGTTTATCTCATCCTACGTTCTTGGTTATATGCAATCCTGTTGAATGTCCGAGAAGCACCTCAACATTACTTTGTATGAAACAGAACATTTTTGACTCGTCCCATTCTTCCAAAATAAGTGCCCACCTGCCTTCCCAGGTAGATGATACCATATCAGTCATATCAGTCACACTGGCATTAAGCCTTGATTCTCTCAGACATCCAACCCATTGGTAACAACCCGTCTGTTCTTCCATTCCTGATGGGATGCCCTTCTGTATCTATGTTTCTCTTCCATCTTCACATTCCTGAGATAGTTTTTTCTGCCCACTGCCACCCTATCCCAGCCTCTACCTTCTCTTACCTGAAAGAATATTCCAGGATAGATCTTTTTTCTTTCCTAAGTTTTTCTTCTACCCAACACTCAATTCTCCATAAAAATCAATGTTTTTGCCACCCCTCACCCCCACCTCAGACAGAGTTTCTCTGTAGCTTTGGAGGCTGTCCTGGAACTCACTCTGTAGACCAGGCTGACCTCAAACTCACAGAGACCCACCTGCCTCTGCCTCCCAAGTGCTGGGATTTAAGGCATGCACCACCAATGCCTGGCTTCTTGTTTACTGTTTAGTAGTTCTGTTTTCGACTGGGTTTCATTATGTACCTCCAAGCTGGTCTTAAACTTGAGATTTTCCAGCCTCAGCTTCCAGAATGCATGTATGGTTAGCCGTGAGAGGCACTCCTGACTTTCTGTTTTGTTTGAGACAGAGTCTCTCTACATAGTCCAGGCTGTCCTGCAGCTAGTTATGTAGACACAGCTGTCTGGGACTGAAAAAGTTCCTCCTGCTTCTGCCTCCCAAGTGTGGGACTAAAGGCGTGCACCACCACACCTGGCTACTTACCAACTGTTTACTATCCAACTGTCCCCATGGACTATAAGCCCTATCAGCACAGGCTCCAAACTATCCTACAGCCATAGCACGAGACTGTGCTTGCAACCTCAAAGGTACCTGTCACTACTCATCGGATTGACAAACGGGAGACTCCTGGTGGCGACTGATACCTGATACTGTAGGAAATTCAAGGTGTCCTCAGTCAGCAGCAGCTGGTAGGCCTCTTGGATAGACAGTGGTAGGTCTTGGTAGAAGAGCTGAATAGAACCCTGAAGTAGAGCAAGAGCTTAGCTGTGTGTATCCTTCCGTCCGTGCCCAAGCCAAATGGGGTCAACTTCTTGGCTCTGACCTTTCCCCAAACACCTAGCATCACGCATGGCCAACTAGGAAAGAGGATCGGGACCCGGGCGGCCTGTGTGTGGTATTCTTTTCTATCCTCCAAGTCGGCTTGTAATTTCACTGCAAACACAATTCTGACTTTTTCCTGGCCCACCACCATTCCTTGGTCTGAACACCCTCTCCACGGCCGCGGGACCCCACTCACACACTCCAGCAGATACAACGCCTCTTCGGGGTGAAGCCGCTGCCGCCCTTGCTCTGAGTAGCCCATGGTCTGCCAGAATTTCCCCTGCGGGGCAGGCAGCAGAGCAAGTGTCACAGAGCAGCTGAGGGGACAGAGGAAGGGGGCCCCCAGCCGCGGGGATGCTCGTGCCGCTCACCGCAGGAGACTTCAGCTCCACAAAGCCCTCTTCGGGTCTCCACTCGGCGGCCACCAAGCTGCCCCTGGGGAGGAGCGGGGAGCAAGCGATCGGTCTGCACGGGCAGTCCCCGGCCCCCGCCCACCCGGCCCACCCGGCCCGGCCCCCTCACAGGCGTTCCACGCGCTCCTCCGCCAGCAGCTGCCACAGCTCCTGGCGACACAGGCGCAGCCGCTCGGCCTGGGCCTCGGAGCCGTCGGGGAGGAAGTCCTTGGGGCCATGCGACCGCTGGGGCAGCTTCTGGGACCGCGAGCGCGCGGCGCGGAGCTCCGAGGCGCTGGGGAGGGGCGGGGACACGCGGTCAGCACCCCGCGGCCACCCCGCTCGGCCCCGGGCCCCACCCACCCCACGCCACCCCACGCCACCCCCGGGGCCCGCAGCACCTGAGCACACGCCCCGCGGGAACCTCCACCGACGCGGGGTCCGAGTCCGGCTCCATCGGGCCGCCGTCTGCGGCTGCGCGCGCACCGCCCAAGCCCCGCCCCGGCCCCACCCACCCCGGAACTCCGCGCGGTCCTAGCGCCCGCGGACGCGACCTGCGCTCTACTCCCGACCGCAAGTCCAGCCCCTGGCTTCGCGCCTTCCCACCTGCCCCGCGTCCCAACACGTGTCCGTCCCTCAGACCGCGGGAGCGAGCTAGAGATGCAGGTTCCCGGATGTGCGGAAACTCACCTACTCTGTTCCCAGCGCTTCTGGGTCCCCCCCCCCGTCTCTAGTAAAACTTTACCTGGCGTCTGGGAATGTAGTGTGAACCATCGCACGCGTGACCCTCCGCTCCGCAGCCCTGACCCGCCTGGTGCTCCACCACCAAGAGGAAAGAGATGCTAGAGAAGGGAGGGCAGAGAGTCCTCGAATAGCAGCTTTGCAAACTGGAGGCCACGTGGAAGGTCAGGAGTGGTCCAGAGACCTTCGGAGAGGGACAGAGCATCTGTCCAGAGCAGCCCCGAGCAGGGCTCAAAGGCCAGGGGTGGGGGCGCTGTCCGGCTCACACTGGTGCTGAACCGCCACCCCAGCCTCCAAGCGCACCTCCTCAAGGCTGGGGTCCCCGCCGTGACTCCGCGACGCGTCCTCACGCTCACCACCAGGTGGCACCATTGCCCCAGCCAGCCGCCGTGGGTCAGCGACTCTGACCGTGGACGAGGTCGCTGCGGGCAACCCGGGAAGAGATGGGGCGAAGGAAGAGGAAGGGATCCCCGCCCTGGTGGGGTCCTCAGGCTCAACTGCCAAAACACCCTCTATTGTCTCCTACTTATGCACACCTCATTTTCTGGTCTGGACTTAGAGCCCAGACTCTCTCGGGAACCCCAGCCAGCACGATGCCACTTTGCACCCCCAAGCAGCTTTACCTGCGCGCATGCGCTGATCCCAGTGGCTCTGATCCCGACTGGCTGGTGGGGGCGGGGCCTAGTGAGGATTGGGGCGGGACCCAGGGTGCTGATTGACAATCCGACTGCGCGGCTGGGACAGTCCCCAGATCCCGATCCGGCGGGGGGGAGGGGGGAGGGGCGGGATTTCCTGCGGGAGGCGCCGAGCCGGCCTTGGAAAGGAGGAGAAAGGGGTTGGTGGGGGGGGGGGGACAGTGGAAGCCAGCGTCCGGAGTGCCCGGGACTGAGCACCGCCAGCCGCACCCCCGGCGGGGCGGCCGGGAGAGGTGAGACTGCGGGCCCCCGGCTGCGGCTCGGAACCCTTGAGAGCAAACATACGCAAACTAACTTTTCTCGTCTGATCGGAGGGCGCCTCCATCTCTCTGCTCCTTCCGCCTTCTTCGAGCCCCCCTCTTCGTTGTCCTCTGTCTATCCCTCGGATTCTGGACTCCCCGGGTCCCTCTGGCCGCTTTGTTCCCGGGGTCGGCCGCGGCTGGGCTTGGCTGCGGGGAGCTGCGCGGCGCTAGAGGGGCATTCCGAGGGGCGGGGGAGCCAGCCGACCCCAGGCACTGCCAGGAGCACCCTCCCCCGGTGCGGGTCGCGGGTTTTGAGGAGGAGTGCCCTCCGGCTTGGACTTAGGATTTACAAGGAATGAGGGGTTCCCCACCTGGGCCCCAGGCCTGCACGAGTCTCATGCCACAGGATTCTGGCAGCAAAATCACCGCCACCGAAGAACTGACTTGAGGTTTTTTGCGGGAAGTCGAGGGTTGGGGGTTCAGGTTCAGGCTCGGGAGGCAGTTGGCTAGCAGTGCCCAAGCCCTGTCCTCACTGTCCCAGATGCCCCCTTACGCCGCAGAAGCAGCAGGGGAGGGTTAGCAACAGGTGCTGTTCCCTATCCAACAGGTAGACCGCCCCCAGAAAATGAGGGGCATAAGCTCCCCACTCCACCGTCGAAGTGGAGCTGGGATGTTCACTTAAGTGAAGCCCGGACCGTGAGGAGTCTGAGGGCAGACACCTTGGACGGGAGTGACCCCTGCCCATCTGCAGGGGCCACTCTTCCAGGCCCTACCTCTTGGCCCCGCCTGTAGTCTGTGGGTGTCAGAGCCTGGGGCTGTGGAGAATGGGCTGCTGGCCCTGCCTACCCCAGTGTCTCCTGCTGCCAGGGCCCCTCCTGCCCAAGGTTGAGGAGCTGCCCGGTGCTGTGGAACACAGGCAGCTCACCCCTCCCTCCTGCAATGCCACCCTCTCCCCTTTGCATGTGTATACGTCTCTCCAGTACTGCAGCCTCCTCCCCTCCCGGAGCGGCTCAGACCCTCCATGACTCCCAAGGCAGCCATAGTTATTTGGGGCTCTCTAGAGGTCCTGTCTTGTTCCTTCTGTGTTCTGTTTCCTGGCTGTGACCCAGCTTTTGAGCAGAGGACGTGTGCCTTTTCCAGACCCCCAGGACTTCTCCATGGCCGCTGCCTCCGGCCCGAGGGAATGGTGACTGCTCTCTGGATGGGCATTGGTGCTTCTGAGCTAACCCAGGAAAATTGGCGGGCCTGGTCCCGGCCCATCCCAAGGCCGTCGGAAGCTGCAGGCTGATCTTAGTCCAGATTTCCACAGTCTCCTCCCCCTAGAGACTGGCTTTCCTGCCGGTGGCCGCAGCTCCCTGAGCACCTTGAGGGACTACATCTCTGCCTGACAAGCAGTCCATTGCCTGGGACACAGACTTGTTCCCCCAGGACCAGGAGTCCTCCAAAGACCCAGGCATGGCGAACTGACACTCGCTCGGTTGAACCAGCGCCCTGCTTCTTCCCGGACTCTGGATCCCAGAGCCTGGAGCGGTGCTCAGAATGGGTCGAGAACAGGAACTGATCCTCGCTGTCAAGAACGGAGATGTGACCTGTGTGCAGAAACTGGTGGCTAAAGTGAAGGCTGCAAAGACAAGTGAGTCCTTGGTGGGAAGGCATCCAGCTGTGGCCGCTTCTGAGTACCCAGGCTGTAGAGAGAAGCTCGGAGGGGGGGGGGGCGGAGGGGAGGGCCACTCCAACTTGCAGGCTTGAGGAAGAAGGACTGTCGTGTTGTAGACAAGACAGCCGGGGAGGAAAGCGGGCTCCTTCTTGCTCCGTGTCTCCAGGCAAGTCACTTAACAGCTCTGAGCCCGGGGACCCTGGCCTGCGAAGTGAGCACTCGGTTTATGCTTTCGTTGCTTATTGTGTACCAGGCTCTGTTCTAAGAACTGGACCGAGCTTTGGAGGTTGCCTGTTGGTAGCTGGCTTTTCGGATGCGTCCTTTGGTTCCGTGGGACTTGGTTATGGGATGGGAAAGTCTGAATAGAGAGCCTTGACCACCCCCCAACCCCATCCACATACAACCATAGCTTCCCTGTGTGTATGTCTGAACTTCGTGAGGATGTGTGGAAAACCTCTCTGGAAACAGCCGTTGGGTCTCTGGCGTCGTGGGTTGGTTGGTCTGGGGCTGTCTCTGTCAGGCTTAGAACCCAGGACCTGACACTTGGCACACAGAGCTTTACCACCCTGGGCGTCGTATGCCCATCCCTCAGAGAGCAGTTTCTCAGGGACTCACAACATCATGTGGACTAAAGGTCCTTTCTCCCCAGACCACCCGCCTGTGTTCCTTGGCAGTGGGGCCAGGGCTAATTTTCTAGCAGTTTCCACCGCCCTTAAGGGTGGTCAGAGCTGGATGCATGGATGGCCACTAAGCCCCAGCTCTCAGGACCCCATCTCTGTTTGGACACAACCTCTCACACCCACCCCAGGAAACCCACCTCAGAACCCTGGGCTCTTCCGGACCGTGAGGCTTGTCTCCTTCAGGACTTAAATCAATGGATATTTACTCCCACTCCTCTGGGGCCAGAGAAAGCGTTCCCTGAGGAGAGGGTCTCCTCTGTAGCACTGGGGCTTTAACCCCAAGACACACCTGGGTCTCGTACACAGGAAGGAGTCCCCAGGCTACTAGGAGACATCTATTATCCCCACCCACACCTTGGAGTGTTGGTGCCAGAAGGGAAGACTCTAATGGCGTGCACCCACCTGCACAGCAGGGCGGAGACCCAGCCGTGAGGTGGAGCTGTGCCCCTAGGTCCTTTCATCCTGGGGAAGCCATGAGGGTGGACAAGATAGAGGAAGGTGCCGAGCTGGTCCCCAGGAGAGGGCCCGAAGGGCCAAGTGAAGGCGCTGGGCTCCCTGCTCACCTCTGTGTTGCTTTTGGCCACCTGCCCGGTGGGGCCTTGGTCACACTGCTGCTGGCCTCAGCCCTGGCTGCCTCAGAGAGGGAGGCCCATTGCAGGGTAGTAGGAGGGGTTGGCTGGTGGCGGGAACCTCGCAACTAGGCATATCGGCTTCAGAAAATGTCCTGTGGCGAAGTGTAGGGCATGAAGTTCCTTCCTCCCTCCAAGGTGTGGATTCTCTCACCCATACAACCTACCGGTCCACACACAGGGTGACACGGGCCTGAGCCTCCTCATTAAGTCCCTGCACCCGGCCTCCCGTATTGTCCTCTGAGAGGCCAAAGACCACAGGTGACCTCTGTAAGCCTTGGAGTTTATGAAATAGTGTAACCCCCTGCTTCCTGACAGGTAGGTTTTTCTGTATCCATTACACAGGTAAGGGAAAGTGACTCTCAGAGGTTAGTGACTTGCCCACGGTCACATAGCCCTGGGGTCAGATGAGAGATAAACCTGTGTGCTTCCCTGTCTGTTCCCATAGTGATCGCTGGTTTCTGTTCCTGTCAGTGTCACCTGGGGAATGTTCTGAACACACAGAGCCCCCAGATTAAAATTATGCTACAGAGCCTGGGACTCTGTGGACGATAAAGCTTAGTTGAGTCCAGTGCAGTTCTCCCAGAGGGAAGAAGGGTCCTGCAGCAAAGCAGAGGACGGAAAGCCTCTAGCTGACTATATATGTCAGCCTGCGTGCCCCCCCCCCCAGGTCCTCTTCGCTGCTGCTGGGACCATTGCACCTTCCCTCTGCCCCGCCCCAGCTTCCTCTGAGGTCTCCTTTCTTGGCTAGAGGAAATGGATGGGCTGGGCTGGGATGGCTGGCTGGACTCACATCCTTTGCTTGGGCCTTGGGCCTGAGACACGGTGACCCTTCCAGTCCCAAAGCCAAGCTGAGGAAGAAGGTTATGCCACAGCGGAAGTAACTGGAGCCGCCACCAGGAACCAGGACCCTCCGCCCTCCTGCCAGGGTCCCCAGCCCAGTTTCTGTGGGCCTCTCCTCTACCACCTTTCCGGCTATTGTTCTGGAAAGAACAGAGCCACCTATCTGGCCCTGCCCCTGTTCCTGTGTCCCTCCTGTCATTGTCTGCCCCTCCCTAGAGTGGACACATCCAGCCACCTAGCTGCTCCGGCCTGGGCTCTCCTAAGGGACAGGCTAGTGAAGGGAAGGCTCTCTGAAGGACTCTTGTTCTCTTCTCTTGGATCTTGTCTTCACTGAGGCATAAAGAGGCACCGTGGGGGTCAACGTCACAGCCCAGAAAAGACAGAGTAGCCTTTGGGCCGTGCACTTCCTGCTTCCGAAGCTCCTTTCCCCTACCCCCCCCTACAGGTTCTGTGTTATAAGAACTGTCGGGGTGAGAGGAAGGCTGGGCGGTCTGCTTAACTCCAGCAGCACCACGCAGTCTGTCCTGCCCTTCTTGGTTCTGTATTTACCTTTTTAGTACAGAGCCCTTCAGCTCCACCTATGTGCATCTGTCCCTCCCTCCCTGTCCCTCGCTTCCCTCCCTGATGGAATGAGGCCCAGCCTCTCCCAGACTGCTGGGGTATTTGGGGGCCCATTAGGGCCTGGGGGGCAGGCCTGGACCAGCATGTTTGGCACCCTGCCCAGCCTGGGCTGAGCCAGGCCCACTCCTTCCAAGCAGGGTGGGTTCCGGCAGGGTGCAGGGGCCGCCTGTGACAAGGGTTCTTTCCCGACACCTCAAGGACCTCCCCAGCATGGTCTGCGTGCCGGTGGGTCCTCCCGAGAGTGTCCTGTCCCAGGAGGCAGTGTCACTGCTTCTCTAGAGAGGGGCCCACCAAGTCAAACTTGTGGGTGTGGAGTCAGTCGGCAGGCGTTCCCCAGGCAGGCAGAGATCCACTGGAACGCCGGAAGACAGTTTGGGTACGGTGCCCCGGTGTCGTGGGCAACATGAGGTGTGCTAAACTGTTATGGTTGTCACCAATCATGTGCTCACAAAGGACAGACACTACCTGACCACCTCTGGGGGCAGATTCTATGACCAGCCTATCTTTGTGGGGATCAGATCCTGTAGGTTAAGTGGCCCAAATTGGCAAGGCTGATGCATGGGCCAGTGGTGTTCGCATATTCCATATGGCCCTGCCCACCAGGTCCTACTCAGGGGTGCTTGGAGCCCAGTCTTCTCTCTGCCCTGGCATACTTGAGGCCCCCCCCTCCGTTCTTTCAATGCCTGTTCCCCTCAGCCTGACAGGACAATATGACTCTCTCCCTAACCCATTCAGGCAGGAATGCCAACCATGTACCCCGTGGGCCTGTCCTATTGAAGGCATGTCATGCCAGTACCCCTTCCCGCCCCCTTTGGCTTCTATAAACAAGCTGGGCAGGGGCTCTGGCAAAGCCAGGCTGCTGCAGTGGCTTACTGCCCTCTTCGCCCTCGAGCCGTAGGGACGGGACCTGTAAAAGGCCATGGGGCAGGTGCTCTTCTGTACACCGAAAGGTCGGTTGGGTCCTTGGATGTGGGTAACGGGAGTGCCTGGCGAGGACAGGGCATGGACACAGCCGTTGGTGCCATGTGCCCTGATGTCCCCTCTCTTGACTCCCCCTCCCCCTCAGAGCTCCTGGGCTCCACAAAGAGACTCAACATCAACTACCAGGATGCCGACGGGTGAGTGTACTGCCAGGTCAAGAGTGGGGTCCTGGGATTGGGTGGGGGGAAAGGGCCCTGGAGCCCAAGTCCCCTCCCTCAAACTCGGCCCTTGAAGCGTGTTTGCTGAGAGCTCTGGGTCCTGCCTGTGTAGGGCCGGAGGGAGGGGGTCCTGCCCACCCACCTGCCCGTGGAGTTAGCCCTGAGCAAGAGGAGGGGCCCCCTTTTCTCCCTGGAGGGTAGGAGCCCTTCGGGCTTCTGCTCCCACGGCCCCCTCCTCTGGGCAGGCCGGGTGGGGGATGCCAGACAAATGGGCCTCTCAGGCAAGACACAGAGCCCTTTCATGCTGTGGCCCGGTGCTGTGCGCTCCCACGGCAGGGCTGGCAGGCATAGGGGGGCAAGTAACCCATCACTGCCGGCCCCCAGAATGAGCTTGGGGTGGAAGGCTATTCACTGACACCCCCTGTTTTGTGTCCCCCATGCCAGATTCTCTGCTCTCCACCATGCTGCCTTGGGAGGGAGCCTGGAGCTCATAGCCTTATTGCTGGAGGCTCAAGCCACTGTTGACATCAGAGACAGCAATGGTGAGAGCAATGTGGGAGAAGCAGGGCCTCGACTACAGCCCTGGGGACCAGAGCTCGCTCCTGTTAGGACACACTGAGAGGTGTGTGGGTTCCTTCTCGGAGCCCGTGAATGGCTTCCTTCTGGAGAGAGTATAGAAATCATATCTCCCAGTACTTAGATGAGGAAGCTCAGGGAAGTTATAGTCCTGTCCTGGGTTTGTAGCTCATCTGTGGTGGGCACAGCGAGAACTCAGACTTCAGCTCCACTTAGGACCTTTTTCTAACCAAAGCCGATGAAGCTTGCATTGCTCTATGTATGTAGTTCTTCCCTTCCCTTCCAGCCATTTAGATCCCTTGACCCCCTTAGCATCTCATTTCCTCCTGCCAGGCATGCGTCCCCTACACTACGCAGCCTGGCAGGGCCGGCTGGAGCCTGTGAGGCTGCTCCTGCGGGCTTCTGCGGCCGTCAACGCTGCCTCGCTGGACGGCCAGATCCCTCTGCACCTGGCTGCACAGTATGGGCACTATGAGGTGGTAAGTGAGCCCGCCTGGGGGGCTGTGGGAGCAAGGAGCCAGGCGGGGCCAGCCTCCCTGACTTGGTTTCCCCATCACAGTCAGAGATGCTTCTCCAGCACCAGTCTAACCCATGCCTGGTCAACAAGTTAAAGAAGACGCCTCTAGACCTAGCCTGTGAATTTGGGCGGCTCAAGGTGAGGTCTATAGCCCCAGGGTGCTGGGTGCTGGGTGCTGGGTGCTGGCTTCTGTTTAGTCTTAGGAGGGGACTCCAACTGGGTACTGCACACTGTAGGTGGCCCAGCTGCTTTTGAACAGCCACCTATGTGTGGCACTGCTGGAGGGAGAGGCAAAGGACCCGTGTGACCCCAACTACACCACACCCCTGCACTTGGCTGCCAAGAATGGCCACAGAGAAGTCATCAGGTACCCCAGGGGACCCACCCACTTCCTCAGCCTCTTCCTGTGGGACCATTAGTTTCTAACCAGTGCCTCCCTGCTGCTTGTTAAAATTATTATGCATATGCATGTGTTCTGGGGGCGGGGTGCGTGCACGTGAGTATGGTTACCTGCAAGAGACCGTAGAGCTGGAATTCCAAGTGGTTATGAGCTGTCCGGTGTGGGTGCCGGGAACTGACCCGGGGCTCTCTGAGAGCAGCACCCCCTTAACCACTCAGTCACCTCTCCAGTCCTCTGCTGCCGCTTCCATTCCTGGTTTCAATGCCACAGTCCCCACACCCCTGGCAATCAGCTTCTCACACCCTCTGCCCGCCACAGGCAGCTCTTGAAAGCTGGCATTGAGATCAACCGTCAAACCAAGACAGGCACCGCACTCCACGAGGCTGCGTTATACGGCAAAACCGAGGTGGTGCGGCTGCTCCTAGAGGTGGGTGTGGGCACAACGGGCCCTGCCATTATGTGCTGAGGGTAGCCGGGAAGGCCGTGACCTTTTGTGGCGCTCGGAAAAAAGGCCTCACTTCCTCTGAGCAGTGCTGAAGCCTGTGGCTGGAGAGCAGACCCGACTGGTTTAGACACCAAGTCTGTCTCTTAACCTGATGTCTGAAACTTCATGCCTCTCATCTCTAAAGGCCGGGATTGATAACAGCACCCACGTCCTGGGGAGTTGGGAGTACTAGAGGAGAAATGTCAGGCAAAGTGCTTGGGACATACTCCTGAGATACTGTGAACCCTAGGGAGGCGTGGACGTGAATATCCGGAACACATACAACCAGACGGCGCTGGACATCGTGAACCAGTTCACAACCTCCCAGGCCAGCCGCGAGATCAAGCAGCTACTTCGGGGTGAGGGGGAGGGAGAAGGACGTAGCGGGGGTTGGGGGGGCCTTTACAGTGGGTGTGGTGGGAGAAGTCAGCTGGGGACACCGCAACGGACACCTGCCCTACCCCTTCTCTCAGAGGCTTCAGGGATCTTGAAGGTTCGGGCGCTTAAGGATTTCTGGAACCTTCATGACCCCACCGCACTCAATGTCCGGGCAGGAGATGTCATCACGGTAAGGGGCCTATACATCCTTCGTAAGACGGGCAATTGCAGTGACTAACATGGGCATGTGCTGTGGTGCTAGGCCAAGTTAAATCCTTATATACTCTTTCATATAACCCTTTTTAAATCTAGGGAACATTGGTACCGTTATCGTTTCCTTTTGAGATGGCAAAGTTGAGGCTTAGAGAAGCTAAACAGACTTATCCGGGTCACATATCTAATGAACTTATCCGGGTCACATATCTAGCAAGTGGTACAAGGAGATTGGGCTGGCACTGGTGACCAAGCTGGGTAGAGGTCAGCTCTGTGCGGGGAAGAGCCGGACCAGGCCGGCTGGACCAAGCTTACAGAGACAGCCACTGGCACGTGCTCAGTGTAGTGACTGTCCTTCCCACCCACACCCTGTCACAACAGGTGCTTGAACAGCACCCCGATGGCCGTTGGAAGGGCCACATCCATGAGAGCCAAAGGGGCACAGACCGTGTTGGCTACTTTCCCCCGGGCATCGTCGAGGTAGTCAGCAAGCGGGTGGGCATACCCGTGGCCCGTCTCCCCTCTGCACCCACCCCGCCGCGGCCAAGCTTCTCCCGGATGTCACAGCCCTGTGCTGATGACCCCCTGCCACCTCTCACCTATGGCCAGCTCCCTCGGGTGGGCCTCAGCCCAGACAGTCCAGGTACATTCTCCCAGAAGGCAGTGCGGGGCACTGGGCGCTGGCAAGTTGTCAGTCAGCTGTTAGCCGTGCCACCTCTGACCCTCATGCTTTTGCCCCCTGCAGCAGGTGACAGGAATAGCGTGGGCAGCGAGGGCAGTGTAGGCAGCATCCGCAGTGCTGGCAGTGGGCAGAGCTCTGAAGGCACCAATGGCCATGGCGCTGGCCTCCTTATTGAGAATGCTCAGGTAGGAGAGGTCAGTGGGGCCTGGTCAGCGCCTGCTTGTTGCCTGTTGTCTTGTACTGAGTAGCCTCTGTGTGTCTCTAGCCACTGCCCTCTGCCAGCGAGGACCAGTTGCTGTCGGGCCTGCACACCCCATCCCTGGCAGGTAAGAAGGGCAAACAGGACGGGTATTGGCTGGGAAGTACAGGTGGGGAGGTAAGGCCACGCCCCTGCCCATCCCTCCTCCAACCACTTATGATGTCTCTTCTCTCCTTCCTTGAAGACGACCTGAGCCACCGCCCCCTGGCCAGTTATCGCTCTGGGGAGACGTTCACCCAGGATGTGAGGCCACAGCAGCTGCTGGAAGGGAGGGTGAGGTTTCTGCTGAGAAATGTGCTTCCCACCCCGGCAGAGTCGAGGGCGCTAGTACCCACTTAGACCTGGCCCTGGGGAGGCCACAGGCCCTTTCTCAGCCGACTTCTCCGTCCCATCTCACTCCATGCCTCAGGATGCGCAGGCCATTCATAACTGGTTAAGTGAATTCCAGCTGGAAGGCTACACCGCCCACTTCCTGCAGGCTGGCTACGATGTGCCCACTATCAGTCGAATGACACCTGAGGTGAGTCCTGTAGCTGGTGACGGGAGGGCCCAGCGGGCAGAGGAGGGCCCTGATGTCCGTGCCTTGTGTGACAGGATCTGACGGCCATTGGGGTGACCAAACCTGGGCACCGGAAGAAGATTGCCTCAGAGATTGCCCAGCTCAGCATTGCTGAGTGGCTGCCCACCTATATCCCGGTGAGCAGGCGGACAGGGTGGGGCCTTGGGCTCTTGCCCAGGGCTGTGGCCTTGGGAAGGGGCACACTTCCTTTCCCGCCTGGGGAGAGCCAGGTTTCCATGGTGGCACTCTTCCAGGCGGACTTGCTGGAGTGGCTGTGTGCACTGGGGCTGCCACAGTATCACAAGCAGCTGGTGAGCAGCGGCTACGACTCCATGGGGCTGGTGGCCGACCTCACCTGGGAGGAGCTGCAGGAGATAGGCGTCAACAAGCTGGGTGAGGACTGCTTTGCCACCTCCTGGCAGCCCCCGACCTCAGCGACCTCTACCACCTCTGGGAGGAGGGCAAAGGGGGTCTCTCTAGGGCAAACAGGGCAGCCCTAGACCCAGCTAACCCACCTGCTTCTGTTCACCCTCCCAGGGCATCAGAAAAAGCTCATGCTGGGTGTGAGGCGGCTGGCAGAGCTTCGGCGCGGCCTGCTGCATGGGGAGGCCCTGGGTGAGGGCGGACGCCGTCTGACCAGGGGTCCTGAGCTGATGGCCATTGAAGGCCTGGAGAATGGGGAAGGTCCGGCTATGGCTGGCCCCCGGCTCCTCACCTTTCAGGGCAGTGAGCTGAGCCCAGAGCTACAGGCAGCTATGCAGGCAGGGGGTGGCCCAGAGCCACTGCCCCTCCCCCCTGCCCGGTCCCCCAGCCAGGAAAGCATCGGTGCACGCTCCAGGGGGTCTGGTCACTCACAGGAGCAGCCTGTCCCCCAGCCCAGTGCTGGTGACCCCAGTGCCCCGCAGGAGAGGAACCTTCCCGAGGGTACAGAGCGCCCCTCTAACCTTTGCTCCTCACTCCCTGGCCAAGGACCTGCCCCGTATGTCTTTATGTGCCCACAGGGTTCACCCTCTGGCCCAGCCCCAGGGCCGCCTCCCGGTGCCCCCCGCGCCTTCTCCTACTTGGCTGGCTCGCCTGCTGCTCCCCCAGACCCGCCTCGGCCCAAACGCCGGTCCCACAGCCTGAGCCGCCCCGGCCCTGCGGAGGGAGAGGCTGAAGGGGAGGCAGACGGGCCAGTGGGCAGTGCCTTGGGCAGTTATGCCACCCTTACTCGGAGGCCAGGACGCAGCACCCTTGCCCGGACTAGTCCCAGCCTGACCCCAACACGAGGGACCCCCCGAAGCCAGTCCTTTGCCCTCCGTGCCCGTCGTAAAGGCCCCCCGCCCCCGCCCCCCAAGCGCCTCAGTTCAGTCTCTGGCCCCACCGAGCCACCTTCCCTAGAGGGAAGCCCAGGGCCCAAGGAAGGGGCCACAGGTCCCCGGAGAAGAACCCTGAGCGAACCAGCGGGCCCCTCAGAGCCCCCGGCCCTTCTGCCCCAACCGGCCCAGTGTCGGACACAGAAGAAGAGGAGCCTGGGCCTGAGGGGACACCCCCATCCCGGGGCAGTTCAGGAGAAGGGCTGCCATTCGCAGAGGAAGGGAATCTGACGATCAAGCAGCGGCCGAAGCCAGCCGGTCCCCCACCCCGGGAGACACCTGTGGTCCCTGGCCTTGACTTCAACCTCACGGAGTCAGACACTGTCAAACGGAGGCCCAAATGTAAAGAGAGAGAGCCACTCCAGGCTGCACTGCTGGCCTTTGGAGTAGTGGGTGGGGACACCGCTAGCCCCTCTGCTGCCCCGTCCTCCCAGACCCCCCGTGAGTCTCCCTCAACTCCCTCTAACCCTCCGCGGTCTGAGCCGAGCAGCCTTCCAACTCAAGGAACCCCAGCCCCAAACCTCAGCCCCAAACCTCAGCCCCCAGGCCACCAAGGGACCTCTGCAGGGACAGCTCTGGCATCGGAGCCCCCAGCTGCCCTCCTCAAAGTGCCTGGAGCAGGTAAGAAGTGAGGCCTGCAGACAGAAGGCTGCTGTGTGCAGTCACGGCTAGCCAAGTCACATGGTGGGTCACCTCTGTCTCTGCAGGAACAAGTCCCAAGCCCGTGTCTGTCGCCTGCACTCAGCTGGTATTTTCTGGCCCAAAGCTGGCTCCTCGGCTCGGCCCCCGCCCAGTACCCCCTCCGAGGCCTGAGAGTACTGGGCCTGTGTGTCCAGGCCGGGCCCATCAGAGACTGGAGCAAACCAGCTCATCCTTGGCAGCTGCGCTGAGGGCAGCTGAGAAGAGCATCAGCACCGGCAGCGAGGAGCGAGAGGGGTGAGCTGGGTGCTGGGTGCCAGGAGGGGCTGGGCTTGGGAGCATTGGGAGGAGGGAGCCGCTGCACTGCAGGCAGAGTCTGGGCTAGCGCCTCTAGTGGGATGCAGTTTTAGATTCCTGATGGCGGGCCCTTTGTCCATGAGCGTCTAAACTCACCTGTAAGGGAAGGAGGGGATCTCTTGCTACTGGGAGTCTGTAAACAGTAAGAGGCGAGGTCCAAAGTGGCATCAGACAGCAGACCCCGGCCGTCTCCTTAAGGCTCTCCCTTGGTGCAGTCCCACAGCGACCTCCACCAAGCACATTCTGGACGACATCAGCACCATGTTTGATGCCCTGGCTGACCAGCTGGATGCCATGCTAGACTGAGCAAGACTGGCTTGTGACCCTCTTCCCGTGGCACCCACAGTGGCCTGCCAGCGTTCACCACCTGTGGCCCAGCATGGAAGAAGACCCTGCCACCCAAGGAACGGGAAGAGGGCTGGTTGGGCTGGCGTGGCCTTCCACAGCAGAAGTGGCTTTAAGCAGTGGCTGTCAGACCCTCCAGGGGCTGAGAGGACTTGTCAGAACCTGACTGAGGGACCTCAGCTGTGTGGGAGCAAAGCCCCTCCTGTGTACAGCTGACTGCTCAGCTTTGGCCCCTGAACAGGGACCCTGGTAAGAGCTTTCTCCTCTAGGAGGAGGTGCGACAGGGCTGGATGTGTGCACCTCCCCACGCCACCCACTGAGCTGCTTGCTCTGGGGGACCGTGAGGAGGGCTGTGTACTTGGCTGGTCCCCTCCGTGCAAGTGTACATAGGACATGTAAATACACAGCAGGGCGTGCCTTCCTGCCAGTGGCCATGGCCTTGTCACCTCCTGCCCCTGTCTGGACATCCCACACGGGGAGGCACTGCTGGCCAGGGTCAGAGGCAGTATGATTAACAGATTCCCCAATGCCCAAACTTTTACATCTGTATATAGTATTTTTTGAAGCAGAGAGAAATGCATATATTTTAAATGGAATTTATTCTATCTATTAACTGCCTGAGAGAATGCAGTGGGGAACGCCTTCAACCACAGACGAACCCTCTGCCCACCTCCTGCTGGAGGACCCAACTGGTCCAGTCCCCTGCTCCGGAACTATTAACCTCCTCCCCAACTAACCCCAATGAAGTGCCATTCCACGTGACGGGGCTGTGTTTGTGTCTGTGTGTCACTTCCAAACCTGGGGCTGTCCTTTCACCCACACCTGGGGGGCTCATCGGTGTGGAGTCTTGGGAGGGGAACAAACATCTCACGCTTGTTTCATGGATCCGCCACAGGTTTTTCTTAAGCAATTTACAATTTTAATATAAACCAGTTGACATTCATTCCCAAAAGGCTCATTTCCAGTAAAAAAAAAAAAAAAAAAAAAAAAAGTAAAAAAATTCTCCCTCCTCGGTGGACGACTTATGGCCAGCTGACGCAGGGTCTCCAGGATGAGGGGGACCCTTTTCCATCTTCCAGCCCAGAGGAAGGGGAGGGTGGGCCTCAGGACCACAGCCAGGCCCTTGCCCCAGGAAGAGGGAGGGAGGAGGGCACAGCCTCTGTGGCAGTCACTGCTGCTACAAAGACAGGCTCACTCTGAGGCTGCCACAGACGCAAGAGAAGAGGATGTCAGGAGAGGGGACCTTCAAAGAGGGGCCACTCACAGGGAAGGGGCTAAGGGTCCCTTTACCAAGGGCCTGAGGTCATACATTCAAGAGTGCCCCTGACGAGGTCAGGGAGGGGCCCGGGCAGGCCTGTCAAGCCATGCTACAACCTCTGGGCTCCTTCATGAAAAGCTCCAGAGCAGGGAAGACAGCGGGGCCTCCAGTGCCACCAGGCACAGAGACAAACCCTGAAACATTTGTGATACCAACTCCCCGGACTCAGGAGTCCATCTGGCTCTAGCCCCAGGAAGCAGGGCAGTGACGGCCGCCATGGCCAACAGCTCAGAAGGGAGAGTTCATGCCCAGTTTAGTCTCGAACTGCAGCTTCTGTCGCTTGTGGTAGCGGACACGGACCCTGGTGAAACAGATTGAAATACAGTTGACAACTCAGCCTGCTGGTTCAGGCCTGTAATTCTAGCTTCTGGGGGGCTGAGGCAGAAGGATGACAAGGCCAGGATGGATCTAGGCTGCTTAGTGAGAGCCTGTCTCAAAAAGAAAAGTGCTAGGGCTGTGGCCAGGGCAGGGTATAGTAGAGGGGCTGGCTCACGCCAACACCAGGGGGAAAGGGTGGCACGGCCCTTCGGACTAGAGGACTGAGCAGGGCGCCAGCAAGCTCACCGGATCTCGTGCAGCTTTACAATCTCGTTGGTGACCACCACAAGGACCAGGGACAGGCAGCCCAGGAGCCATGTCAGCAGGGGCACATCTTCCAGGCCAAAGTGGACACGGGTGTCCCTGTGTGTCCACAGCTGCAGGTCCACAACTGTCTGGCCCACCTGACCCAGGAGCCTAAGGAAGGAAAGAGTAGCCCTGTGCGAAGCCAGAGTCACCTTGCTTTCCTCCCTGCTTTCCCAGGGCAGCTAGTTCAAGCAGGGCGGCCAGATCCCCGTCTTCCTCCCTCCTATGATCCCTGTCCCTCCCGCAGCCCCTCCACCAAACACTACTCACACCACAGGAACGGTCACCGCCCACCAGAGGTTTGTCAAGGGGCTCTTCCTCCACAGAGGCTTCGTGCGATGTACGTGGGTGATGGAGATAAAAACTGGAAAGATTGGCCAGTGGGGTCAAGGCCTCCACTGGCCCCTGGTCTTGCCTCCCGCCCACCTTGGGGTCTCCCCGCTAGCAGGCAGCACCCCCAGTGAGACAGCGTCCTCACCAGTGTGCAGGACAATCAGGGCAGCTGTGAGCTTCTGAGCTGACAGCAGCCCATTGGCGAAATCCTCAAACCAGGCTGGAGCCCTGTCATCATTGCTGCCAAAGGAAGGCAAAGGCTCAGCCTCCCGAGGGCCCACAGGAGAACGGGCTGGGCTGGGGCGGTGGGGGAAGGGCCAGGACCCACCTACAAAGCATGACTGAGGAGCAGTTGGTGAGGTTGCGGGCCCGGGCACTGTCACAGAAGCTCTGCAGTGTGAAGCCAAAGCAGATGAGGCACGAGCTGATGGTAAGGCTGAACTTAAGCAGGAAGCAGAGCAGGAAGTAGTGCTGGGTCTGTGGCACACAGGCGGACAGTCGGTCCTACGGCAGGCAGCCCCTCCGCGGGCAGACCTGTGCCTGCTATTCTTCTCATGCTTTGCCAGCTCTCAGCAAATGGCCATGCCTCAGGGAATATGGACCAGGGACCACATTCCCGGTTTAGACCTCCTCCACTAGCCCAGTATCAGTGCTCCAGGTCCCTGACCTCTGCAGAACCTCCTAGGTTAGGCCCACTCCCAGGTCCAACCCTCAGACCCTCGAGAAGCTCTGGTAACCTGTGTCTTCATTAGGTACCTTCTTAGGAATGGACTGAAGATTTTTGCCTGTTGCCATAGACATGATGGAGCTGTGTGGTGGCTTCCCCAAAAGAGAGATGCTGAAATCAGTGAGGGTAAAGGGCAGTGGTTACTATGTATCCCTCAGCTCTCAAAGGGACACCTTCTGGGAAGCTTGGGATGACGTCAAGTCCAGTATGGAAAACTCTGGGCCCCTTGTGATACACAATGACATCCCAGCCCCACCAGCTGGGCACAGAGGGGACTCAAGGCCTCTCACCTGAGCAGAGGGTAACAAAAGCAGGACAACCATAAGATGTCTGTGGTACTCAGGAGTGGCGGCAGCTGGACCAGACAAGAAAGGAACTAAACCAGGAAAGAAAACATCACCAAATTTGTGGACCCCAAGGCTACCTTACCCTCGCCCAACAGACGGATCTTGACTGACAGGAGCAGGGAAGAGAGGACACTTCTACCAGGGGGGTCATCTCCAAAGCTGAGGGTTACAGAGGTGTGTGGTCATGCTGCTCTCCCAGACTCCTCAGACTCGTAACTGCCCCTTCCTTATGAAGAGAGGCAATAGCTGTGCAGGCCCTGGCTTACCTGGATGATCACCAGGGTCAGCTGGCATTGCAACAGGAAGAGGAAGCACTTACGGATGCCATAGGTGGCGTGCCGAGCCTAAGGACCAGGAAAGACAGCAATGAGCCGGTCTGCCTGGCCTCTCTCAGGCCCTGCAACCAGCGAGACTCAGTCAAAGCCAGAGGCCCACGGTGCTCCTCTAGGGAGGAGCAGACACTAACTCAGCTGCCGTGGGGAACTTCACTTGTCCCTCCCACAGGCCAGGAAGGCAGGAAGCATGAGATCTAGCAGCCCAGAAGTATCATGTGTGGCCACTCTACCTTCAAGGCTACCTCAAAGAGCCCTGTGCCTCCCCCAGCGCCTGAGACCCACCTGCTCAATGAGACGGATGATGCTGATGCTCTCTTCCTGGCGAAAGGTCAGGGAGCACGGCAGGCTGTTGAGCTGCCCGGACAGCTGCAGGGGAGAAAGGCCATCGGAGGCCTGGGCCATGGTGGTGCTAGTGGCATAACCAAATGTCTCCCAGGAACAGCGAGATGGATACAGGGGATCCAGGGCAATGCTGCTCATTAAAGGGAAAAATCTCGTCATTAACTATACTCTGCAAAAACTCTATCACAAGACTGGAGAGTCCCATCCCTCTTCTCCTACCAGACCCAGGTCCCTGGGTCCTGGCCAAGGCAGACCCCTAGCTCCATGCAGATCTGTCCACCCAGGGTCTGAGAAGCAGAGTTAGCCACAGTCCCGGCTGCCCTGACCTGACATCACTCTGGAGGAAGAGGCAGCTGTTCCGCAGGTTGGCAGAGCTGCCCAGGCAGCAGGTCACCTCCCCGTACTCCTGCATGATCTTCATCATCTCACACATGGCTGTGGGCAGGTGAGAGGCACAGGGTCAGGCAGGCAGAGCCCCACAGGCTAAAAGGACAGAAGGTGGGGAGTAGAGCCCTCTTTGGAGCGACCCCAGGCAGCAGCATGATCACGTGAGCACTCATTTCAAGCTCCCTGAAACGAGGGCTTCCACAGCATCACCCCATCCCCGCCAGGGCTCAGAAGAGGGGCCACAGCACTCACTATCAGGGGTGCAGTCAGTGAAGAGGGGCACCAACAGCGGTACGTTGTCAATGTTCTGCAGGTGGGGTCGCACCTGGTGGATGCCCCGGGGCAGCTTGGCCTGGAGGAAGCAGAGAAGTCAGTAGTCTCAAGATAGGGAGCAGAGAATCAACTCCTCCTGCCGCCTCCTCCTCCTCTTGCCTCCTCCTCCTCCTTCTCCTCCTGCCTCCTCCTTCTCCTTCTCCTCCTCCTGCCTCCTCCTCCTCTTGCCTCCTCCTTCTCCTCCTCCTGCCCTTCACTTCCTGCATCAGCTCTATGGCCACTTCAGGGACATAGGGCAGATGCCACCATCATACCCGGTTGCAGTCCTCCAGGAAGCTGGGGATGTCACTGTCCGTAGGCTGGAAGCTGATGAGGTCTGAGTGACCCTCCTCTAAGAGGAGGAGTCCTTCTGCATCATCTCGAGACACTGTGGGGATGAAAGCCTGTTCTCGCCTTCTGGAAGGCTCAGCCGCGCCCTGCAGATAGTACGACCTCCCCAACGAGGGGGATCCCCCACACTCACTCCAGCCCTGCCACAAGCCTTTGCCCTCACCCTGGTTCAGGTCATCATGGAGAGAGCCCGCATGGCTGGGGCTAGAGGGAGGGATCTCAGAGCCAGGCATGTCGCCGTTGGGCGTGAGGGAGATGTGGCAGTTCCAGCCTGTCTCCAGGCCCATCTTTTCAGCAAACACCTGTGAAAGGCAGATGGCGTTGAGGGCCCAGGGCTCAGAAAGGTCTGTGGGGACAAGAGGAAAGGTTCTCCCACCTTGCTTTTGAGCTCATCCTCCAAAGAGAAGTAGACAAAGCGGATACAGGCGTTGACCAGCCCATCGATGAGGCGCACGATGTCCAGTCGGGCCTGGTACTGGGAGGACACCACGCCCATGAAGATCTGACCGCTCAGGGCCTGCATACAGTCTTCCTTCTCCAGCACCTCCCCGATCCCTTCTTCAGGCGGTCACAAGGCACAAAAGCCAGCCGGGATGCGGCAAGACAATCCGGACGCAGCCCAGTCAGGGCATGGAGGAACCAGCAGATTCCAGAAGGCAGCCCAGAGCCACACACACACACACACACACACACACACACACACACACACACACACACACACACACACACACACACGAGGCCACACCCAAATCAATGAGCACGAGGGCCCCAGAGGACCACACACACACAGCCACACGGGTGCACAGAATCAGGAGACGTAAGCGCCAACACACGTAAGAAAAAGACAATGAGAGGTACTCATTAGTGAGGTGGCCGTGGTGGGGAGCCGCTCTGAGCACGGCTCGCTCGGCTCCTGCCCAGCCCTGTCCCACGGTACCATCTGAGCTCCAGCTGTTGCGGCGGGCGTTTGGCTTCATGGGGACGGGGCTGGGCAGCTCGCACACGGTGAAGAGGCCGTTCTGGCCGGGCACCTGCACCAGCTCGATGCATTTGCCATTGAGCTGAGAGGACAGGGTGCAGTTCATGGGCTTGTAGGCAAAGGCAGAGCAGTAACCAGACAGGCAGGCTCGCTGGTAGAAATCCAGTACTTTCTTTCTGCCAGACAAGTAGGAAGGAAGGAAGACAAGTGGTCTTGAGAGGTCCATGACCAGTAGACAGGCAGGCAGACCAGCAAAGGCCCCTCACCTGTCAGAACCCGAAAGAGGGTAGATGTCGGCACCATCCCAGAAGTCTGTGCAGGCCTCCAAGACCACATCGGCCGTGCCGTGGGACAGCATCTGCTCTGTGCCTGTGATGGAAAAGAGACCACATCAAAAGTGAGGCCACAAAACGGCTCCCGCCTTATTCTGGCCCAGCACACTACAGTCCTGAGAGAGGGCGCAAAGGTACTCCTGACGGAGAGAGGGGCCTCTCTCCAGACCTCCTGGTCAGTAGCACCATGGGCTAGTAAGGACACCACCACAATGCTATCCTTTGGTGACTCTGGCCCCCAAGCCCAGTCCCCTGCCATGAATAGATGGGGTAGGGTGAGGTCCCCTGCCCACCAAGCCTTGGAAGGTCTGTGTGGGAGCCAGCTGAGCTTACTGGTGGCGGCGTCTTTGACGAAAAGGCTGATCATGTGGCTGAGAGGGGGGCGTCGCTTGGTGACACAGGAGGGCCGCCCCAGAGATGTGTCCTTCACAGCCTCAGCACTGGGGAGGCGGTAGAGCGCCAGATGGTTCTCCTGCTTGAAGAGCTCCTTGGCGCCTGGAGTGAAGCCTGTGTAGGAGGACAGCACAAAGAAGGGCCGTACGAGAGGAGACGAGGCTCGCCTGGCCACCTGACACCATGGAACAAGGGACACACAGAATCTAGTTGCCCTGGCCAGCGCCCGCCACCTTTATATCCCAACAATTAGTCAACTTGCCAGACTAGAAAGCTAAGAGTGGCTATGTTCATGACAAATTAATGCCATGCCAGGAACAGTCAGTGCCAGGCCTGCCCTGAGAGCTCAGCAGTCACTCAGGTGGCCCCGCCCCAACGCCATCACCGCAGCGCCATACCTATGAGACGGGCCAGCTCGCAGAGGCCCCAGGGCACGTGCACGGGCAGCACAGCACTGTGGCTCTCCTGCAGGGCGATGTTGCACAGGTGGTCGGAAAAGCGGCACAGGCGTTCGGTGACACTGGCGTGACACAGGTTCAGCAGCACGTTCAGGCCCAGGGGCTTGAGGGAGGTGAGGTGTAACTGCCAGTTGGAATCATCAAACTGAATGCATGAAGGGTTCTGCTGGTCTTGGGACAGGCTCAGCATCTCCAAGTGGTAGTCACACACAAAGTCCTCGGCCTCATAGGGGTCACCTTCCGTCCCGGGCTGGGCCTGGAGGAAACGGGAGGGTAAGGGAAGCTCCAAGCTGGGAGGAGGTGCGGGAAGGCCCCGAGGCCCAAGCAGGCCCAGAACTAGCCCCACGGGAACCCATCCATCTTCCCCAGGAGGGTACCACAGACTCCTGTCACTGACAGCCTCTCTCTGCCCTCAGGCTTCCACTGGGATCCGTACCCATTATTCTCTGGCCTTGTGGCTGAGATCAAGAGTAGGATCTACAGTAATAAGCCTGGTGGCGGGCAGGGGTCAAGGGGTCTGAGTCAGCTGGGGACAACACCTGACAGGGAGCCACGACTAATTAGGAGGCTGCTAACCTGGGGAAGAACTGCATGGGGCCGAAGTCCCATCACAGACAAGACTCAGGTCAGACTCAGAAGCCGCCTATCTGCTCACCAGGCCTGGAAACTACAGGACCGCGCGTGCCTCCTCTGCTCTTCCAGACCACACTGGTTCAAACTGAGCTGTCTCCCTTTGACAGGGGCGGCACGAAGGCCTGTGACACACGGGGCAGCCTCTCTACACTGTCTCCTTCCTCTCACCTTTCCAGGCTCCTCCTCTCCACCTTCAGTGTCCCTGCTGAAGCTCACATTGGAACCAGATGGGTGTTTGCTGCGGCCGTATACTTTGTGATGGGAGTGGGGCTCAGAGGGCTTGGGACCGTCGCCGGGCCAGTCGCCATGCTCCTGCTCGTTGGAAAGGTGCAGGGTATTGCTCAGGGAGCCAGCAAGGAGGGCAACTCGTTCATGGGGCTGAGGAGAACAGGAGCACATGTCTAGGACCAGAGTCCTATGTATGGCTCCTGAGGATCAGGGAAACAGAGCAGTTCTGGGCTCCTAACTGCCTACGCCTTCCTTTTTGTTATTTTGGTTTTTAAGACAAAGTTTCTCTATGCAGCCCTGGCTGTCCTGGAATTCACTATGTAGACCAGGCTGGCCTCGAACTCACAGAGATCTGCCTGCTTCTGTCTCCCGGGTGTTGGGATTAAAGGCGTGTGTGACCAGGCTTGGCCACTCATCCTTCATCTGAACCACTCAGAGTCTCAGGAATCCAGAGCCCTCCTCCCCCAAGGCCACAGGCCTGGCTCTGAGGCTAAGCACCCTAGGCCGAGTCCACAGGAGCTGGCCATACCTCCTCTTCTACCTCAGGATGGCAGAAGGAGCGGGTAGAAAGGTCGTCTGTGAGGTCCTCGTGGCTGCTGTGAGGGGGCTCCGCCTTCCCGCTGAAGAAGAGTACGGTCTCTGGGCTGGGATTTGGCCATGATAGGATCCCCTGCTTGTCTACACAGCACAGCACCTGTAGGGAAAGAAGCAGGGAAAAAAGCTGGAGCACGGCCCAACTGCCCCTTGGCAACAGGTGAAACGGACAAGCAATCCAGACCCAGCCAGAAGGTTTAGTCAATAGGTGCAACCTCCCGACAAGGCCTCCTCACCGTGACAGAGCCCAAGCTATGCAGCAGACTGGCACTGTGGCTCAGTGTTGGCGATGTCCCCTGGATCACCCTCAGAAAGTGACCCCAAATGCAGCGCAGCATTTCCTGGTGGGAGACAGACAGTCTGTGAGGCCATTTGGGGCTCAGCCTTACCTCCTTGAACACAGCCTGTAGGGCCCAGATCAAGAAAAGTCCAGGGAGATGTTGGGAAGCGGAATTCTAGGACAAGATAATGACATGGGGTCGGGCCTGGGTCATACACATATACAACAGGAATGAGGGGGTCCACTCCAAAAGCTCAGCTGGTGGTCAAGGCCGCAGAATGACAGAGATCCATGAAGGACACAGCCCTCGTGCCTGCAGGGGCCCGGAAGAAACCCCATTTATGTCAGCAGTTTACCTGAGAGGAGGCAGCTTCGGTGTAGCTGCTAAGCGTATCCTCTGAGAACTTGGCCAGCTGTACAGACAGGGTGAGTGTCAGTGAGGAAAAGGCGGCCTACCCAGAGGCCTCCATGTCTACACAGCTGGACTAGCAAGGCTCCTGACCCCTCTGGCGAAGAGCATCAGGCAACTCCCCAGTCATGGGGCCTGGAACCTACTTGATAACAGAAAGCACCTGGAACCATGCAGGGATTCCCAGGGCCTCAACAATCAGACTTGTGCCCCCCTTCCTGGCACAGCTCATTAACTCTTTTTGTTCTGCTGCTGTTCTCTGGTGCTTTGGAACAACGTACCAGGGAGCTGGGCGAGGCCTTGCTCATCTGGGCCAGGACACGGGCTTCTCCGCAGGCGGTAGCCAGGACCCAGAGGACAGGGAAGAGCAGAGGGAGGATGGGCAGCATGCCATTCACCTGAAAGAGCCAACCACATGCCAGACCCCAAAGGGAGGAAAACAGAGGGGGATGCCCTGCCTCACAGCCACCCCCTGGGGAGCCGGAAGGAAGGCAGGCCACGGAGACAGTCTAGCTAAACCCTGAGGTGCTCTGGGCCACACAAAGGGAAGAACAAGACAGCACACAGGGCCACGGTTACCTGGAGCTGGAGAAGGGTGTACTGCCACGAAGTGACCCCCGGTGCATTGAACATGAAGCGCAGGGCATTGGTGATGAGAAAGCCAGCCTGTGGAGCCGATGGCACAGCCTCAGCATAGGCCTCTTCCTTGACTATTCACAGGGCTGGCTTACTCTGACCCCTCTACATGTCCTCTCCCTTGGGCTGGGCCCTGCAGCTCATCCCTGTCTGGCCCTCTCCCCTGCCCTGCAGCCCCTCACCCATGCACACACACGCATGCACGCACGCACGCACGCACACGCACGTACCAGGACCACCGGCACAGCATAGTGAAGCATCACTGACTGGACTGTGAACCTTTCGTTGTCCAGAGCAGTGACCGGGCGCGACAGGGCCATGTCCAGGCACCATCTGCAAAAGAGAGGCAACCCTCGGTCTCTTCTGGGGGAAGACACCAGACAGCCATGCCTCCTTCACCAAATACCTCCACGTCCCAAAATTCCCTAGTCAGCCTTGGCCCCGGCCCGGGCCACAAAGTGGCCCGCGAGAGGGGCTGTGGCCACCGCCATGGCCTTCCCTCAGTCTGAAAATGGTCACAAGAGGCTGAGCTGGCGCCCACCACCACCAGGGCCAGGGGTGCGTGAGGCCCCTTACTTGTCAGGGAAGCACTGGAGGACACACAGGGGAGGGATGGCACTACCTGACGTTGTCAACCACAGGAGTCTGCAGGACTCGGAAGAGCCGGTACTGCTGGGGATTCTGTGGCCCTTTCTTCACTTCTCCCCTGGGTGAGGGTGGTGGAGAGAAGGGGGGGAACAGGTCTCCTGGCTCCAGAACAATGTGCTCGTCATCCTGCGAGCAGTGAGCGGAGTGAAGAGGCGCCGTCACAGTGCATTGTGGGTTTTGGGGTGTGGGGAGGTGGGGGCTGTTTTGTTTTGGGTTTCTTGGCTCACTGTGTAGCTCATACTGCCCTGGAACCCACAATCCTTCTGCCTCAGCCTCCAAGTGCTAGGATTTTAAGTGTGTGCCACCATGGGTGGCAAGACCACTCTTCCTGGACAGTGCCAGCCAAGTAGAGATAGCTCCCAAGGCCAGGGTTTCTCCACTAGAATGAGCCTGCTGGGGCGGGCCCTATGGGACCTGGGTTTCTAGGGCTTAAGGAGCCAGGAAAAGACAGGCCAACAGTAGGAAGAGGTTCCAGCCCTGCCTGAGCGCCCTTGTAAACTCCCAAGCTGGGTAGGAAGCATCAAGACCCAGCCTAAGACTCCTAACTAATTTCAGACACTCCCCTAGTCCCCTCTACCTTGATGCCCCTCAGGGAGGCGAAGGACTCCTGGCCAGGCCGCAGGGCTATGATGTCCCCTTCCACCAACAGGCTAACGGGCAGGTTCACCAGGTGCCCATCTCTGTAAGCCCAGTGCAGGGACCAAGATGGCGCAAAGGGCATGTGGAGGTCTGGATACATGGCATTCGGCCACTTGATCTCCTTCTCATCCCTGAGAGCATCTAATGAGAACAGAAACAACAGCTCTGGGTCTGCAAACCTATTCCAATCACGCAAATGCACCCCATATTTCATCAATGCCTCCCCTGAGGGTTCTTCCCTAGTACCCAAGTGTATCAAGAATGGTGCCAGCCCTGTGGGAAGGGAGTACAGTAGGAGTAAACCTGACTGCCACGCAATGAGAGATGGCTTCCAGCAAGAGAGGGCAGCATGGGCACAGGCCAGGAAGAGGGGGCAGCATGGGCACAGGCCAGGAAGAGGGGGCAGCATGGGCACAGGCCAGGAAGAGGGGGCAGCATGGGCACAGGCCAGCAAGAGAGGACAAGACTATCAGTCAGAGACAAAGGAGGAGAAGCAAGCCAGGTGGAGATGAGCAGAACAGAGGCACAAAGTGGTTGGGCAGAGGGGCTCTAGGACAGAAGAGCATTTGAAAGGAGAGGCTGGACAGGGCAGCTGGAGCCTGTGGCAGAAGCAGCTCTCAGGAGCTGTGTGTGGCATCTGGGATGGCCTGGAGAAGCAAGCGAGCCACAGGAGGCGCCTGCCACCCTAGACCTGGCTGGCTGGCTCTGGACGGGTCGCAGCACATCTTTTCGGCAGATGCTCTGACCCTCGGCCTCACCTTGGATTTGGTCAATGATCCCCCGGAGCCTGCGTTCCACCTCCTGGCGCTTCAGCCGATCTTGCCGCCCAACGAGGATGAGATTGAGGAGCAGCAACAGGAACAGGGCACAGGCGTTTACCAGCTCAACTCCATGGCTGGTGCGAGGGACACAGGGAACATGTGTTTCCGGGGAAGCCTCACAGACAGCTCCCACACCCTGTCCCTCTAGCCACTCCAGAAAGTGGTCCTGCCTGCTTCCTGACTCTAGCCATGGTTCAGGGAAAGGGGATTCTTCTGTACTCCGGTCACTAGGGGCCAGCTCAGGCAACAGCCCCCCCCCCAGAGTCCTGAGATACCCCAGGGTTAGAATGGAGCTCACAGAAGTCATGGTCCCTGCTTACCTCCCGGCTGGCTGGCCCCGACAGCAACACAGCAACAGCAGGACAGCCAACAGCATGAGGGAAGCCCCGGCCAGTGGAAACAGGAGCAGCGGTGACTAAGGTGCAGGAAGCTGCTTCCCCATGTCTCCTGGGGTGACATGACAGGCAGGCAGTGAGCCTACCCGCTCGCTCCAACATGCCCACATCCTAAGGCCACCTCCAGCAAGTAGGGTGGGACACCACTCCCAGGAAACTGGAACTTCTGACCATGTGAAGTCTCGGTTGAGTCTTCGCTATCCAGGGGACAAGCACAGCATGTCACCGAGACAGGGCCTCCCTGCTTCTCTGCCTACCCAGCCATGCTCGGCCACCCACCCCGGAGGAAGCTTTACCTTCCATGTACGACACTTCTTCCGCTCTTTGAGGTGTTTCTCCAACACAGCCTCCAGCTGTTCCTTCAGGACACTGAGGGCCTTCCGGGTCGACAGGCCCAGGGCCAAGGGGGGCTCTCCCTGCAGGGAAGCGGAAATCGTCAGCATCTCCCCAGGGCCCTGCCCAGACTCGCTCTTTGACTGCAGACCCTTCTTCCCCACCCAAACCCCCTACACCCCTTAAAGCCAACTGAAAATTAAAAGCACAAAAAAGACTTTCTCAACTAAGTCTCATTCACCCTCAACCCATGGAAGAGGGACGTCTTCCTGCCCATCTTCTGACCACCCCCACCCCCCCACCCCGCCCCATTTTACACCAAGACTTCACAGATCTATCAGATTTCACAGACCAAAAGATAGCTTTTTTTTTTTTTTTTTTTTTTTTTTTGAGGCAGGTCTCTCCACTCATTCCTGGCTGTCTTGGAACTCATTATGTCAATTAGTCGATTAGGCTGGGGCCCTGAGCTCACAGAGCTTAAGCACTAGGGTTAAAGACATGCATCACCATGCCTGTTCTCGCTCTCTCTCTCTCTCTCTCTCTCCCCTCTCTCCCCAGGGTTTCTCTGTGTAGCCGTGGCTGACCTGGAACTCGCTCTGTAGACCAGGCTGGCCTTGAACTCACAGAGATCCCTGCCTCTGCCTCCCGAGTGCTGAGATAATAGGCATGCGCTACCACTGCCTGAAATATATCTGTTTCTTTAAGAGCCTAACTCAGATGTTGTTTCTGGGGAAGGCGTTTACGAAACACTTAGGGTTGGTGACATAGTTGTACCAGTAAAGTTCTGAGTCCAAGCCCCAGAGCCTACATGGTAGGAGAGAGCAGATTTCTGCAAGTTGTGCTCTGAATTATTCACACACAAACAGATGTAATAACAGAAGAAGAAGAAAAAGAAGACCTTCCACCCTTGCCTTCCAGTAGCACTATTTTGCAAGTCGGGATTTTGCAGCACTAAAGATCTCGGGGAAAGACAGCTGGCCGTTCCCAGGGAAAGATACACAGGGCTCCGCCTCGCCCTCTCCTCACCACAGCTGACCCTGGGCAACTAATCACGGTGAGTGGCGTGACCTCACACCCAGTCCACTCTTCCTTGAGGACACCTGTTCCTGCTCCCTCCTCTCCTTTCACCCCACAGCCCATCCCTGCCATCGTTGGGCATTTCCAGGGAGACCTCTGCCCCAGCAGCAGATTTACCTGCCCCCTACATGCTTTCAAGGCCTACATTTCACTGCCGGCCGGGCCCCTGTCCCACAGGAACAGGAAATGTCCCAAACTCCAAACTCATCCCAACCCAGCCTGCCAGTCACCTCTCCTCCCACACAAGCTCTGCCCGGTCACCTCCCCACTACCCCACGCCCCAATCTTCCGATCCCTACCCCAGCCAGAGCGAGAATCCCTCAGCAGCTGACCCTCTTTACCTTTACGTTTGTATCATATTTGATGACTGACTGGGTCAGAGGTCAGCTCTCAGGAGTCAGTTCTCTCCTGGCATCCTGTGGGTCCCAGGCTTGATGGCTGGGACCTTTATCCATTGAGTCGTCTCTGCAGCCCCATCCTTTACTGTTAAAGCCCGTGCCACAGCCCTGCGCCTACTCTGTGGGGCCCTAGGGGCCTGGGACCTCCCAGCCTCTCTCCCTGCTCTTCCTTCTGTGGTCCTTGCTCCTTCAGCTCATATACAAAGGGGTGCGCACTTCCTGGCCAAAGACATACTTGCACCAGGCAACTCTTGCTTCTTCTTGTTCAAATGTCACCTCCTGTGTGAGGGACAGTCTAAAAGCATCTGGGCAACCCGGCCCTCAGCTTGCACCTATGGAACTGATTCTGGATTGGCAGGTCTGGCTGTCTTACTGTACCTTAAATTCCTTGAGTTTTTGGTGCAATATTTGGTATAGAACTGAAGATGAATTCTCCCATCTCCACATGCCCTCCCTGCTGAGTGGGAACAGATGGCGCTAGACGCACACAAGCTCAGAGAACATCTACTGGATGGATGTAAGAACGGGTGACACACACACAGCTTCAATGACCCCAGGGACACCTTAATCGGTGGATGTCAGCGCAAAGCCTGCATCAGTGACTGCAGCTGTCAAAGACTCACCAGCCAGGCAGCAGCACAGGAGGCAGAGGCAGGAGGATCTCTGTGAGTTCGAGGCCAGTCTGGTCTACAGTGTAAGTGAGTTCCAGGACAGCCAGGGATTCACGGAGAGAAACCCTGTCTCAAAAGGAAAAAAAGACCTTCCTGCCTGGGTGCCTCCTTGACCCCACTGCACCAAACTGTGGACAAAGCAGATATGGGTGACTCCACTGGAAGATTTCCAGCTGTAAAAACCCAGACAACAAACGGCTGCAAGGAACAGTTCCTGACCACACACTGGTGGCGCACGCCTTTAATCCCAGGACTTGGGAGGCAGAGACAGTCAGATCTCTACAAGTTTGAGGACAGCCTGATGGACAGAGGGAGTTCCAGGACAGCCTGGAAACCGTCTCAAAAAAAAAAAAAAAAAAAAAAAAAACCACCACCACCACCACCACCAACAACAACAAAAACCCCACCTCTGCCTCCTAAGTGTTGGGTTAAAGATAAGCACCACCACCTAGTGATTCTTGGCGTCTTTACCTAAATCCAGTGGGATCCTGACTCTCCAGAGCCTGACTCTCCAGGGTCCAAAGCAAGTGTTCAGTGCATTATCTAATCTCCTAGAAGGGCAGAGGCCTTCATGGGGGCTGGGGGGGGGGAAGACAAAAGGCTACAAAGGGCAGGCTGGGCCTGTTCCTCCCTGTCAGAGGAAGGACGAGGGCTTGGGGCCTGAATAGGAAGCCTGGCCCCCAGCACCTACCCCTCACACTACCCTGCTCTCTTGTGGCTTCCTCTCTACAGCCTGATACCAGAGTCCCTGGAATGTGCAGGGTTAAGACCACACCTCTAAAACCCATGATGTGTGAGACAGTCTGCTGCATGCCTCAGAGATGGAGACAAGCAGGAAGGGGTCCAGGCGAGGTGCACAGGCCCTAAGGTCACATGGGGAGCTCTGGATGGAGGAAAGCCTGTGAGGAGAAACAGGAGGACCAGAGAGGCATCCCTCCTCCAGCCAAGCCTGCAGAGCTCACACTGGCTCCCAGGCTACTGGCCACCCTGACATCTGCTGCCTCCATCTCTGCAGCCCCATGCCCAGGACTGACAACCTCACCATCATTTGCTCCTCTCCAGGTGAGGGAGGCAGGGTCAGAAGGTGACAGATGCTCGCTGGACAGGACCCCTGCAGAGCTGTCTGCATGAATCTGCCCCCGCTTATTGTGTCTGGCCAAGGGTACCAACTCCAGACAGGGGATTAAAGGCAGTGCAGCAGAGGGAAAACAAGCTATTCTGTAATTACATGCTGCCCAAAGGAAGTGCCTGCCCACACAGGCTGGCCCTGTGGTGAGGACTGGGCCTTCTGAGCCAGCCTACTCTCCACAGGCTTCAACTATGCTGACCCAACTGCTAAGCCTCTTCGGCTCACCCCTCTGTGGCAGGAGGGCCAGAGTTCAGGGTCCAATCTCCGCTTCCCTCTTTGTCTCAGCTTTCCCCAGGTGGCAGAAGATCCAGAGCCAAAGGCTCTCAGTGGAGAGCCACCGTGCTTTCTGAAGAAGGTGCAGAACCGGTTGGCAGGGAACAGGCAGAGGGACACGGGGTAGTTACTCCATGTTCCCGGGTGCCTTGGAGAGATACAGCAAGTTCCTATTATCTGAACAATAAATAACTAAGTCAGCGCAGGCTAAGATCTGCTTCTCTTTACCTACTGAGGTAAAGAAGCGAGAGGAACATTTTGATGTGTCTTAATAAGTCTCTCCTGCTCCTCTGTTGCTAAAAACTCACCCCTTCCCTGACTGGCACCTTTAGAAACCTCCTTGGGGCCAGGATTGAGGCTTCTACGCCACAGGGATCAGGACAGAAGGACACTGAAGTCTTTCAGGCAGGGCCGGCCCCTCGCACTATTGTCAGCAATTTGCCGGTACACTTAGCTTATTCTCACACTCGGCCCGAACACAGAGGAAACAAGTTGAGTCTGAAAGGTAGTTGTTGTTGTTTTGGCTGATTGGTTTCGGAGATTTTGTTTCTGTTTTTTTTGTTTGTTTGTTTTGTTTTTTTGAGACAGGTTCTCACTACATAATCCTGGCTGTCCTAGAACCCACTATGTAGACCAGGATGACTTCAAAGTCAGAGATCTGCCTGCCTCTGCCTCCTAAGCACTGAGATTTACCCACCATGCTGGGCAAAAAGGAAGCCATCCCCAGCTGGGCTGGCTCTCTGTCCCACACTGAGGAGGACCACTAGCAGGACTTGGAATTCTCGGAAAACAAAGGCAAAATGGCTGACAACCACAAGAAGTGACCTAGCACCGGGCAGGACCCCACGGGCACGGTGTGTAACTCAGCATCAGGTGGTATAGAGATGCTAATATCTGGTGTGCTGGGCTTCTCTGCGCCCTCCTCAGCAAGAAGCCCCTGGCCTGCGTCCCTGTACTGCTCTTCTGAAGTCCTCTCGACTTTTCTTCCTACTCTACCTGTTTCAGAAGCAGCAAAACTCAGGGAGGCAGCTCACACACGTAACCCTTGACTGCTGGCCTTGGCCTTGGCAACAGGTGACCACCAGTTACAATCAGCTGGCCCCTCACCAGGCCACCCCATCACAGCTGCTTTAATCAGTGCGGATGGAGAGGGATCAAGGCTGAACTCAGTGCAAACCCAAGTCACTGAAGGACAGGCGCCACACCCATCCCTCTGCGTTTGGCCAGCACATCTGAACTCATCTGTAGCCTGGCAGACTCTCTCTCCTCCTGGTAAGGGCTCATGCAGACTTCAGCACCTTCCCGACCTGCTTCTCCGCCTTCAGGAAAACTGTCCCAACTCTGACCCTGACTCAGTTACCTGAGTGATCCAGCAGGAAAACAAAAGTCCCCTCGCTATAAAGAAGGGTGGCATCCAGACCCTGGGCCTTGGGTCCTAGGGTCCTTTTGCCCCCCTGGGAAACTCAATCCCCAAGGCTGCTCTGGGTAACTTGAAAGCCTGGCTGGCCATTCCAAGACATGCTAGCTTTCTGGCTCTCCGTCCCAATCTCCTTCAAAAGCCACGGCTACCCCAGGCTCATCCCAGCTGCTTCCTGATTTGCAGCATCTTCAGGACTCCGTTGGCAACCACAACCCAAAGATTCCCCCAGAAGCAGGGAAGGGGGCAGTTGGAACTGTGGAGGTCAAGCTGCCATCCATACTCACCATGCCGTGCTTGCCCTGGTGGGGCATCCATAGCTCTGCCTGCTTGAAGAGCATGGGGCAGAGTCTGAGACAAGCGGCCAGGTATAGTAACTCTCAACACCGCCCTCAAGGATAGAGGGAGAAGCAGAACAGAATGAGAGAGCAAGAGGAGAGACCGTGAGAGAGGAGGGGAGAGGGCTGGGCCGTGTGTGAGTGAGAGGCCGGTGCTGCAGAGAATCGCACGGCAGAGCAGAGCTCCAATCTGCTGATTAATTCAGCCTATTTCCAGTCACGCTGCAGATTCAGGGAGGGAGGAGGAGGCAGCAGGCAGCAACAGCAGCCCTGAGAGGGAGGGAGGCAGGCAGGGAGGGAGGGAGGGAGGAAAAAGAGAGCAAGCAGGAGGCTGAAGAAAGGAGGGTTCAGAGGCAAAAGTTGGTCCACGATTTGCCAGATGTCCAAGAGTTCGGCCCTTCCAAGGAGACCAGTGCAGGGTGAGCACAGAGGCAAGATAACAGCTAGAGGGTAGCTGGATGGATGGAGGGACATTTGGACACACGAAAAAGCGGTCTAGGGCT